>PYAF01003267.1:109316-140207 GCA_007407185.1 Glycine tomentella | reverse complement strand
TGGAATTCCTATTCCATGGTGTCAATCCAAATCCGTTTCTAATCCTTTTCCATTGATCCATTTCTTAAATCACAAAACCTAAAAAGCTGTCTTCAAAACAGAGCATTCATACTCTGTTTTTCTTTCAATTGAAGAATTGATTCCATTGCAAGGAAGATCGGGGCAAACAGGACTTGAATCAGTTCAGGAGTCCATCACTTTGGTATTGAGATACATAAGATTCCCTTGCTATGTGATAACAAAAGTGCAATCAACATATCCAAAAATCCTATTATGCACTCAAGGACAAAGCACATTGAAATAAGACATCACTTCATCAGAGATCATATCCAATAATGAATAAGTCTATCTTCATGGGTCATAGGGCCAGTGTTAAGCCTTAGCTTTAGCCTCATGTGAGGATCAAGAAGCATTCCTCTATAGGTATCCACCCTATTGTAACCCTCAGCTTTCTCCTCAAATTTCCTTTCTCCTATAAAGGAAATGCCAGCCACTTCTTGCCAAACTTCAGGGGTGATTTTCATGGCTACCCCATTAACTTGAGACAAGATAGTCCCATCCATTGAAGCCTTGGCACAGGTGTAAAACATCTTTACGAGTTTAGGGTAAAAAGTACCCTTCATCTCAACAAATTTCTTCAAATCCTGTGCTTCAAGCAAAGCAGGAAAATGAAAACCTTCTCAAGTGAACCAGGTAAGGTCAAGGTGTTTGGGAAGGCAGACAAGCTTAGTAGCATTAAACTGTAGGTAAGTCATTTTGTCACTCTCAGCAGGAAACCAATTATCTAACCTAGTAACTATAGGGTTAGAGGTTTCAATAACTTTTCTCTTAGAGGTTTTAATTCTCTCAAATATGGACATGGTGAAAACAGAGGTAGACACTAAATGGCAGAGTATCTAGACTCAGAAAGAAGATAGAAAAGCACAACTAGGCTTAAAGATAGAAGAAGAGAATGGTGTGATTTTCCCTTTCACCAAAATTTGTATTTATAGATGTTTTTGGGCTCCAAAGTTTGAAATTTGAAAGTATAACTGTCATTTTGAATTAACCCATTATCATAAAAGCTCAGAACTTTCAAATTTTGAATTTGGTGACAGTTGGACAGTTACAATTCTCAAAAAATTTTGTCAGATTTTGCAATAACTCCATGAATAATCGATTACGAGCTTCTGTAATCGATTAATATGTAAGCAAAATTAGTTCTGCAAGGGGTTGTAATTGATTAACACGAGGTGTAATTGATTAAACCAGTGAAATTCATTTCAGGAAGATGAAGTATAATCGATTACAATACGTTTTAATCGATTATTCCAGTGAAATATGATTTCTTAAAAGATTTTTAAGCTTTTGTAATTGATTAATTCGAGGTGTAATCGATTATTCCAATGAACTTTGGCTTCTGAAATAATTTTAAAAGAAAAATAATCGATTATTTCGCTTTTATAATCGATTTCATAAGTACAAAATTCACTCTAAAAAGCTTTTGAAGTCAATTTAATCGATTATCCCGAGGTGTAATTGATTATTACAGTGAATTTATCAGTATGAACATTATTTATGCAGCATTTTTGAATTTGCATATATTTGAGATGAATGGCTAATTAATGATATGATTTCATGTAAATATGCATATGAACAACATGCTAACACACACTAGATTCATCTAGAATTCCTAGCATGTTTCTAAGAGTGAAGAATCTATCTCTATTCAAGGGTTTTGTAAAAATATCAGCTAATTGATTGTTAGTATCAACAAATTCAATTTTGATGTTACCCTTTATCATCACCTACATCTTGACTCCTAGGTCCACTAATCATGCTCAAGCCACAGATGATGACATACAACTTGTGTATGGTATCAAAAATTCTATTCAGATGAACTGGATCCTCATCCTTGAGGAAACCATGCTGAAATCCAAAAGATTGGTGAGTTATCTATTTCCTTATGTTGTTTTGGTGTCCAGATTCATTGACTACTTTAAAATAGATGCAACCAATAAGGTTGTTGATAACACAAACTTTAGCAATAGCCTCATCAAATAGAAACATCTCAACAAGCTTAGGATAGTCAAGACTCCTTATGGATGGCAAATGGCTGGTCAACAAATCCCTCCTGCTGGTGAATAAGATGAAGCTGCTGAAGAAGAAGAAACTGAAGACTCTGCTCCATCATCCTACAGCCCTTTTGAATCACTCATGATTCAAAAGATGGATGTTTTACTATCTCTACATCATGAGCACAGGGCTGAGACAAATTCATCTATGGGAGAGATGAAATCTAGATTAGAAAACATTGAGGCTAGGCTTGTTCTTGAAGATTCTGAAATCTTTTAGGATTGTTATGTTTCCTGTCTATTTGTTGTGTTCTGTTGTTTAATATGTTTTCTATTTCTCTCATTTTATGTAATGCATCCTTTGAATTAATGAATGCTCTGTTTCTCACCTCTTAATTTTCTCTCTATAAGTATTTGTTTTGTCTTTGATAAGCCAAATAGGGGAAAAATAATTGTTGTTATTAGTAATAATGATAGGAAGAGAAATGTAATAATGAAATAACTCTGACTACCCAAATGAGGGGGAGTACTTATGAGAAAAGAATTATGCTTATGTTTGTTCTTGCAAAAGGCTGACTTTGATTTCAGGATTATCAAGTATAATTTTCCTATCCTTCATCCCTCAAATGCAATCAAAAGATAGATAATTGAACAATTGATATTTGGCATGCTCAAAGCCAAATAGGGAGAGATTGTTGGATTTAAAGGAAGCTGCAAGAAGATTGAAGCAAGGATAACTTGAAGTTTTAACTTTTTACATGCCCAATCATTTTGATGGCATTTGTAAATGTCTAAGTGGTTCAAGTGTATTTCCTTATGATCCTTCATTGCATTTGCATTCCCATCCTCATGCATACATGTCTTTGATTAATAAACTAAAGTTTTTAAATGATTTTTCAAAGTTCATGTTCTCATGGTTAAAGTTTTTGAAAAATGAAAACTTGTTGTTTTAATCGATTACTTGGTATTACAATCGATTACATGCTTTCGTTTTAAATCTGGAAAAGCCATGAAGAATACAATAATCGATTACTATGTTCTTGTAATCGATTACATGGTGTTAAATGAAAATTTTGCATTGCTGCTTTAATCGATTACCATTAATTGTAATCGATTACGTAGGCTATATTGAGAAAATATGTGTGTTGCTTTAATCGATTACCATGGATCGTAATCAATTACATAAGCCTATTGAAAAACTATGCTTTGCTGCTTTAATCGATTACTTGTCGTAATAATCGATTATTATGTTCATAAACATTTTCCAGAAAGCTTAAGAATAGTTTAATCGATTAAATGGTGTATTAATCGATTACATTTGATAAATTAATCGATTACACTTGCTATTTAATCGATTACATTCTGTTAAAACTATTTTTTTATGTGGGTCTATTGTATTGTAATGTTTTTTACAATTGATTTCTACGAAATACTCAATACTCCCAAAGCTTTAGAATCTGAGAAAGAGTTCGTTCTGAGTGAAAAACAATCTTCATCTAAACATAGGATTCACAATTGATTATGGATGAAGTTTTAAGCAAGGTTTTAAACAAAGGTCTTCAAGAAAGATGTTCTCTACATTCATGCATTCAAACTCTGTTTGATTGTTAGTGTTCAACTCATTCATTTGCTAAGAATCATGAGGTGATATCTTTCTTGAAGTCTAAACTATGTTAGTTCTTTTGTTTGTTTAACAGTTTGTGTTATTTTCTAAAAACAAATAGTTTCTTTAAAGTTATTTCTGGAGAAGGGTTCTCTAAAGGATAGAACTGAGTAGTGTTCCTAGGTTCTTGATCTTAAGAAATCTATAGGATTTAGATTTTGTATCTTTGTCTAGGTTTGACAAGGGAGATCTGTTGTAAAAGCTTGTAAAGAATAATATTTGTTTTAGTGTAATCTCTAACAAAGAGTTGGCTAGAAGTCATTGGAGGTAGCTTCTAAGGTTGTGAGGTGAACCAATATAGATCGTTGAGTTCTTTATCCTAAGTCTATTCATTTCTCATTGTTTGTTTTTGGGTGATCAAGAAATTATCAACAAGATTTATTTTCTGGCATTGCTTGAATTCCAAGGGTGATCTTGGTTGAAAAAAAAAAGGTTTTGTTTTTAAAAGATTTTAAGTGATATGATTCTAATTACATATTCCGCAAATTGTTTTAAGTAAAATTTTGAATTCCTCGTCTAAACCAATTCACCCCCTCTTGGTTTATTTGAAGTATGTTCATTGTATTTCCAGTCTGGGACCAACTAAAATAAGGAAGCCAAGGGTACTTTTGGATTTTCAAAAAAACCAAATGGTGTATGAAGCGCAATCCCCAATCACTGTGTAAAAGTAAAGAGAATTAGTTGGACAGATAGGCTGTGTATAATGTTGACCCTATTAATGTGGCACATTTTATACTGGAAAAAAAAGGATTTAATTCTAGAACATCAAAACTTGGGTACTATATTTAATTTCAACTTATCTCCTTCAACTTGATCTAGGGATGGCAAACAGGCTGGCCCGCAAAAAAAACAGGGCGGGCTGGCCCGGCCCGCTTTTGCAAAGTGGGCTGGAAATGCTAGCCCGTCCCGCTTTAATGCGGGTCAGCGGGCTAGCGGACCAGCACGCCTAAAAAATTAAAAAAATTAAAAAAATTAAAAAAATTAAAAATAAATACAAAAAAATTATTAAAAAATACAAATATGATAATTAAAAAAACACAAAGTTAAATAAAAGTAAATAATTTAAAATTAATGTTAAATAAATGATGTCATGTGATAATTTACAAAATTACACCATTTGTAAATGGAATTTACAGATGTAAACTGTCCAAAGTGTAATATGTTAGTAATGAAAGACTAGTTGAAAGTATCATTATCATAAATATTTTAATATTAAAACTTAAAAGTTAACTAAAAAGAGTATAAATTAAAAAAATATACCTATTTCAAAATATGTTAAATATATCTATTTAATTTTAATATTTAATATTTTAAATAATATTGGCCCAACGGGCTGACCCGTCCCGCCCTGCGTTTGGCCCACAATTTTGCGGGCCGGGCTGGGCCGCCCCGTTTTTTATTTGCGGGCTGATATTATCAACCCAATCCTCGTTTTTTTGCCGGCTACGCGGACTGGCCCAGTGGGCCAAACCCATTTTACCAACCCTAACTTGATCAAATTAGATTTAAATTCATGTACAACTGCGATCAATTATGAAATAAGTATTATGTAAATAGAAATACTTCTTAACACCCATAAACCATTTCCAATAATCAAATAAGTCTCAAATATAATTTATTATACAAATTTACAAGGATAAATGTAACTGGGTAGAAAAACATGCATCTCTCAAAACAAAACTCTATTCATACTGTGTGCATTGGTTATGAATTATCATAAAATTGTTAAACTCTCCACTCTTTGTATCGAGTCCTGGCTAGTAAAAATCTACAAATTCCTTATTCCTATATCCATTTCACACACACCATTTGCTTCAACAATTTATGTGATGCCCAAAATTGGTCCAAAACATATAGCTATAAATGCAAAACAATTGATCTGGTATCATACTATCTTCCTGACATAAGATTCACAAGATTTTGATTTTCGTAGAAGGAACCAACATCCCAATCGTCGGTAGTTGAAGAAAGTGTCATAAGAGCAACCACAATAGATCTCATACTTGGACGGAGTTGGGGATTGTCTTGTGTACATGCTTTGGCTAGTTGTGCCATCTGCAAGCCAAAACAATGACCATGCATAGGCTGACTAATGTTGAAATCATAAAATCAAATGTTCAAAGGGTCTCTAATAAGTGTTCTCACCTTGCGAACTGAATCAATTGGGTAGTTATCCCCAAGCCTTGGATCAACTAGTTTGCAGAGCTCTTCCGTAGGATCTGGTTGACTAAGAACTCCATCAAACTGCATTACATAATAAAAATTAAGAAACCCTAATCTAGATTGATGAAGAAGCATGACGATGGTTGACTTGAAAACATTAACATTGACTAAATGATAAAAATTCTTGAGTAGAGAAATCAAGATTGACCAAAGCTACGAGGCCCTTTGAGTCGGCAACAGAATCGTCTGTCTTGACAATTGCTTCCTTAGCCGAAATAAGTTCATAAAGAACAACTCCAAAAGCATACACGTCTACTTTGGGAGAAACATCTCCATATTGAGCATACCTTCAGACAAAGCCATGGTAATCACTAAACAAATCCACATGCACTAAAACGTGAACTTCTCATTTAACTGAATTTCAATGAAAGCAAATCTTAGATATACAGCTTATTTAACAGAACATAAATAGACAAAATTAAGTGCACCTACTAGAATCTAAAACTCAATGCCTAACAGAACAGGCCAAGAGACTTGATCAGTCACTATGATATGCACAAAAAACCAGCTCTAGATTTTAGTTTAATTTTTCATTCTAACTAAAAAGAGGGTCTTCTTGGTCATATGTGCTTGTTTTTGGCTCAAAACGCACTCATCAATTTCAAGAGAGAGGGACAGTTAGAAACATATAGACATCAGTTAACCTTATTAAAGATTATTTTGAACTGAGTTCGGGTGCATTATCCAGTGAAAGTTTCCAGAACAAAAGCTAGATCTTTAGGATTTGTGGTAAAATTAGCCACAGGGAATCATGTTTTCATTTTTCGGGAATGCCAATAAGTTGCCAGCTGCAATGGTAGTAGCATTCCTTCTACCATTAAGAAAACTGACATGTGAACTTGGAAAATAAATTTGATTAAATGTTCAATATGAATAGAAACACTCTTAATTAAAAGAACATTAAGTTATCCATACTCCGGTGGCATGTATCCAAATGTTCCAACAAGACGACCAGTGGGAATCGATGAGCTTCCAACTTCTGTCAGTTTGGTCAAACCAAAATCAGCAACCTGTGTATATCAGCATTTTATGAGCTCCCATAGTGATTCAAATAATAAAAGTAAAGTTAAGATCTCAAAACATATTCAACCTTGCCCCGGAAGTTTTTGTCTATTAATATATTTGCCGACTTTATATCACGATGAATATATACAGGCACTGTGTGCTCGTGAATATATTCAAGACCTCTGGCAGAATCCAAAGCAATCTGCACCCGAGTAGCCCACGGCAGAGGTTCCCTATTACCTGGCACCATTATCACTTCACTGTCAACTCAGGACAATTACAACACATCAGAGGTAAATAAAAACTAAACTATATGTTAATATAACCTGAACCACGCAGATGTTGACTTAAGTTTCCATTCTCAATGTATTCATAGACAAGGAAAAGAGAGCCCTCAATACTATATCCAATCAATCGCACCTGCATAGTTATTAAGAGTTTAAGCCATAACCAAAACAAGATGTAAGAATTTATGTATAACGAAGCATGTCCAGTGTCTTTATGTGTATTGTAAACAGATAACATATAAGATGAATAACCAAGTATGTGACAAAAGTTATCCCAGCAATATATCTCAAAAGCTGGTAGCTTAAAAACTTTGTTTACAAACTGTTAAGCATTGTATATTGGTTTCAACATCTTACACATACAAGTTTTAATTGAATTTTTGGATTCCATGCCTTTGACAGTTTTGCTGGAAATTTTCTTCAAGTAAAACATGGGAGACAGAAGGAAATGGATAGGTTGTGGCTTGATTATGTGGTAAATTTCAGCAATATCTATAAAAAAATAACTGTTTGAATTTTTGGATTCCAAGACCAATCTATTGACAGTTTTGTGTGAAATTTTCATCAAGTAAAAAGTGGGAGACAGAAGGAGATGGATGGGCTGTGGCTTGATTATGTGGTAAATTTCAGCAATATCTACAAATGGCATGTTAATTGTAATAGTTAGATAGTTAGTTAGAAAGGAAGAGATAACAGACAGGGCATAAATAAGAATAGGCAGGAAAGAACAGAGAATTGTCTCTGGTTTGAGAATGTAAATTGGGAAGGAGAGTCCAGGTATCTTGAATAACTGGACTATGGAGAGGGGGATTCATTTCTATTCTACATGCACAATCACATTGATACTTGTCAGAGAACATTCTATTGAAATAAAGATGACTATTTTCCCTAATTTCTAAATGGATCTGTCATAGAGTTTGTTGAATCCATAGTCAAAATAGTAGCTTTGCAAGTATTAAATGATATTAAACACTCATGCAAATTAAATGACTAATAAATTCCCAATGCTACTCTGATCTCAAAATGACTAAATTCAAACCCTAAGTTTATGCCTGAGCTAATGCTAGATCCCATTATTGAAATCACAAAATCCTCCCAGAAAAAACTCCACCTGCTGATATGTGATTAAATATAATAATACCAGATTAAGATGATGAACACGTGTCAAGACTTTCAATTCAGCAAGAAATTCTTTAGATGCTTGCATATCCATCTTCTTGATTGCAGCTTTCTGCATGGCAAAATGTATTGGCTTATATAATGAATATATTGATTCTAAAAAGAACAAGATGAATGGCTTTTAAGAACAAATACACTCTGATCCATTATGTAGCATTATCAAGCATTATGCAATGAAAGAATATAGCTTAGTTCAATAACTGATATGCATTATGCAATAATTTCAACTTTCTGCATCTTCTTCAATTCCTCTTGTTAGAGATATAGTTTTAGCTGTTATTTAACTTTGTTTTATTATCTATGTAAAAGCTGTTTTACTCTTCTCTAACCTATTTGTAGCCTGCTGCAGCAGGTCATACAGATGTACTTTTTGCTTCTTGCTCAAGTATTGTCAAGATATAAATGTAATAGAACTTAGTCTGCAAGGTTAACAAACACTAAGGACCTTTCACTAAAATATGTGTCGTTCTGACTTCCTCTTATCCAGTTTAGTTGTTCAAGTTTTCAAATACGTCATTGTAAAACCATTTGAAGCAGCTCTCAATCCTTCCTCACAAGAAAGGATGTCAACAAGAAAATAATGCAACTCGAACCACTAAGAAATGACATTTAGAAGGATGACATTCACCCATACATGTTCGTAGAGCATATATTGTCATCTTCAGTCCCAAATATGGTGAGAAAAATATAGTGATCTGAATTGTGATCAATCATTAATTATCAAGGTTTTCATCCCCTCCACTTTCCTTTTTATTCAATATTTCAGTTATATTGTATAATAACTTACCATATTAGATAGAATGTCACATAGTATCTTTGAAGTTATTCTATAATCTTTTATTTCAGTTTGTCTTCATTCAGCTGACAATCAGTATAAAATACAAAACCTTGATAATTCAACAACGTCAAACTCTTACAGAAATAACAAAAATGAAACTTTTCTTTAGAAAAAATGTGATTACTAACCTCTCCCTTCAGCTCTGCATAATAAACAGACCCAAAACCACCTTGACCAATTTTATTAGCCAAACTGAAGTTATCCGTGGCGGTTGCCAGTTCCTCATATGAAAATTCCACTGATTTTTCCACTGTTATGCCTGTGATGACGGCAGGTCCACCAGGTCCTGAAGTTTCATTTGTGCTACTAAGAGAAGTTTCATCTGAAAAATGAAGAATCAAATCATGTACTTAGATATTTTAGAACATGCAAGAGATAGAGACACTGAATGTTGGGCAGGGTTCCAACAAGAGCAAAAAAGCAGTAGTAGCAGAGATCAGATTGTAGTGCGTGATTATTGAAACAGGAAAAGAAGAGGAACAAATGTACTTGAGAGAAAGTCAGAGTAGATAGCACCTATTGAGAATAATATTATAGACTCAAAGATGTTGTCACCCAAGTCAGGACAAGACTAAAAGAGGATCCAGTGGGACAAGTAATTCAAATGGAAGATAGTCCAACTAAAAGTGATAGAGGAAATTCCATGAAAATTTTAGGAGAACAATTAAACTAGATTTATCTATCTGGATTTTTCTGAAAAATTGGAATTTGGTAAAGCATAATGGCATCATTTGTTCCATGTAGTTGACCGCTACTAATGGGGTAAGGCATGGTTGTTGCTGTTGTTGTTGTTGTTGATATTGTTGTGCAAAGTCAAGAGCAAGAGGATCACAGTAATTGTTTTGAAATTCAAAGGTAAACAATTAGAACAAGTATAATACACAACTCATTTATATGGATGCACATCGGTTCATTAAATGGAATAAAAAAAATCCAGATTCATTATTACTCTGACTTTTCTGTTTGTTTCACACAATCTACTAGTAAGAAAATCAACAACACCGATGTCATGTCAACATAATCAGACAACAAACAGTTAATTTTTTCTAATTGGATTTTATTAGAACTTATACACAATAGGACAATGGATAACTGTTAATCAGAAATAGCAATACCCTTCCCATCTTGAGCAAAGAGAGCAGTGGCATCTTGTGGGAGAAATTCATCCTTCTTTATCTTCTTCCGGATATATCCAACATATATACAAACTCCCAATATCAGAAGAACTGCTACAATTCCGACAGCTATTCCTGCAATAGCTCTACCAGCAAGACCTGCTTAAATAGAAGTACAAATATGAGCTAAAGTAGAGAATTATCCTTCTGCTTTTAGTATATACTGACCATATGTTTAAAATGAATATCAATCAAAAACATCGCATAACCAATTTTCTGAGAAGAAAGTCAAACCTCCTGAACTGCAGAAGAAAATGAAAAGATAGTCATTGGCTTTAGTCAATTTGTTGAAAATTGAAAAGTAATGCAATCATACGAGCAAATTGAAAAGAAAGTAGCATTACCTAGACGACAAAAGCAAAAAGCTACCATTTTGATCTGGAAAAAAAATTGGAAACACAAAAGTTAGAGGCATATATTGAAAATGTTTATACATATGATCAAGGTTTTTTAAAAAACGGTCCACGATCATAATTGGGACCGCATTGGCTGCATTTGTCCGTGATTTGCCACGATATCAACAAACTCGACGAAACCGCAACCAATATTTAAAACCTTGCATATGATGTTTGTTAATGCTAGGCATCCTGGATGCTTGAGTGAATTTAAACTACATAATCCACTTGTAAGAAACATCCTTATGACAAAATCTAAGTTACAAGTCTTAATTAAATACTCCCTCCACTCTAATTATAAGACCTTTTTTAGAAATTTGTTTGCTCGTCTTTATAAGATATTTTTCTAATTTCTAGATGTATTAATTACTTTTTCCATAAATATCATTACTTAATTATTCTCTCTCCATAATGAACAACAATTGAGTGGATAGAGAAACAAGAAAAGACTAATTTTGGAATTATAGTACAATTAATTAAGAGATTTAATTTGATTAACTAATTTAACTACTTTTCTTAAAGGGCGTCAATTAGTTGAAAAGGTCTTATAATTAGGGACGGAGTAAGTAGCAAGTTAGAAGACATGTAAATATTACTATATCTGTTCCTATTTATAAGAACCATGTTTAAGATAATGTTTGTTCCTTTTTTATAAGACTCAGTCAATAATATGTTAGGCTATCAGTAAAGCAAGTGAATGAAGGAAGGACCCATGGCAAGTATAAGCAGAAACAAGAGCAGGAGCCAGAGCTGTTAATAGTAACTGACTAAGGTCAATTACAGTTTAGTTAGTTACTCTTTAGCTAACCACCTATAATTACACATCTTTGGTAATCCTGGTGGTTGGTTAGGGAGACTAGGCTCTAATCCCTAGATGTATTCTTGCACCACGAGTTTAATAAACAAGACTTCTGGTTAGTTCTATCACTGCTATCAGAGCAAAATTTCGATCCTGAGACATTAAAATTATTCATGGTTTCAACGCGAGGAGGCATGGATGCGCGTGTGGAATTTCTGGAACGAGGCTATGACGGCATGATCAATATGTGTGAGGATGTTGCGAGTTTGAAGCGTTTGTATGAAGATCAACGCATCAAGCGAGCGGAGTTGAAGGAGCAATTAGCGGAGCTATTTGCGAAGGTGCGGAACTTGCCGAACACCGATCAGGGAAGAGGCAATCGCAACCATGGGGAATGCCAGAATCACGATTATCACGATTGCGATCGAGAGGCGAAATGGCGGAAACTTGAGATTCCGATTTTTGAAGGAGATGACGCGTTTGGTTGGATGAATAAGGTGAAGCGTTATTTCGAGATTAAAGAAATGGAGGAAGAAGATTGGTCCGTCTTGCTTCTGCTTGATGGAAACTAGGGTTCAAGTTCAGACTTTTCGAAATCAAGACATGGCAGGGGCAGGATTCGAACCTGCAATCTTCAGGTTATGAGCGAATCCATGCAACAATGGTTTCCATGGAAGGGAAGGCGCTAAGGTGGGAATTTTGCGTGAAAAACCCTAATTGGACCGATTTCAAGCAAGCGGTGATTCAGCGATTTCAGCTTTCGATGAACCAAAGCCCCTACAAGTTACTACTCAGTCTGAAACATGAAGGAACAGTAGAAGAACATCGCGAAAAGTTCGAATTATATGCAGGTCCGTTGAGAGGAACAGAACCTGAGTATTTGAAAGGGATATTCCTGAATGGGTTGAAAGACATGGTGAAGGGAGAGCTGAAATTGCATCCAGTAAACACTCTCCTTGTACTGATGGACTATGCGTAACGAATAGACGAGAAGAATTCGTTAATAGAAAAAGGAAATTCTGGAGGAAATAGGAGGGGCTCAACTAGAAGTTATAGTTCATCAAGAACTGTATCATGGGATCCAGGAAACAAAGGAATCATGGCAAAGACAAGAGAGATGGGCTCGAACTCAGAGTCAAATAGTGTGAAGTCCACTGGAGCATACAGAGGCAGGCCTTTTAGGAGGCTTTCAGATGCTGAGTTCCAGGAGAAGGCAGAAAAAGGACTTTGCTACCATTGTGATGGGAAATTTGGCCCTGGTCATGTATGCCCCAATAAACAATTCCAAGTCCTTATTTTGGGAGAAGGACAAGATGAAGAAGACAAAAATGAAGAGGAGGCAAGGCATGAGAAACAACTACAGAGCATTCAGCTGTCCCTATACAGCATGTCAGGATTGACTTCAAAAAAATCCATTAGACTTTGGGGAAATATTGATGAAAACAGAGTCATTGTATTAGTGGATTGTGGTGCCTCTCATAATTTCATTTCTGCTGCAGTAGTGAAAAAACAGCAAATACCAGTCGCAACTACTAAACCAAATACGGTGGAAGTAGGAGGAGATGGACGAAAAATCAGGTGTGAGGGAGTTTGCAATAACGTCAAATTGAAGATACAAGGAATGCAAATCCAGCAAGACTTATTTGTCTTTGAAATGATGGAAGTGGATGTAGTATTAGGGATGGAATGGTTGGCATCCTTGGGTGAGAGGGAAATTTCAAGGATTTAACCCTGAAGATTCCTACACTGAAGGGCCTGTCATCCTAAAAGGAGAACTTGCAATGGCCAAATCTGCTGCCTCGTTGAGGTCCATTGTCAAGGTCCTACGGAGTGAAGGAGAGGGATTCTTGTTGTGCTGTCAGGACCTACAAGCTGTACAAGACGCAAACCTAGTGCCTACTTGGATGGAAGGTATTCTTCAGGAATATAATGAGGTATTTCAGGACCCTAGTGGTCTTCCTCCTTCAAGGAGACACGATCATAGCATTGAATTAAAACCTGGATCTGAAATCCCCAACATGAGGCCCTATAGGTACCCTCATTATCAGAAAAATGAAATTGAGAAGCTAGTTGATGACATGCTCAATTTTGGGGTTATTTGGCCCAGTATCAGCCTGTATGCAAGCCCTATTATACTAGTGAAAAAAAAGATGGAGGGTGGAGGTTTTGTGTGGATTATAGGGCTCTCAATAAAATAACTGTCCACGATAAATTCCCGATACCTATTATCGATGAACTACTAGATGAATTAGGAGGAGCAGTAATTTTTACTAAACTGGATCTCAAATCCAGTTATCATCAAATAAGAATGAGGGATGAATATATTCCAAAAACTGCATTTAGAACCCATGAGGGCCACTATGACTTTGTTGTAATGCCTTTTGGTCTTACGCATGTCCCTTCCACGTTCCAAGCCTTAATGAATGAGGTCTTGCGGTCATACGTAAGGAAGTTTGTCTTGGTATTTTTTATGATATCCTCATCTATAGCAGAAGTAAAGAGGATCATGGGACTCATGTGAGAGCTATTCTATCTCTTTTGGCTGAGAATAAGTTGTTGGTCAATAAGAAGAAATGCAGTTTCGGGCACATTCAGTTAGAGTATTTGGGGCACATAATTTCTGGGGAAGGTATAGCTACAGATCCCCAAAAATTAGAGATCATGAGAAGCTGGCCTACTCCTAGCAATGTGAAATCCTTAAGGGGATTTCTTGGTCTCACGGGTTATTACAGACGTTTCGTTCAGGACTATGGTAGAATTGCAAGGCCTTTGTATAACTTGCTTAAGAAAGATAGTTTCAAATGGAATGAGGAGGCTAAGGAAGCTATCAGAAGATTGAAGTTTGCAATGGAAGAAATTCCTATTCTCACTGAACCTGATTTTAATCAACCTTTCACTGTGGAGACTGACGCATCTAATAAGGGATTAGGGGCAGTGCTTATCCATCAAGGGAGACCATTGGCTTTTCTAAGCCAAGCTCTCTCAGACAGGGCTTAAGAAAGTCAGTTTATGAGAGAGAACTCATCGCTATTGTGTTAGCAGGGCAGAAATTTTGACATTACTTAATGAGCCACAAATTCACTATATTGACAAATCAGAAAAGTCTGAAGTTTTTAACTGATCAGAGATTACTTGGAGAGGATCAATTTAAATGGACCTCAAAGCTGATGGGGTTTGATTTTGATATAGGGTATAAGCCGGGATGTGAGAATAAGGCGGCCGATGCTTTGTCTAGAAGAATGACATATTCAGCCATTCTATGATCAGATTTTCTGATGAAGAAGAGTGGGAATCTGAAGTTTTGGCTGACCTGAAACTGAAAAAAATTATGCAGGAACTATTGGTAAATGGATCTGCGCATCTAGGATATTCCTTGCAAGATAAAAAATTATGGTATATTTTTTTCTGAAAAATAAAATAAAGGATTCTTTTTTTGGAGCACAAGGAATATTTCATTCTAAATTAAAACATAAGAACCCTCTCTATTCCTACACAAGTTTGGTCTAATATATCTATGGATTTCATAGAAGGCTTACCAAGAGCACACCGGAAAAACGCAATTCTGGTGGGTGTAGACAAATTAACTAAGTATGCTAATTTTATCTTCCTGAGTCACCCCTTCACTACAAAGGATATAGCCGAGCTATTTGTTCGAGAGGTTGTGAAATGGCATGAAGATATCACCCTCAGACAAATGGTCAGACTGAGGTGGTCAATAGAGGAGTGGAAACATACTTAAGGTGTGTTACAAGAGAAAAACCAAAGCACTGGCCTTCCTGCTTAAATTGGGCAGAGTTTTGGTTTAACTCTAAATATAATAGTTCATCTAAGCTCACTCCTTTCAGGGCTTTATATGGTAGAGACCCACCCCAATTGCTTAAAGGCACCACTGTTCCGTCAGCAGTAGAGGAGGTCAACAGACTAACCCGAGATAGAGACTCTTTGTTGGACCAACTCCGAACTAATTTGCTCAAGGCTTAGGATCAGATGCGAGCCTATGCCAGTAAGCATTGTAGGGATGTTAACTTGGAGGTGGATGATTGGGTTTACCTAAAATTAAAACCGTATCAGTTGAAATCTTTGACTAAGAAGTTGAATGAGAAATTAAACCCTAGATTTTATGGACCATACCAGATTTCTAAGGTCATTGGTAAGGTGGCCTACCAGCTCCACCTACCACCAGAGAGTAAAGTCCATCTAGTCTTTCATGCGTCTCTATTAAAGAAAGTCGTTGCTCCTATGATGACACCCCAACCCTTGCCTCCTATGCTGACTGACGAGTTGGAATTAAGGGTAGAGCCTCTTGTTGTGAAGGCTGTCAGAAATTATCCTGCAGGTACAGCTGAAGTGCTTTATCCAATGGAAAGATTTACCTGACTTTGAAGCCACATGGGAATCAGTTTCTGTTATGAAACAACAATTCCATGCATTTCACCTTGAGGACAAGGTGGCTCTTTTGGGGGAGAGTATTGTTAGGCTACCGGTAAAGCAAGTGTATGAAGGAAGGATCCATGGCAAGTATAAGTGGAAACCAGAGTTGGTAACTGTAACTGACTTTAGTTAGTTAGTGTTTAGCTATAAATAGGGATTAACAGCCTAGAATTAAACATTTTTGGTAACCTGGTGGTTGGTTAGGGGGGACTAGGCTCTAATCCTAGATGTATTCTTGCACCCCGAGTTTAGTAAACAAGAGTTCTGGTTAGCTCTATCATAATATTCTTTGCATTAATTATTTTTAAACTATAAATACCTAAACTATAAATAGGGAATGGATTGATAAATCATTAGAAGAGAAAGAAGTATTAATAATAAGGATAGTTTTAGAAAAAATTATAAATTTAAGACAAATTTATTGCTATCAACTAAATTAACCAACTTCCTTAATCCTCATAAATTAAGTAACTGTGTGTAGGAAAGTAGGGATTATTTAAACTTGCAAAGCCTAGGTGGCTCATAATTAGGCCCCAAAAGCACTGAATTTAAAAAAAAACTGACCTTTTCCAGGAACATAAACTAGACCAGTCCCCTGGTTGAAATTGACATTGGGGTTGTACCTCTGCAGCAAGGCCGAGTCAAGGCTCAAATTAGAAGCCACCGACCCCAGAGTGTCCCCAATCCTAAGCGGGTAGGTAACGAATAAGCCATAATTGGCAACATCAGTGTTCCCACAAGAGCAATTAACCGTAACATTCAGCGTTCCCGTGTCGGGAATGTTGTCGGGAGCATAGGTATTGAACCTCATAAGCCAGGCCACGTCGGTGAGGTTGGCAAACCAGCTCCTGGCTACAGTCTCGTACGTGTCCTGCGACTGAACGTCGTAGCGGAAGGTGTGGCCAAGAAACTGGCCGTCGATGCAGTCGCAGGGGAAGGGGACGTTGACCCTTTGGTCGGCGATGATGATGTCCTTGTTGGCCACGGTGTCCTTGTTGTAGTTGACTATGTCGTCGGGAGTGGTCAGAAGGCTGGAGGCCATGATGGAGGAGATGTAGGTGAGGTTGGAACCCCGCCATAAGTAGTAGGAGCCTAGTGCAACTCTACAGCCCTCCTTGCACGCCGATTCTGCTGTCGAAAACACCAACCACAAGGGAAGGAGGAGATACCCCAACCTCAAGGCTTCCATTGGAATGGTTTGAAAAGTTGACCTGCTCAAGGGGTTCCGAGTTGATGGCTTTTACTAGTCCCTCCGTTTGAATTGAATAATAACAAGACTTATCATATATATATATATATATATATATATATATTTATATATATATATATATATATATATATATATATATATATAAACTGTTCGGCCGTCGACCCGTGCTATCGGCTCTCAACCGTATGCCCTTTTTTTAAGACATTTTATTTTTGTTTTTAAAACATTTAAATATTTTATTCTATTTTGTCATTTATTAAAAAGTCGTGCATTACATGGGTTTCAGGGTTAATTTATCATTATTAGAACAGTGTAGGGATGGCAAAAAATAATTGTACCACAAATATCGGTGGATAAAATTTGTCATGAATAGATTATGGATACTTCAAATGAATATACGCTAATCATGAGTACGGATATTTTTTACCTGCTCGTAAATGAGTAGGGTGTTAGTATCATAATACACGTATCCATAGATACTTGTTTCCCGTAAAATTACAAAATTTCCACTTCTGCAATTTAGACTTGTGAAATTTATTGAATTATGCATTTTCAATTTATTTGGACTTATATTTTTTTTAATTTATGCTTTTGAGATATTGTAATTTTATTTGTATTTTGGATTTATATTTATTTATACTTAAGAAATATTCATTTCATGTTTAATTATGTTGTATTGTTTCTTTTTTCTCTTGATTTTTAATTCACTAGTTTTAGTTGATGTTGAAAATCACTTTTTAAAAAAATATTGATTTACTTTTAAATTTGAAGTATCCATGTGCATTGATACCTATGGGTATAAAAACATCCACAAATATTTTCCAAACAGATACCCACAGATAATGAGTAGACAAAAGGAGAGTTTTGTCAAATAGGCAAGTAGCCTCTATTTGTGCCCAACCCTACCCATTGTCATTCCTAGAATAGTGATACATGTACACTCATACACTAACATACCCCACCTAACACCTACCTTTGTGGCATTTTTAATTGTAACTTTTATTGGCTCAATGTTATTATTATTATTTTAAAATAAAACAGAAAAAAGAGGGAAGCAAAATTATGCCCTAAACTCTCAGCACACTCATTTTGAAAGTTGTTCCCAATTGCTCTAGCTACAGAGCCTTAACACACCACTTTTGTAACACTATGAAATTTCGATAACTGAAAATATGTTTGATGTATATGTTGTGATTGTTTGATTATTTGATTAATTTAGATTGGTTGATTTGTTGTGCATTTTACCCTGGTGCAATTGCTTGGTATGTATGTTAGGTTGTGCGAAGTTTGTTTGAGCTGCGATGAAAATTGAGTGATTCCGAGTTTGACCCGAAACCTGTTTTAGTAAAATAACCATTATGGATTGGTTAACCGTTGGATCGCCTTCCAATTTTAAAGTTGGGATTGGTGAAATAACATTTGAAGCGTGAGAAATTAATTTTTCACAGAAGCAGAAATTTTAAAATTGGGCCAGCTCGCTCAGGTGAATTTTAGCAGGCATTTTGGCTTGCCTGGGCGAGTCAAGGCGATGATAAATAAGTACAGCAGCGTCCAGACCACGAAATTTGGTCTTCTTCCTCCCCCAAACATCTCCCAAGCTCTCCACCATCCTCCTCCACCACCCACAACCACCGGAGACCACCACGAGGCACCGCTGCTTGTCGTTGGACTACTGCACGAAGAGGAATACTTTAATCGAAGCGGAATCTTCAAAACTCAACTTGAGGATTTGGTAGAGAACGAAGCCTCTAATCCTCCTTTCTTGGTTTCTTTGAGGTAACGATGATTTTCTTGTCTTCTCTTAGCTAGTTTGAAGCCTCTCTTGATATCTCTTGTGATTTGGGTACTGTTATTGGCTGTTTTTATACTTCCTTTGAAACCCTTTTGAAAATGAGATGTTGTAAAAGTCTCTTTTTTATGAAATTGATGTCATTTCCGTGATCCTTGTTGAACCCTGATCACATTGGTGTAATCAGAATTTCAAAATGATGTCTTTTGATGTGAACTCTCAAAACACCGTTTAGCCCCTTTCCGATTTGAGTGGGTATTTGACCTCAAATGTTAATTTTGACCTTGCCTTTGAAATCTATACTAAATTATCTTCAATTTGGTATATAGAGGTCTACGTTCGGACAAGCACGCGTATTCGAAGAATCACGAAACAACATCACTAGACTGTAATAGGGAGAACTCCTAGTTAGGTAAGGGGAGTTTATTATTTAGTTATAATTTTGATACCATAGTTGAGGTTCAGGGAGTCCAACTATGAAGATAACTGCATGTCCCTGCTATGTATTGGTTTTTCAAGAAAAACTAAGTTTTTAACTAATAGGATGCAGTGTATTTATGAATGATGTATGTTTGTTCCTATGTGTGCTCGTTTTCAAGGAAAATGATGTTTTTAACTAATGGGATGTGATGAATTTGCTTGTTGATGGATAAAACTGTGAATGATGTTGTTGTTGTGTTGATTGAATTTTTGGGAAAAGTGTTAATTACAAATGAGACTTTGCCCAAAATTTTATAATTCGTTCTCTATTTAATTCTTTACTAAATTTTTAAATGGGCATGAGAGTTTGTTTTCTATACTGTAATCCTCCTCTTTAATTTAGAATTTTCCTAAAATATCATTCTCGTGGTAATATGGATTGTGAATGAATGAGGTGATATTGATGATTATGATGATGATATCGAAATGAGATAATGTTTACGTGTTTGGTGATGTTGAAATGAGATAATGTTTACGTGTTTGGCGATGTTTAAATGAGATAATGTTAATATGGTTAATAATGTTGGAATGAGATGATATTGGTGTTATGATGATAATATTGAAATGAAATGACGTTAATGTTATTGATGACATTGAGACGACATGATGTGAATGTTGATAACGACATTAATGAGAAATAATGTTAATGTGAACAATATCATTGTGTGATGTGCATATACATGGATACTCATGGAGGGTGTATGACTGATTATCCTTGCGGGGAAAGATTTGTTCCTAGCCCGGTTATGCATTGATGGTGCCTATGGTTGTATGCGTTATATGTCCATGTGGGGTGCAATGACCAGTTGGATAACCTTGCGAGGGAGGGTTTACGAATTTTAAGCATCCCAGGAGAGAAAGGGATTGTTTAAAATTTTGGTCCCTAGCTATCCATGATCAGTGCATCGGTGATGTTATGTATGTGCATGGGGGGTGCATGACAGGATAACCTTGTGAGGGAGGGTTTATGAATTTTAAGCATCCCAAGAGAGAATGAGATTGTTTAAAATTTCGCTCCCTATCTATCAATGGTTAGTGCATTGATGGTGCCCATGTTTCATATTTCATATTTGCACGGATGGAAATAGAATGATGGACATTAAGTACCAGGGGTACTAGGGGACAATCACTCTGTTTGAAACTCCTTTGAGACTCAAGGCTGATCACCATGGGGGAGCGACCAGTGCACCACAAGGTGACCTCGACGAGCTACTTCATCATTTTCCTGAGAAAGGCTATTTCCATGAGGATGGTACCACATTGCATTCTGAGAGTTGAGTTAGGTGCATGCATCATTCTGAGTATAATTGTGTTGAATTGTGGAAAAGTGGATGACTAATTGTTGCATGTGGGTGTGTAACTGATTAATTTTAGGAATGGTTGGAGTTGTTATTGTTGTTCTCTTTTGATTAGTATTATATGGTACTTGTTATTTTTGGTAAGATAAACTCACCCTTGCATTTGTTGTATCTTGTGGTTGGTACTTGTGATGATCGCGAACCTTCATTCGTGTGAGCAGATGAGCAGCAGTAGGTGACCGTGGAGGGAGATCTTCTTTTTGTTGGAGCCGCCAAGCCAATGTGATGATGTTGGAACTCTTTTTGGAAAGAGTTGTGTTTTGTTAATCAACTCTTTCATAGTTAGTCCCTTAATTCTTTTTGTGGACATGTATATTTTGAGTTGTAAATACATGTAAAACTAAATTGAGTTCTAAACATGTGAATGAGGAATACTGATTTAGTATATGTATACATATGTATCAATTATTGTAATTGTATCATGTGTATGATGATTGTATTATTGCGAAAAACTTACTACCATTTTCATAATCAAATTAATATAGTTTTCATTAAAATTTGAAATTCACACGATTAAATTTAGTGATATCGTAGCGACGAGGCAGGTCGTTGCTACTTCTAAAGGTTATTCAGCTTGAGGTTTTGAAGGTGGTAGACGTGAAGTTCTTATTGTGGCTGCATATGTCTCTTCACTTGAAGGTATGATTGTTCTTTTATATATGAGGAGAACCCCCAATAGACTCCAATTTACAAAATTTGGCAAATTTCTTATATATAATTTGAGTTAGGTTTCATAGGTTTAGTTTCTTAATGTATAATCCATGGTAAAAAAAGATCAAACCTTGATCCAATAGTTTGAACAAGTTCTGTAATTTGAGATTTATAGTATGAATTGCAACTTTATATATGGAAAGTGAAATATATTTTATTTAAACACATGTTCTACATGATTAACCAAATATTTTCATTCACTTTACCACTCATGTGATCATAGACTTTGGGTAGCCTTAACCAGTAAACTAGACATGGTATGAGTCTATGAGAGATTTGTTTGTCCTAATTATGTATCCTCCAAAGTGTTTAAAATATGTACATTAACCAAGTTGTATATTAAGTTAACTAATTTTATATACACAATTAACCACTAATCTACAAAAGTTATGATTATGGTGGTATTAACCACTAACCTACACAGTTAATAGAAATACTTTTGAAATTATGCATTTAACTTCATTTACAAACCAAATTATTGAAGGGTATTAACTAAGAGCATCGAAACTCATGTCTATTTGAATTAACCACATGCTACACACAATTTGTTCATTGGTAGTAGTAATTGGGATAAGCACCAACAAGGCAAAGTAACATTGTATTGCATGGAATCACCATCAAATAAAAATCGTATGTGCTAATATTAATTTTTTTTGCTTATTTTGTGGTTATCCTTTTTTTTTGTTATTGTTAGACTATTGGCAAGCGTATCAATGTTGTCGTAGGTTATAGATTTTTAATAAAAGATATCGTCTCCACAGGGACTTAAGCTACTCAGTTTTTCCAAATAAAAGTTAACATTTCAATAGGTATGTACAATAAAGTTAATCAAAATATCATGGTTTAACGGAATAACATAAATAACATAAATAATGGATTAGGGCATCAGAAATACGAAAATTTATAAAAACAAGTAAAATGAAGTTAACTAATTTAAGAGAAACGTAGGATTGGATTTCATCGTTCATTCCCTCAATATCCATATAATATTAATACATATGAATCATTTTCTAACATTATTGATGCACACAGTAATTCATCCCAAATCGATTCCTCACATTCGAGAATCCTAAGGATATTTACCGAATATTGATTCCTCACATATGAAATAAATATCCCTACAATCATAATCTCGTACTATTTTCAATCAAAATATTATGCTTTATTCCTAGCAACATAACGTAAAGAGTAAATTCATTAAGTTCAAATTCTAAGAACACTATCCAGTCAAACTTAGAATCCAATTTCATGAAACTAGTGATCAAGTAGAATCAAGCATTACAAACAAAATGAAATCACCAGTAATGAGTAGAAAATATTCGTGTGTGTATATATACATATATCAAATATCAAAAGAGATACATAAGGGTACGAAGATTACATTCAATCATTTGGAGAAACTATTCGATCATTGTGTAGAGCACAAGATCAACAAAAGACATGATTAAGGAAGCGATCAACGGTCACTTCTATGTGAAATAAACTCTTCTTTTCTCTCTTATCTCTCCACTTTTGCGTTCTTCTTTTCTGGTTCTTTCTTTGTCTTCTTTCTTTGGCTTTTTAAACAAAATGGTCTAAGAGGTGCCAAACCAACTCGCCCAGACGAGCTTTACTCACCTAGGCGAGTTGGTTAATTTTTCCTAAAGTAAGGTCACTCGCCCAGGAGAGCTGGTTACTTCAGGTAGAAGTAATCTCAATAGACTGGGCGAGTTGCACTCTGGAATTATGCAAAAAATGACCTTTTTGCCCCATCTTGGTTTGCTTTCTGGATCCAATAAAAATCGTCAAAACATTAGAATTACATGGATGGATCTTCCAAATTTAAACAATAAAATTTAAAAATGTACAAAATATAAAACAACTAGAATTAAGGGAAGTTTATAAGAAAACTACTAAATCAAATTGTGAATATTTTGAACTTGGAAAAGTTACACTAATTACAACAAGAGAATTAAATCAAATCTATGAAGATTGAGTGATCTAAAGAGTTGCAGAGAATGTTGTATAACACCCTGAAATTTCGATAACTGAAATAGATGTTTAATGTAATTTGTTGTGTTGTTTAATTATTTGATTAATTTAGATTGGCTGAGTTATTGTACATTTTACCCTGGTGCAATTGTTTGGTATGTATGTTAATCTGTGTGAAGTTTGTTTGATTTATGGTTATAATGTGTGATAGTTTAACCCATAACCTGTTTCCGTAAAACTACAATTCTGGATTTGTTAATCGTTGGATCGCCTTCAATTTTGAACAGAAGCTTCACAACCCATCTCTGAATCTTTTGACCATTAGGATCTTCAAAATAACGATTTTGAGGTCGCACTGAGCGCAATTCCTAAATATTTTTTGATAAATAGGAAAATTCGTTGAGTGAGGAAGGACATGCTGAGCAAGACCTACTGTCTCGCTGAGCAAGGAAGGGCACGCTGAGTGAGACACTCAGGTTATAAATACGTCCAGCAATGCGCAAAAACATGTTTTCTTTATCTCTCTAAAACTCATATCCAAACCCTAGAAACTCTCTCTTAACCACCCACGACCACCATCAACCACCACGGGCCACCGTTGCTTGCCACAGGACCACGACACAGAGAAGAACCTCTTAATCAAAGACAAATCTTCAAAACTCCTCTCTAAGTTTCTATAGAGAATGGAGCTCCTAAATCCTTCTTTCTTGGTTTCCTTGAGGTAATTTTGGCTTCCTTTGTCTTCTCCTAGCTAATTTAAGCTTTTCTTAGTGTCTTTTGTGTTTTGGGTATCGTAGTTGGGATTTTTACACTTCCTTTGAAAACCCTTTGAAAATGAGATGTTCTAAAAATACCCTTTTATGAAATTGATGTCATTTCTGTGATCTTTGTTGAGCTCTGGTTACATTGGTGTGATTGGAATTTCAAAATTATGTATTTTGATGGGGACTCCCAAAATACCATTTTAGCCCCTTTTTGATGTGAGTGGGTATTTGACCCTAACTGTTAACATTGACCTTGTCTTTGAAATCTATACTAAATTGTCTTCGATTTGGTCTATAGAGCTCTACGTTCGAACAAGCACGCGTATTCGAAGGATCACGAAACAACACCGCTAGACTGTAACAGGGAGAACTCCTAGTTAGGTAAAGGGAGTTTATTCTTTGGTTATAATTTTCATATCGTAGTTGGGGGACATGGAGCCCAATTATGGAGATATCTGTCTGTCTCTGTTTGTGCTGATTTTTCAAGAAAAACTATGTTTTTAACTAATGGGATACGATGTATTTATGTGATGTGTGTTTGTTCCTATGTGTGCTCGTTTTCAAGATAAACGATGTTTTTACTAATGGGATGCGATGATTTTATTATTGATGTGGTTGATGATATTGAAATTGAGATACCATAGAAGTGGTTAATGATGTTGAAATGAGATAATGCTTATGTGATTTGTGATGTTTGAATGAAATAATGTTGATGTGTGTGATAATGTTGAAATGGGATGTTATTGATATTTTATGATGATGATAATGTTGAGATGGAATGATGTTGATGTTGATAATGACATTGATGTGGACAATGTCATTGTGTGATGTGGATACACATGGATACCCATGGGGTGCATGACGGGTTACCCTTGCGAGGAAGGATGTGTTCCTAGCCAGGTCATGCATTCATGGTGCCCATGGCTATATGATGTGTATGTACACGTGGGATGTGGTGTCCAGTTGGTTACCCTTGCGAGGAAGGATGTGTTCCTAGCCAGGTCATGCATTCATGGTGCCCATGTTTCATACTTCATATTACATTGATGGAAATATAATGAAAGCATGCGTGTCCCTGTGGGTTTCTATGGGCTGAAAACGCAGGTACTAAGGAGCTATTGGATTTGGAATTCCCTAGCGCCGTTGGCTGATCATCGGGGGGGAATGGCTAGTGCACGACATGATGACCCTGATAGGCAATGAATCATTTTCCTGTGAGAAGCTATTTTCCTAGTTATGGTACCACATTGCATGGTGAGAGTGAAATTAGGAGCATGCATTATTCTTAACATGATTGTTTGATTTGTAAAATGAATTGGATGATTGGTGTGACGAGTATGTATTGGACTGATAGATTTTTAGTAATGATTGTGGTTGTTATTGTTGTTTTCCTTCCAAATGTTGTTAACTGATGCTTCACTACTAGAAAAACAACATTCAACTTCGGTTATTTTTTACATTCCACATCAGTTTTGAACTGATGTTGAATCAGGCGACGTTGAAAGTGTGGAAGTTAACATCATTTTTCAAAACCGATGTTAACTAATAAATAAAACGTAAAAAAATGTCAAAGCTGGAACTTCAACATCGATTTTCATAAGAAAATCGATGTTAACTTACACTACAACATCGATTTTCAGTGAAAACCAATGTTGTAGTGTAAGTTAACATCAGTTTTCTGATGAAAACCGATGTTGTTTTTTATTTTATTTTTTAAATAATTTGTCTTTTTTATTTTATTTTATCAATTCTTTAATCTGTAAATGAAATACCATCCAACCAATTTTAGAATACAATACAATAAAATAATATTTCAATAACAAATAAAATTCAATAGTGTTAATGTACATAAATATGATTTCCTAACCTAATGTTTATACAATTGTTTAAAAATCCCTTAACCACCTAACCTAATATTTCATCTCTAACTTTAAGATAAAATTTAGTCCATTGAACCCTAATAGCCTTCAATCTCTCGACTTCCAATGGTCTTTCATCAGTGAAATACTGCATGACATAATAAAACATAATATAATAAGTATAAAACAAAAACATGTCAAAAAAATAAAATTAGTTTTGAATTAGACAATTACTATGTCCCAATTATCCCTGAAGCCTCCTTGACTATCGTCGACATCCAATGCATGACATAATAGCCACACTCAGTGCTTCCTTTTTGCTTATTACAATAAATTCAATAATATGGTCAAAGTTAAACGGAAATTAGTGTAAATAGTAACAAAAATTATTTTGAATACATAAATCATGATTTATTAAAAGACTTACGTTAAGCGCAATCCATTTAGTATTTTGATTTATTTCCTTGAGTGTCATGGAATCCCTTCAAAGCATTGCTTAAGAGAAACATGCATGCATATTGTACAATTAACATATTCATGTCTTAGAAATAATAAAAGAAATGTCTTACAAATTACAACCTATCTGTTAATAATTCCTTTAAGGTAGTTATCAGGCTTGTTGTGCAATGAACAGAACCACACGACAACATTGGCCTTAGGACATATAACAACCAGTTGCCAATGGTCTGGGATTGAACTGCAAAGTGCTGCTTTGCCAGGTAAGTTCTTCGCTCTTGGGGAATGTTTCCCGCTGCCTGTGTTCCACCATACTCCGAGGGAGTGATGGTTACATACATGATGCATGTGCATTGAATTGGTTGTTATAGTTTTCTCATGATAATATGTATGCATGATTCTATGCTTTGTGTGGATGGTTATCTGTTGAATAGATCTTCTGTCCAGTTAGATAGATATGGACCTCCTTAGGAGTAGAGCGCAACTCCTAGTTTGGTTTGCTCATGTAAAGGGTGATGATGATCCCTTAAGACCAAGAGATAGGTTGTCCCGTCATGGTTGAAGCCTATTCTCGGAGGTGCCATATATGTGCATTCATGTGTAAAGGGGTAGCTCCCGATGGGATGACATGAGTGTGAGTTCCGGTCTCACACTGGGGACTGAGAGTCCCAGATGCTGATGATGATGCATCTTGTGGCGAACGTAGTACCGTGGATATATATTAGAGCTAAACGATGGCTATGTATTGTTGTGAGGGCCAGGTGGCCAAGTGATTGTGATGTCTTTGATGTTGTGTATCATGGAAGTGAGCCAGGGAGGAGGAGAAGCCTCCAAGAGCCCTGAGCTTACTAAGATTGTATCTCACCCCATGTGGGGATTATATTTTGCAGGTGATTCATCTGGCAGGGATGATAGGTCTCAGGGCGAGAGGCCCCAGTAGAGACAAATTCTTTGTAGCTGCTTGGCAGTGTGATAAGAGCTTCGTGGCTCCTTACTTTTTGTTTTAAGGGAAGATGTGTGTGTGTACACATATTGTGGACCCTATTTTATGTTATGTTGTATAGACATTACATGTTTTGTATGCCCTCGTGTGAGGATGTGATCTGTGAGATCATGGCAATGGATGCCTATTCTTTTGTATCGCCACAGTGGTGGTTGAGATGATGTATATATGTTATACCCATATTGATATATGTGGTTTATGTTTCTCCTGATATATCTGTATGGATATTGTTGATATATCTGTCGTTTCTTATGTTATTTGGATCGATGAGGCTGGCTATAGTGTTTTTGGGATCTGTATATTTAATTGAGGTTACGTACCATACATAATGAATCAAGAAATATGGTTTTGAAAGGAAAAACGCTTCTGTTGTTTTAATTATTGGTTTTTAAATTAATTACCGCGTTAATCTGATTAAGTAATTGTTAATACACCGGATGCATACGGGGTGTTACACCTTCTGCCCTGCAGGAACTTCCTTCCAGTTAGTAATGGTGACATCTACCTTGTCTCTAGCCATGATCCCCAGATACATCCTCAATTTATTTGCCTGAGGACTATCAGCCTTCCCAGTGGCAAGATCGACATGAACCACTGGTTTGTTAGCACCAGGAGGTTTGGTAGCTAGTGACCTCAGTCGTGTTGCTTTCCTAGTCTTCTTCGTCGCAGACGGCGAAGGTGCTGACTCAGGACATGGAGGTGCTGACTCAGGATGAGGAGGTCCTAAATCAGGAAGAGGAGGTCCTAACTTAGGAAGAGGAGGTGTTGACTCAGGAAGAGGAGGTGCTAACTCAGGACGAGGAGGGGAGCTCGGGGGTGTAGTCATGATCCTGTTAAAAACAAAAACAAATATAAGTAAAGTTAAGTGACAAGTTAGGTTACTTATGAAATTGTAAAAATGCAATCAAGTTAATAAGGCAAAAAAATTACATTAAGTGATGTTAATTAATTTTCCTTCATCATGATCATTACGATTTGCATGAATGTCGTCAACAAGATCTTCTCTGTTGACGTCAGACATTTGTGTCGAGAATTGAGTGACACTAGTATCAATGGTGGAATCATCATCGTCAAGATTAATACCAATGATTTTTCCATGTAGTACCGCTGACCACCTTTCATCACATGGATCTTGAGCATAAAACACCTGTTTAGCTTGTTCTACCATGATGAAAGGTTCATCTTGATAAGCTAGCTTGTTAAGATCTACCAAAGTAAATCCCAAGTCCTCGGTCCGCACACTGCTATTGATATCAACCCACTTGCACTTGAAAACACACACAGTGAATGCAACATAATTAAGCTCCTAGATGTCATGAATGACTCCAAAGTAAGGCATGCACGCCAAACATGGATTGTGGTCATGCAAGTAACGAAGTGCTGCCACTCAGCCCTAAGGCTAACCCCACTGTTTTGCATTGTGCTTTTTTCATCATGTTGTTTGGTGTAGAATGAGTACTTGTTGATATCGTATTCCTGCCAACTTCTAACATTTCTTTTAGGCCCATCCACTAACTTCCTCATTGTTTCAGATGAAGATTCATCACTAAATATTGTATCTTTAAACCAATTCAGGAAAGTCTTGTTATGCTCTTTCAACAACCTATTCTTCGTCATTCTTGGATTACTTTCCTTGACTAAGGCTTCATGACGAACTATGTATGTAATGGCCCTGATGCCTGGCGCGGCTGGCGCGGGATTTGGCGCGGTCAGCGCCAGGGTCCTTAAAAAGAAAAAAACCATGTCTGGCATGTGGCGCGGGTAGCGCCGGGACTGACGCGGGTAGCGCCAGAGCTTCTGGAGTGTGGCGCTAGTGGCGCCAGGGTGACGCGGTCATTGTCACTAGTCTTCCAGAAATCCAATTCCCTCTGGAAGTTGGCGCGGGTGGCGCCATTGGTGGCGCGGGTGGCGCCGGAAGTGCTCTGGAAATTCAATTCTCTCTGGAAACTCATGCTATCAGCGCGGGTGTGGCGCTGGAGGCGCCATTTGTTTTAGGCCAGCGCGGTCAGCGCCATGGGTGGCGCGAGTCGCGCCACAAGTGGCCTGGAAAATCAATTTTCTCTGGAATCCGGCGCGGTTAGCGCCAGGTGTGGCGCGGTTGGTGCCATGGGTTTTTAAAGTGTGGCGCGGTTAGCACGGGGAGTGGCGCGATCCGCGCGTGAAATCTGCCAGAGTTGGTATAAAAAGGGAAATCGCGATTTTGAAGGCAAAAATCATCTTCTTCTTCCCTAGGACGTCCCTCCTCCATTGTTGGAGCTTCCAAGCTTTGTTTTTGCCCCTTAGTTCACCAAATCAAGCCCCTTAAACATCAATCTTGATGGAAAACACCTAGTGAGCTTGAATCTTTCATCCATTTCTCTTGAAAAACCCCAAATTGGAGGATCCCTTTCTCAAGGGAAGTTCTTGAAACTTGAGTTCGGCAAGGAACGGCGACGATTTGTGAGTACCCAAGCTAGGGGAAGTTGTTGTTGGGCCTTCCTTGTCGTCTTTGAGGTAAGAAACTCAAGTTTCACCGTTTAATTTGTTGATTGGGGTTTTGGGTGAATAGTGACCCACTTGAGATAGAGCTTGAATTAGCCTTGGGTCCTTTAGAGACATGTGTTTAGAATGTGTTGAGGATGAAAGATTAGCTCTCAACTGTTAGTTTGGTGAACTTTGAATTATTGACTCTATGTAAGGCATGTGTGTTGATTATGCTTAATTGGTTAGCTTGTTTGACATGCTAGAGCCTTGATATACGTCTTGTTGTGCCTGAGAGGCCATGAGAATGGTGCCTTGTGTATGTGGTATAAACCGTTCGAGCCCGGCGTGAATTCTGAGGAATTGGGCTATTGTGGTGAGCTTTGAGCTCTGTGTGCTTTGGCAAGGCCAAGCTAGACCAGTGAGGGTCTGAGAATCACTTGTGAAGTGATGAAGTGTGTACTATACAGCATGGATTATGCTTCTTGTTGTTCTAACGGCTTAGGACCGTTATTGAAGTGTTATGTATTTGATGTGATGTAGGACGTGAGACCGAGAGTTTCGGTGGTGGTGATAGTGAGACCGGGAGAGCCGGTGCTTTGCTCAGAGCAGGTAAGCTCTTGGTTCTTGACTGTATGCCCTTTTGTTGTGTTCTACCATACACCAATTTGGGGTGATGGTTCTGTCATGGGCATTTGCATGTATATAGAAATTGTATGTTGATATGATTGACTGATGAATGGTGATCTGAAACCCGTGCTGGGAATTGTTATTGAGATGA
>PYAF01003267.1:87108-105125 GCA_007407185.1 Glycine tomentella | reverse complement strand
TAACTAAGCTTAAGGTCTAGGTCTCAAAACCAGCTACAAGCCTTTTATTACTATTATTTTTTTATTAAATGTCTAAGTCAATAATTGCTTTATTATCACTCCAAGGAAGCAATACATGTGACTAGTAATCCACTCATGCAGCCCTCTAGATTTTGGTCCCCCTCATGCAATTGGATTGCCCTCAGATTAGCCATTATATATTGCAAAGCTTCTTGGGTCTTTTTAGCTCTTGCTCTTGTCATGGGTCCTCCTATGCCTTGTATTGGGTCTTGGTCTTGGGATTGGCCTTCGATGTCCTCATCACTTTTTAATTCTTTGAAGTATTTCATCAAACACATGGTATACAAAGCTTGTTTTATAAAATACTTTAAAGAAAGCTATACTCAACCATTAATCTTTATAATGTTCAATATGATAAACATGCTTCCAACATAATCTTAGCATAAATAAGCAAGTTCAAGGATTTAGAAAATACTTGTATCAAAACATATAACTTTAATTCCAATCACTTTTCTTTAAAAATAGTCATGATATATATATAAACCTAACTCACTTAATATTCACTTATTAAGCTTAGATTCAAGTTATTCATTCAAAACATCATTCATTAACCAAAATCAAGTCACTTATTCTAATAATCATTTTATTTAACAATCTTTAGCTCTTTAAGGCATTTTACCAAACAGTTAGCATGCAAAGCTTAATTTCTTATGAAAACAAGTAAAAATCCTCATGTAATTAATATTCAAACTTGGCTTATCATAAACTTCCCCATACCTTGTTTTCTCCTTTAAAATTGAATAGCCTTGCTCCTAGGATTCCTTGGTCTTCACGTGAGGTTTCCAAGGGAGTAGATTTTTGCTTTGGTTTAGATAAAAAGTAGAATTAGAAAGGAATAAAATGGAAAGGCTTTGGAGTGGGTTTTGGCACATTGAAGCTCTCTTAGGACAGCCCAAATTTCGTTCCCACTCCTTTTTATAAGGTGGTAATTCTTGATTTTTATTGCAAATATCATCCAAGGTCATAATGGCTAACTTTCTACTTGGTTTCTTCTTATTGGCTATTGATTTTCCACCTTCCAAGTATGCAAGTTCTACATCCTTCTCTTTAGTTCTTCATTTGAACGTGGACCTCCTTGGCTTGGAGAGCAATCTACAATTGCTTCTTTGCTTTTACGTGAGAATGGCTAGTTTTGCTACAAAAATCTTCCTAAGTCATCATTACTTACTTTCCACTAAGTTTCACCTCATTGGCTAGGCATTTTGCACCCCCCAAGTGTCCTAGTTCTTGAGTTTTCTATATTCTTCTTCATTTATCTCCATTTGCACGTGGAGTTCAAGGCTTGTAGGTCAAGTCTTCAATTGCTTTCTTATGTGGATTATTAGCTTTGTCACAAATTTTCTTCCAAAAACCCGTTTTACTAAAATACTCATTCTGGATTTGTTAACCGTTGGATCTCCTTGAAATTCTAAAGGTATACTCTTATCCCACATATCTAACTTTGGACCGTTGGGATTTTTGAAATAATACCCAGAACTATCTATGTGTCCCAAGGAGTCAAGAGGAAGTTTTCTTCAAAAAAATCTTCTTAATTCATTATTACCTTACTTTACAATTGGACCAATGGCATGTATCCTAGTTTTCCCATCAACCAAGTGTCCCTTATCTTGATAATTTTACATCATTCTCATTTCCTTTTAATTTGCACGTTGGATTCTAGGCTTGGGGTGCAAGTTTCATTTGTTTTCTTGGCTTTTAGGTTATTAGCTTTATCTCAATTCTTATTGGTCCATCTCGTCTTGAATTTTTAAAATTACTAAACTAACTTATTAGGAAGGTCTATTTCTCCTATAATTAAGAGAAAATTCTATAGATTGTATCTCTCCTTTTTCCTAGGCTTTTCGAATGCTTGAGTTAGCCTAGATCGAGCTCTTTTCAGAAATATCCACCGAAATTCTTAGAAATTCTAATTTATGATTTCTTGTCATCCATTATGTTAATAACTTATTATCTAAAGGTATTTCATCCATTTTCCAGGTTTCCACAAAGTTTCTAAAGTTATCTGGTCAATTTTGACCTAAAGGGCATTTTGGTAATTTCACCTCACCCTAGGGGTATAATCGTCATTTCTAAAAATGTTCAGGGTATCTCTGTAATTGTCACCCTAAGGGTATTCTGGTTATTTTCAAAACATCCAAGGGTATTTATAAAATTTCCTCCTTAAAATATCTTGCTAAAATACCTAGGGGTAATTTGGTCATTTTCGAAATGTCCATGGGTATTTTTGTCATTTCCCCCAAATCTTTTTGTGCTGCCTCTTAATTAACATTTTACCCAAGTAATTTGAATATAGACCATCAATTGACTATAGTTTTAAACTTTTGGGGTGTTACAGGAATGATCGGAAGATACCACAACACCTTCGCGAGAGGGGAGGGGGGGCTTTCTTTGTGCTATCATAACTGCTACAGTTGTCATCGTCCTTCACTTTGTACCGTGATACCCCACACTTGGGGCATTTATGCATTTCTTCAAATTCATTTTTATACAATATGCAGTCATTAGGATAGACATGAATTTTCTTGTACTCCATACCCATTGGACAAAGTATCTTCTTCGCCTGATAGTAACTTGTTGGCAACTTGTTTTCATCTGGAAGCATCTCATGAACTACCTGAAGCAGTGAACTGAAGCTTTTGTTACTCCACCCATATCTGGCCTTGACATTAACCAGATTTAACATCGCTGACAACAGTGTCAATGACTCTTTGCACCTCGGATACAACGGCTTCTTCGAATCACTTTCCAATGTATCATACATAGGGGCATGTGCTTGCTGAAAAGACTAATGTCCCAGATCACGAATCATATCCTCTAATCGATCTCCGATGTCAACATCAACCGATTCAATTTGTGACCCCCTCCGCATGTCTGTCAATTCACCATGTCATATCCATGTGGTATAATTCTTCTTAATCCCATCACACAGAAGATGCTCCCGTATGTCGTCCAGTGCTTGGCGTCTCCCATTCAAACAATTGATACAGGGACAAAAATATTTTCCATCCCCATCCGGTCAACTTCTTTCGGAGGCAAATTTCAAGAAATGTTCAACGCCTTCCTCATACTCAACCGTGATGCGACTTGCATTCATCCAACTTCAATCCATCTAATTAATAACTCTGTGATACTCACAAAGTTATTCTATGTATGAAAACCTCACTTTTTTCATTAAAGGTGTGGCCCTATCCCATTCAGGAAGCCTTTTTTTAATAGTATATTCATATGTATAGGTTGAGTTTCTTATCTTAAATTTGACGAAATTTCAGCAGCATTTTGCTTTGATCTTCGAGTACAAGACATGAAAGCGGTGACATAAGTTTCACCACAGTCAAGTATGCACCCGAAGACACAAAGTGAAATGCATTGTACCAAAATTTCATCATATTTAAGAATAGAATCATAACCTATACATATGAATATACTAAAAAAATATGAGTCTTCCCAAACTGTCCAAACGGACAATTCAAGAATCAATACAATGATTAATCCAAACTATCCGGAAGAATCACAGTAATGAAACTCAAACGGGAAACTAAGGTTCACTCATAATGAACATACACTGTATATATAAAGCACTAGTAATTAATCACATAAAACAAGTTACAAAACCACCAAATAAAAAGTCAATGGAAGTTGCTAACCTTGTGGGAGCCATCAGAACTTGTGAGCGAGAGAACCACCTTCAAGAATGACACCAATAGTGGAAGTGTCGTCAGAGTGACCTAAGTTAGGTCTAGATCAGCTTAAAAATAGAAAAATGCCCAGATCAGCTTCAAAGAATACACTAATTACTTTGTCAAACATAAACAAACCAAAATTCTTGACCCATAGCAAAACCACAAACAAAAACTAGTTGACTAGCAGGGTATTAACAAGGGTACATGTAAGCTTGAAAGAATACCCTAATGTGATACTGAGTGTCTAGTTCATAGCCTAATGTGACCCATAGCAACACATTGGTAAACTCAACACACAACAGCACTCCCACATTCGTACAACAAAAATACGAAGGACATTAATACCTATGATGATGATCAGTATGAAATATCCAACAAAGAAGGTCGTGACTACGAGCCAAATGGGAAAAGGGAAAAGGGCCTACAACCTACAATGAACATAAAACATAAGACTAGAAACCTTATATAGTCAACTGACACTTGTATCAAACAACAATAACAAAATTAATGCATGTTCTTACACATAATAACATGATGGTGCTAAATATATATGATGTTTAGAGTTGAATGGATTGAAATAGTTTTTAAATGGACAATATGAGATTATGAATGTATTAATGTTTGCTTTGTGTGTTTGTATATAGGAATGAGAAAACTTCTAAAGCTGCTTTCAAAACCAACCACAAATAAATTAGGTAGCATCATATTCATATCGGCATAGCAAAATGAACAATGAATATACTATAGTATGCAGCTTCATTAGCCTAATGTCACGGTCCAGAGACATCGATGCCCACATGTATTCATCTATCAAGTTTATTACAAAATTGCAATATTACAAAATCAACTATTATATAGAGCTTCTTTATTTTCATGTCAGGCACACACATGCGTTCATCTATCAACCTTTGTACAAAATACCTATATCTTTGTTAGAAAATTGCAGAGGTCCAAGTCATAATAGACAATAGAAAATGAAGAGAAAACCGTAGAGCAAGTAAAGTATCTACTATATATCTGCACAGGTATAAAAGAAGTGTGAATATGATTTTAATGCAAAGTTATGGTGAAGAATAATTGTTGCTCAACCTTTACCTTAGGGGACAACCAATAAAATGAGAACTTTACATAGTCATTATAAGTTTAGTGTAGCTATGATTTTAATGCAACTAGTATTGTCAAACGGCAGCTAGATTCTATTTCTTTGGCATGAAACCTATACCCTTTAACATGCATGTATAGGCCGATTCCATTTAGGCTATGAGTATTTTCTAAATAGGCTATATATGGCTATAGCAAAGGTAAAATACTTGATATGTAATATTGATCACTTGATCCTACTATCTTCAATTCAATTCCAACTCATGTTCTTTTCTAGGTTTATTCCTTCTAGAGAGAGCATGAAAATCCTACGACATAATGAAAATTCAAATCCACAAAAATCTAGTGTTGAACAATAAAAGCAAAGCAAGTTTCTCCTTTTGTAATTTGTGCACTATCCATGACTCAGAGCATGCTATCAGTTCTTGCAAGCTGCTCCCACATTCACACAACATTCACACAAAATGAATTCACATTTACATATCAGGCTAAACACCCATCCCTTCTTGTTTTCAATTCCAATTTCAGTCACATAATCTTCATTTTTTATTTTTACTTGAGTAGCAAAACGAAATTTATTAAAAGCTAGTAGTTAGGAATGAAGCACAAGGTGTGTCTTACCCCAAACCACCTAAGAGCACAAACTGACAACAATTTGATTAAAATCCACATAGCAACGCCTTAGAGAGAAATTAAATTAACAAAGAAACAACAACGTCTCACAATTTTGAACCAAAATAACTATCTAATTCACACATAACAATAAATCACAAGTAATGCTACAATCCTCCTGTTAACCATCCTAGTACTTTATCCGGCCTGTAATGCTACATCCTCTTGTTAATCATCCTAATGCTACAAATACCACTAACCATCCACACTGGAACCTTATCCTGCCTACCACTAACAATAAGTACAAACTTTAAAGAGTTACAATCTTCTCCGCATTGGAACTGGAAATAGAGAGAAAGAAAGAGTACCTGAGCTGAGAGAGTGAGAGTGAGAAGTCGCAGCTGCACAAGTGACGAGCGACACCAGAATGAGACGTTGTAACCAAGAGAGTGGAAGCATCATGAGCGACACCAAGAACCACCGTGGAAGTGCCGTGAACACCGAGAGTGAAGGCTGAGAGAATGAGCACGAGAACGAAAAATGGAGGCTGAGAGAACAAGCACGAGAACGAACAATGGAGGCTGAGAGAACGAGCAGTGAAGGCTAAAATTGGCAGTAAGAGATAAGCGCGACAAGGGTGTTTAAGTTTTTTTAATAACAATAACATCGGTTTTCATTGAAAAAACGATGTTAACTATCTCCTGTTAACATCAGTTTTCTTAAAAACCTAAAAAACTGATGTTGACATGTTCATGTTAATAGGAACACGTTAACATTGGTTTTCTTAAAAACGTGCAAAACTGATGTTAACAGTATACGTTGACATCGATTTTTAAGAAAATTGATTTGGGCCGACTTGGGCCTATTCTCACTTAGCCTCCCAAAAACAACCCTTTTTTTCTCGCCAAATAGATAAATTCTTGACCAAATTTGACCGAAATAAATCATAGCCGACGTCGACTAAAAAACATGACTGATCTAGGTCACCCAAAAAGCATCATCGAACAACGTCACCCGAACATTTCCAAACCGATAATGGAAAAAAGTTATGTTTTTTGCATGCGAGGTCGGCTAGGGTTTTTGTGTGAACTCAATAGAGGATGGATTTGGGCTGACTTGGCCTGTTCTCATTTAGCCGCCCAAAAACAACCTTTTTTTTCCTCACCAAAAAGATAAATTCTTGACCGAAATTGGCCGAAATAAATCGTAGCCAACGTCAGCTAAAAAACATGACTGATCTAGGTCACCCAAAAAGCATCATCGAACAACGTCACCCGAACATTTCCAAACCGATAATGGAAAAAAGTTATGTTTTTTGCGTGCGAGGTCGGCTAGGGTTTTTGTGCGAACTCAATAGAGGATGGATTTGGGCTGACTTGGCCTGTTCTCATTTAGCCGCCCAAAAACAACCTTTTTTTTCCTCACCAAAATGATAAATTCTTGACCGAAATTGGCCGAAATAAATCGTAGCCAACGTCAGCTAAAAAACATGACAGATCTAGGTCACCCAAAAAGCATCATCGAACAACGTCACCCGAACATTTCCAAACCGATAATGGAAAAAAATTATTTTTTTGCGTGCGAGGTCGGCTAGGGTTTTTGTGCGAACTCAACAGAGGATTGATTTGGGCCGACTTGGCATGTTCTCATTTAGCCGCCCAAAAACAACCTTTTTTTTCCTCGCCAAAAAGATAAATTCTTGATCGAAATTGGCAGAAAAAAAATTGTAGCCGACTTCGGCTAAAAAAAATGGCCGGTCTAGGTCACCCAAAAATTGTCATCGAACAATGTCACCCGAACATTTCCAAAACGATAATGGAAAAAATTAGGTTTTTTTTGTGCGAGGTCGGTTAGGGTTTTTGTGCGAACTCAACATAGGATGGATTTGGGCCGACTTGGCCTGTTCTCACTTAGCCTCCCAAAAATAACTCTTTTGTTCCTCGCCAAAAAGATAAATTCATGATCGAAATTTGCCGAAAAAATCGTAGCCGACGTTGGCTAAAAAAATGACCGGTCTAGGTCACCCAAATATCATCATCGAACAACGTCACCTGAACATTTCCAAACCGATAATGGAAAAAAATTATGTTTTTTCGTGCGAGGTCGGCTAGGGTTTTTTTCCGAACTCAACAGATGATGGATTTGGGCCGACATGACCTGTTCTCACTTAGCCTCCCGAAAACAACCTTTTTGTTGCTCGCCAAAAAGATTATTTCTTGACCGAAATTAGCTGACATAAATAGTAGCTGACATCGGCTAAAAAACATGACCGCTCTAGGTTACCCAAAATGCATCATCGAACAACGTCACCCGAACAGTTCCAAACCGAAAATGGAAAAAATTAGGTTTTTATTTTGTGCGAGGTCGGGTAGGTTTTTTTGCGAACTCAACAGATGATGGATTTGGGCCGACTTGGCTTGTTCTCATTTAGCCTGCCTAAAACAACCTTTTTTTTCCTCACCAAAAAGATAAATTCTTAACCGAAATTGGCCGAAATAAATCGTAGCCGACGTCGGCTAAAAAAAATAACCGGTCTAGGTCACCCAAAAAGCATCATCGAACAAGGTCACCCGAACATTTCCAAATCAATAAAGGAAAAATTATGATTTTTTTCATGCGAGGTCGGGTAGGGTTTTTGTGCGAACTCAACAGAGGCTGGATTTTGGCTGACTTGGCCTCTTCTCATTTAGCCTCCCAAAAACAACCTTTTTTTCCTCGCCAAAAAGTTAAATTCTTGACCGAAATTGGCTGGCTAAAATCATAGCTGACGTTGGCTAAAAAAATGACCGGTCTAGGTCACCCAAAAATCATCATCAAACAACGTCAGCCAAACATTTCCAAAACGATAATGGAAAAAAAATTGCGTTTTTTTTGTGCGAGGTCAGGTAGGGTTTTGGTGCGAACTCAACAGAGGGTGGATTTAGGCCGACTTGGTCTGTTCTCATTTAGCCTCCCCAAACCAACCTTTTTTTCCTCGCCAAAAAGATAAATTCTTGACCGAAATTGGCCGAAAAAATCGTAGCCAACACCGGCTAAAAAAAATGACCGGTCAAGGTCACCCAAGAAGCATCATCGAACAATGTGACCCAAACATTAGCAAACTGATAATGGAAAAAAAAGATAGGTTTTTTTTTCGTGCGAGTTCGGCTAGGGTTTTTGTGCAGACTCAATAGAGGATGGATTTCTACCGACTTGGCCTATTCTCATTTAGCCTCCCAAAAATAACCTTTTTTTTCCTCGCCAAAAAGATAAATTCTTTACCGAAATTGACCGAAAAATTGTAGCTGACATCGGCTAAAAAAAATGACCGGTCTAGGTCACGAAAAAAGCATAATTGAACAACGTCACCCGAACATTTCCAAACCGATAATGGAAAAAAATTATGCTTTTTGGGTGCGAGGTCTGCTAGGGTTTTTGTGCGAACATAACAGAGGATGGATTTGGGCCGACTTGTCCTTTTCTCATATTGCCTCCTAAACATAACCTTTTTTTCCTCGCCAAAAAGATAAACTCTTGACCGAAATTGGCTGAAATAAATCGTAGCCGACTTCGACTAAAAAAAATAACCGGTCTAGGTCACCCAAAAAGCATCATTGAACAAGGTCACCCGAACATTTCCAAACCGATAATGGAAAATAATTAGGATTTTTTTTGTGTGAGGTCGGGTAGGGTTTTTGTGCAAACTCAACAAAGGCTGGATTGTGGCCGACTTGGCCTGTTCTCATTTAGCCTCCCAAAAATAACCCTTTTTTTCTTCGCCAAAAACTTAAATTCTTGACCGAAATTGGCTGGCTAAAATAATAGCCAACATAGGCTAAAAAAATGACCAGTCTAGGTCACCCAAAAATTGTCATCGAACAACGTCAGCCAAACATTTCCAAAACGATAATGGAAAAACATTGCATTTTTTTTTGCGTGCGATGTCGGGTAGGGTTTTTGTGTGAACTCAACAGAGGGTGGATTTAGGCCGACTTGGTCTGTTCTCATTTAGCCTCCCAAAACAACCTTTTTTTCCTCGCCAAAAGATAAATTCTTGACCGAAATTGGCCGAAAAAATTGTAGCCGATGTCGGCTAAAAAAAAATGACCGGTCTAGGTCACCCAAAAAGCATCATCGAACAACGTGACCCAAACATTAGCAAACTGGTAATGGAAAAAAATAGGTTTTTTTCGTGCGAGGTCGGTTAGGGTTTTTATGCAGACTCAACAGAGGATGGATTTCTGCCGACTTGGCATATTCTCATTTAGCCTCCCAAAAATAACCTTTTTTTCCTCGCCAAAAAGATAAATTCTTGACCAAAATTGACCGAAAAGAATTGTAGCCGACATTGGCTAAAAAAAATGACCGGTCTAGGTCACCAAAAAGCATAATTGAACAACGTCACCCGAACATTTCCAAACCTATAATGGAAAAAAATTATGTTTTTTGCATGCGAGGTCGGCTAGGGTTTTTGTGCGAACTCAACAGAGGATGGATTTGGGCCGACTTGGCCTATTCTCATTTAGTCGCCCAAAAACAACCTTTGTCTACCTCGCCAAAAAAATAAATTCTACATTGAAATTGGCCGAAAAAAATCGTAGTCAACCTCGCCAAAAAAATAAATTCATGACTGAAATTGGCTGAAAACAATCATAGCCGACGTTGGCTAAAAAAAATGACCGGTCTAGGTCACCCGAAAAGCATAATCGAATAACATCATCCGAACATTTCCAAACCGATAAGGAAAAAAATTATGTTTTTTTGCGGGCGAGGTCGGCTAGGGTTTTTGTGCGAACTCAACAGAGGATGGATTTGGGCCAACTTGGCCTGTTCTCATTTAGTTGCCCAAAAACAACCGTTTTCTACCTCGCCAAAAAAATAAATTCTAGATCGAAATTGGCCGAAAAAAATCATAGTCGACCACACCAAAAAAATAAATTCATGACTGAAATTGGCCGAAAACAATCGTAGCCGACGTCGGCTAAAAGACATGACCAGTCTAGGTCACCCAAAAAACATCATTGAACAACCTCACCTGAACATTTCCAAATCGATAATGGAAATAAATTAGGTTTTTTTTTGTGCGAGGACTTACGTTAAGCGCAATCCATTTAGTATTTTGATTTATTTCCTTGAGTGTCATGGAATCCCTTCAAAGCATTGCTTAAGAGAAACATGCATGCATATTGTACAATTAACATATTCATGTCTTAGAAATAATAAAAGAAATGTCTTACAAATTACAACTTATCTGTTAATAATTCCTTTAAGGTAGTTATCAGGCTTGTTGTGCAATGAACAGAACCACACGACAACATTGGCCTTAGGACATATAACAACCAGTTGCCAATGGTCTGGGATTGAACTGCAAAGTGCTGTTTTGCCAGGTAAGTTCTTCGCTCTTGGGGAATGTTTCCCGCTGCCTGTGTTCCACCATACTCCGAGGGAGTGATGGTTGCATACATGATGCATGTGCATTGAATTGGTTGTTATAGTTTTCTCATGATAATATGTATGCATGATTCTATGCTTTGTGTGGATGGTTATCTATTGAATAGATCTTCTGTCCAGTTAGATAGATATGGACCTCCTTAGGAGTAGAGCGCAACTCCTAGTTTGGTTTGCTCATGTAAAGGGTGATGATGATCCCTTAAGACCAAGAGATAGGTTGTCCCGTCATGGTTGAAGCCTATTCTCGGAGGTACCATATATGTGCATCCATGTGTAAAGGGGTAGCTCCCGATGGGATGACATAAGTGTGAGTTTCGGTCTCATACTTAGTGAACAAGAACAAACAGAGAACAAGGAAATAGAAACAGGGTTTAAGAAAAGTGTTTTTTAACGAGAATAAAACCAAAGGAAGACTGATAGAATAAGAAAAAAAATAAGACCAATAGTCACACTTTTTTTTTCAAATTAAACAAATGCAAACTAGTCAGTTTTTTTCTACTTTTTATTTCTTATGTTTTTTTTACTTCTTTCTTTTTTTGAACGATTTATATATATATATATATATATATATATATATAAAGAGAAGACAAAATGATATTGATTAGATAGAAATAGAACAAAGGAAGATGAAACAAAAATATAGAGTTAAACAAAAGGGAAAGAACAAGCAAAGGATGAAACACAAAAGAAGAAAGAAAACACAAAGGATAGATAACACTTGATTTCAAGAGCTGAAGCTCGGATACCAAATGATAAGAGAACACTTAGGATTATCTTGAAAATAGGTATAAAGAGAAAAGGAACTTGACCCTAATCGTGACCTATCGGTAGAATCAAAGTTATCAAAAGGATCGTGACCTTAATCCCGACCAGCTGGTAGAACCAACACTATCGAGTTCTCAACCAAGAACAAAGGAAAATCTCTCACAAATTAGATAAACTCTTAAATTTCATTAATCTTCAAATTCTGCCTTTGGAGAGTACAAGAGTTCCCTATTTATAGGCTAATCTTGAAATACTATAATAAATTCCCACTAATATGCATTCACCAAATGCATTGATAATTGCATGCCACTAAATGAAGATAAATGACAATAAACGTGAAAATAAATTCCCACTAGCCACTAAATGACCTGGAGCATTCTAGAAAACATTTATTAAGGCTAAGAAAATGAAAACTCACTAGAAAATTCAGCCAAAAAATAGTACGAAAATTACAAATAAAATGACAGAAATTGGACTCGGTTATATATAATCAGCCAATATTAATAGTCCATCAAAATTGATCAACTAAGCCCATGAATGCTTCTTGTCTTGTAAATTGGACTTCTCAAAGTGATTCTTCAAGTTGGCCTTAAAGCATCTTCATCAATTTGTAGGAAAGTGACCCAATTAGGTGCAACCCTTAATTCACATTGGTCTTCTTTCTCTTTGATCTTTAGAATCAGACCTTGCAATGCTTGCTTCATCCTCGTAGTCTTGGACCTTGTCATAGGACCTCCAATCCCATGTAAAGGATCATTAGACAGGCTGGTTGCACCTCACTTAGTGATTTATGCTCACCCAACGAGTAAAACTTCCTTTTTCTTTTGGATTTTTCTTAAGGCAGTGGGGTTTGCTCCCCAAATGAGTCTTACTCACCCAACTAGACTGCAGAATTCTACAGTTCACAATTTTGCCTCAAAACAAAGCATTTCAACCCCTAAATCCACCCCAACTCCAAAAATGACCAAACAAACTCAAGCATTCAACATTCAATCATCAAACATCACAAAATCAATCCAAACAACAATTTCACAAATAAAAGCCCCTTACCTTAAGGTAATCTCCTAGGGTTCCAAGTTCTTGAAGAAATAGGAAGCAAGGGGGAAGTTGGTGAGTCTTTGGGATCTCTCTCAACATATGGCTCAAAAATAGACAATGGAACCTAAAAAAAATCATCATATCAATTCAAGCTAGGTCCTAACACTGTAACACAACCCAATTGAGAGCTTATACAAGAAAAGGATATTGAGCTCAAAGAACCATAGCAAAAGAGGGAAAGATTGTTGCTTACCAACTGTAATCCAACAAGCTTTAGGATTCAAAACAAATAAGGCTTCCATGGAGTGATTTTAGTCATTGCTAGTTCTTGAAAAGAAGAATTTTGGGCACAAGAGGAGTGGAAAGGAAGAAGAAACAACAAATAAGCTTTTGGGAGATTTTGAACATGTAAGGGGATTTTAGTGGAAGTGGTTGTGGATCGTGGCGTCATTCATAATCATTCCTTAATCTTCTCCATTTTTCTATTTAGGTTTTCAACCAAAATTCATGGAGTCTTGAAGTTTGCAATCTGGAAACGATCCAAGCCAAGCATTCATGTCTTGAAAGTCATCATGTGGTAATCAGAGCTCGATTCCAGAAAGCATTTCGTAAAGATTTCTATCTATGTTATTTGCATTTGCATTTTCATTTTTTTTCCGAAAAATGAAAATTGAAAATCATGATTCTTGCTTGTTTGTTGTTCTTTGTGTGTTTCTTGTGTGATTTTCGAGTTTAGCTTGCAATTGCCTTCATTTCTACTCTTGTTTTGTTGAATTCGGAGTTGTTTTGAATATGGGTTGTTCTTCATGTTCTTCGTGTTCTTCATGAAAAACTCATAGCATTGCTGGATATTTTCTGAGTTTGATATCTAAAATTCTCTCTAGAGGGAATTGGAGCATTTGTGCAAATATCAAAAGTTTTGGGTCCTAAAAGAGAAATTACAAAGGACCAAAAGACAATTTTTAAGAAGTATATTAGGGTCAAAATGAAATAGAAAAAAAATGAGGACCCAAGAGTAAAAAAAAGTTGATAGCCAAAATTTTATTTTAAAAGCCTTTCTCTTAGAGAGTGTTTCTTGTTGCTTAATAACACTATCTTTTTGCATAATTACAGTGGTTTATATTTAGCTAATTTTTTTTATCTTCATCATTGTCTTCTTTGACTTTCCTTTTTAGTTGTGCTTTTCTTGTTGAGCTTTTATTGCTTGTCTTCTAAATTTCCAAGGTTTTGTCTTAGAGTTTTCTTTCTTCCTTGACCTCTTAAGTTGTGTTTGGATTTATTTCATCTTTCACTTTGAATATTCTTTGAATTGGAATCTTTGGTTGAATTTCAAGAGTTGAAAAAGAGTTAGAGAGTGGAAAAGACAAGAGTGAACTTTATAGAAAAAGTCTTACAAGTGTGAAACACGAATGTTGAAGAGTGTAAACACTAAGTGAGCGGTAAGGTCCATTTTCTTGTAGCAATGGTGTCTGATAGAGATAGTGATCTACCTTCACCTAGAACCACTAAGCCAATGACTTCATTGGCTAAGCAAATGGATAGGTTACAAAGAAATGTTGAAAGGAGGATGGGAGAATGTTTTGATGAAATACAACAGAGGACTCAAGAGTTGAGTAGAAGAATAGAGGACATGGAGAGAAAGAGACATCATAGGTCACCTCATTCTTCTCAAGGGAGTGATGATGACCATGACGATGGTAGAAGGCATAGGCATAGGAGGAATAAGGATGGAATGGAAGTTGTGATATTTAAACTTCCCAAGTTCTTAGGTACTAATGACCCAGAGGCTTACCTTGATTGGGAAATCAAAGTCGACTAAGTTTTCGATTGTCACAATTTTAGTGAGGAAAATAAAATGAAGTAGGCTAGCTTAGAATTTGAAGGGTATGCTGATAGAGGACTATCTGAGGATCATGATGATTAAGGTCCATTCCAAGCCAAAGGTCTAAAAGGAGAGCTTGAAGCACTTCCTTTGGTGAGCTTTGAATGACCCATGACAAGAACTAGAACCCAAGCCTTTCAAGACCACATCAAAAGTCTTGTCTGTTGTAATAAGCAAGTGCTGTCTGTATTAATCGATTACAACATTTATGTAATCAATTACACAAGCAAATCTTGTCTATATAGCAAATCCTATTTGTTTTAATCGATTACAACATATCTGTAATTGATTACACAAGCAATTTTGTTTGTTTTAATCGATTACAAAGTTGCTGTAATCAATTACACAGTACTGAAACGCTCTATTTTAGTTGATTACGCTTCATATTAATTGATTATTTTCATTTTAAATGGTAGTGCTTCTATAGATTTTTGTTGTTTTTGTAATGGGCTTTGATATTTCCGTAAATAGGCCTAAACTTACGTTTTTAGGTGTTTATTAGAGGCCTAGCCATATAAATACTCAGACTTTGCTATTTTTGGTTAACTTGATGAAATTAAGTTTTTGCTTGAATTGAAAGCTTAGCCTCTTGTTGGTTCTTGATTGAAACCAAATTGATTCTTATCAAGGAAGTTTTCCTTTGTGGCGAATCCTCCTATGACTTATCATTTTGTTTGTGGATCGTGGCATCATTCTTAATCATTCCTTAATCTTCTCCATTTTTCTATTTGAGTTTCAAACCACAATTCATGGAGTCTTGAAGTTTGCAATCTAAAAACGATCCAATCCAATCATTCATGTCTTGGAAGTCATCATGTGGTAATCAGAGCTTGATTCCGGAAAGCATTTTGTAAAGATTTCTATCTATGTTAATTGCATTTTCATTTTTATTTTTTTCCAAAAAATGAAAATTGAAAATCATGATTCGTGCTTGTTTGTTATTCTTTGTGTGATTTTTGAGTTTAACTTACAATTGCCTTCAATTCCCCTATCATTTTGTTGAATTTGAAGTTGTTTTGAATATGAGTTGTTCTTCGTGTTCTTCATGAAACTCATAGCATTTCTGGAAAATTTTTGAGTTTGATTCATAAATTTCTGTCTAGAGATAATTGGGACATTTGTGCAAATATCAAAAGTTTAGGGTCCTAAAAGAGATAATATGAAGGACCAAATGGAAATTATTAAAAAAGTATATTGGGGTCAAAATGAAATATCAAAAAAATATGAGGACCCAAGAGTAAAAAAAAAAAGTTGACAGGCAAAATTTAAAATTAACAGCCCTCTCTCTTAGTGTGTGCTTATGATTACTATATAGCACTATCTTTTTGCATAATTACAATGGTTTATATTTAGCCAATTTTTTTATATCTTCATCATTGTCTTTCTTTGACTTTCCTTTTGAGTTGTGCTTTTCTTGTTGAACTTTTATTGCTTGTCTTCTAAATTTCCAAGGTTTTGTCTTAAATTTTTTCTTTCTTCCTTAACCTCCTAAGTTGAGTTTGGATTCGTTTCATCTTTCACTTGGGATATTCATTGATTTGGAATCTTTGGTTGAATTTCAAGAGTTGAACAAGAGTTATAGAGTGGAAAAAGACAAGAGTGAACCTTATAGAAAAAGTCTTACAAGTGTGAAACACAAGTGTTGAAGAGTGTAAACACTTAGTGAGTGGTAAGGTCCATTTTCTTGTAGCAATGGTGTCCGATAGTGATAGTGATCCACCTTCACCTAGAACCGCTGAGCTAATGATTTCATTGGCTAAGCAAATGGATGGGTTGCAAAGAAATGTTGAAAAGAGGATGAGAGAACGTTTTGATAAGATACAACGAAATACTAAAGAGTTGAGTGGAAGAATGAGGACATGGAGAGAAGGAGACATCATAGGTCACCTCATTCTTCTCAAGGGAGTAATGATGGCCATGAAGATGGTAGAAGGCATAGGCATAGGAGAAATAAGGATTAAATGAAAGATGTGAAATTTAAACTTCCCAAGTTCCTAGGTACTAATGACCCAAAAGCTTACCTTGATTGGGAGATAAAAGTTGACCAAGTTTTCAATTATCACAGTTTTAGTGAAGAAAAGAAAATGAAGTTGGCTAGCTTAGTGTTGAGGGGTATGTCATGGCTTGGTGGACTCAAGTGCAAATGGAAAGAGGAAGATTGAGGAGATTTCGATCGGACACATGGTTTATAATGAAAGGAATCATGAGGGAGAGATTTGTCCCACCTCAATACATAAGGGATTCTATAACAAATTACAAAGGCTCTACCAAGGAAGTAGATGTGTTAATGAATATTACAAGGAGATGGAGATTTCTTTGGTAAGAGCAAACATTGAGGAGACTAATGAAGCTACAATGGCTAGATTTTTGAATGGCTTGAATAGGGACATTCAAGATGTTGTAGAGATTCAAACCTACAACACCATGGATGAACTTATACATAGGGCTATGAAAGTGGAGCAACAATTGAAGAGAAAACAAGCCAACAAGAAGTCTTTATATGGTCATTCATCTTGGAAGGATAAGGACACTTCCAAGAAGGAGGGTTCTTCTTCCCACCATATTGAACGGAAATCTTCAAGAGGTAATTCTACTTCTCCTCCTCATTCCCCTTCCAATAAATCTAGTTCAATTAAATGCTTTAAGTGTTTGGGTAAGGGTCATATTGCATCCCAATGTCCTAACAAAAGGGTCATGATTGTGTTGGAAAATGGAGAGGTGGATAGTGACTCATCTAGGAGTTCTCATAGTTCCTCTAGTGAAGTTGAGGATGATTGTTTTCTTCAACTAAAAGAGGCAGATCTTTTGATGGTAAGACGACTCATGGGAAGTTTGTGCAAAGATAGAGATGATACACAAAGAGAAAACATTTTTCATTCTAGATGCTTGGTGAGTGAAAAGGTTTGTTCTCTAATCATTGATGGAGGAAGTTGCACCAATGTTGCAAGCACTAGATTAGTGGAGATGCTTGGTTTAAAAACTGCCCCTCACCCTAAACCTTATAAATTGCAATGGTTGAGTGACAATGATGAGTTGGTGGTGGATAAACAAGTGTTGCTAACATTCTCCATTGACAAATATGTGGATGAGGTGCTGTGTGATATGGTCCCTATGGAAGCTAGCCATGTATTATTTGGTAGACCTTGGCAATATGATAGAGATGTTGTACACAATGGGGTCACCAATCATTACTCTTTCCTTCATAAAGGTCAAAAGGTAGTGTTGATTCAAGTGAGGCCAAGCATCAATAAACAAAGATCAAAGCTTCAAGATTTTGTGCTTTCAACATGCTCAAAGGAAAAGTTCCATGGGAAGCTTGAAGACAATTTGATTAATGTAAAAGGAAGTATATGATCTGATAATCCAATTGTGCATATCATGCATTATTCATTAATCTAGGATTGTTAGATTAAAAGAATTAATTAAAGAGAAGTCACAAGTAAGGATTT
>PYAF01003267.1:52529-74114 GCA_007407185.1 Glycine tomentella | reverse complement strand
AAGTAAGGATTTAAAAAGCTAAGTTTTTGGAAAAATGAAGCCTTACTGAATTAATCGATTACAAGGCTAATGGAATCGATTATTCTGTTCTTCGTGCCTTCAGAAAACAAAGCATGAACAGTGTAATCGATTACATATCGGAATAATCGATTACTTAGGCCTTTTTATGAGAAATGGAACTCTCTGGCTTAATCGATTATAGAAATTGGTAATCGATTACAAAGTGCATTTAGAAAAACTTGTGGCTCTGGCTTAATCAATTACGTATCGGAATAATCGATTAAGTGGTTCGTTCTTGGAACTCTGGACTTACAATGAGCATTTTAATCGATTACTATCTTGATTTAATCGATTAAATATACAAAATAATCGATTACTGGAGCGGGTTTAATCGATTATTATCAGTTAAAAAAGCTGTTATAAAAGGAACCTCTCAGGCTGAGGTTTGTAACTTCTGTGACTTTTGATTTTTTTCGAGTTCTAAGCATTCACAAACATTCTGAGCTTTCATTAGTTACATTCCCTAACTTCTAAACACATTGAGGCTTCACAAATTCATATGGGTTTTTGAATCAAGAAGGTGAAGAATCATTGTTCATTCAAAGCATAGGAAAGGAATGCATTGAGTTGGTAATATGTAAATTCAATCAGTTGATTCATTCATGTGCATGCATTCTTGGATTATCAAGTGATATCTTTCCTTGTCTTTGAAGGTGTAAAACTGTTCTTTTGAATTTTTGTAAAGATTAGTCTATTGTAAATGGGTTTTTTGCAAGTGTAGAGATAATGTTTCTCTAAGGACAGCTGAGTAGTGTTCTCAGTGTGGGTTTTGGTCTCTAAGGGTCTAATAGGGTTTTAGACTTCTGAACTTTATCTAGGGTTGATAAAGAGAGGCTTGTAAAATTGCTTATAAGAATATTTTTGCAATAGTGGAACTCTACTCTAGTGTTGAGTGGAAGAACTGGATGTAGCCTCATAGTGTTTGAGGTGAACCAGTATAAAAATCTGTGGCTATTCTTTCTTCTCATCTATTAATCTCTTAATTGCTTTGTTTGTGAATGAATTTCATTGCACAGAAAGTTATTCTCTATTTTCTATTGTTCTTGGAAAGGAAAGTTGATTGAATATTGATTCTTGGTGTTGAAACAATTTTTGAATGTGATAAAGATTCTGTGGCAACTCTGATTTTAAAATTTTAATTGGCCAAGGTTCAACCAATTCACCCCCCTCTTGGTTGTTTTGAAGTGTTCCTTTGTTTTTCAAGTAGTTCTCTCACCTTTTGTCTCCAAGTGAGGTGTGTGAGGATCAAATAAAAATGAGACTAAAAAGAGAAAAAGAAAAGAAACTCAAAGAAGAAAAGAGTCTTTTGAGAGAGAAAAGCCGAAAAGAAATGTATGGCAAAAAGAGTGAAAAGAAAGAACAAAACAAAATAGAAAAAAAGAGTGAAAAATAATTGGTGATAAAATCGGGTTTGTTCATCAAACCTAAGGAGTTCAAAAGAGTGATGCTAGCTAGACAACAAATGTATTTACTCATTCTCAATTATATGTGCTTGTCTTCTAGTGCCCTTGAGTTACCTCAAGGTTTTGATACACTTGTCAAGGAGTTTGAGGATGTCCTTCCACAAGATATATCCCACGGCTTGCCTCCTTTAAGAGGAAATGAAAAATCAATTTATTCTTGTTTCGGGAGCTTCACTTCCTAATAGGGCTGCCTATATGCCTATTTCAGAAGAAACCAACAACATCACTGTAAGTTATCAACATCCTAATCCTAGACTTGATGATAAGGTAACCAAATCTACCCCTTACTTTTCTCTTTTTGAGGCATTTTATGGTTTTCACACATTATTCCCTCTTGATCTCATTTCCTCTCTTAATGATTCTTCTATTTTGAGTATGCATGGGCTCTTTAGAGTTACTTTTGTTAGGAATCTCCATAGAAGTATGTGAAATCAAATTGAGTGGAAGATGGGCAATTTGCACGACTTGCCAACAATAGGGATGGCAAACGGGCTGGCCCGCAAAAAAACGGGACGGGCTGCCCCGACCCGCTTTTGCAAAGTTGGCTGGAAATGCTAGCCCATCCCGCTTTAATGCGGGCCAGCGGGCTAGCGGGACAGTCCGCCTAAAAAATAAAAAAAATAAAAAAAGTTAATTTTAAAAAGAAATACAAAAAATTATTAAAAATACAAATATGATAATTAAAAAACACAAAGTTAAATAAAAGTAAATAATTTAAAATTAATGTTAAATAAATGATGTCATGTGATAATTCACAAAATTACACCATTTGCAAATGGAATTTATGAATATAAACTGTCCAAAGTGTAATATGTTAGTAATGAAAGACTATTTGAAAGTATCATTATCATAAATATTTTAATATGAAAACTTAAAAGTTAATTATGAGAGTGCAAAAGAGTATAAATTAAAAGAATATACCTATTTCAAAATATGTTAAATATATCTATTTAATTTTAATATTTAATATTTTAAATAATAGTGGTCTAACGGGCTGGGTCGCCCCGTCCCACGAAATTGCGGGGCGGGCTGGCCTGCCCCGCTTTTGATTTGCGGGCTGGTATTATCAACCCAACCCACGTTTTTTTTGCGGGCTAAGTGGGCTGGCCTGGCGGGCCAGACCCATTTTGCCAACCCTAGCCAACAAGGGGAGAAAGACATTGGTATTTGACCCCGAAGATTGGGTTTGCCTACATATAAGGACGGATAGGTTTCGTTTTCCAAGGATTTCTAAACTCCAACATATGGATGTTGGTCCTTTCAAGATCTTTGAGAGGATTTTCTGACAATGCCTTCATGATTGACTTGCCAAGTGAGTATGGGTGAGTTCTAATTTTAATGTCGCTGATCTTTCTTCTTGCGATGCAGGTGTTTTGAATGCAAATCCGTGGATGGATTCTTTTCAAGAAGGAGGGGATGATAGAGGACTACATAAGGATCATGATGATGGAGGTCCATTCCAAGCCAAAGGTCTAGAAGGAGAGCTTGAATCATTTCCTTTGGTGAGCTTTGAAGCACCCATGACAAGAGCTAGAATCTAAGCCTTTCAAGATCACATCAAAAGTCTTGTCTGTTGTAATAAGCAAGTGCTGTTTGTTTTATTGATTACAATGTTTCTATAATCGATTACACAAGCTAGTGCTGTCTGTTTATCTGTTTTAATCGATTACAACATTTCTGTAATCGATTACACAAAGCAAATCCTGTCTGTTTTAATCTATTACAACGTTTCTGTAATCGATTACACAGTGCTGAAACACTCTGTTTTAATTGATTATGGGTCATATTAATCGATTACTTTCAGTTAAAATCGTAGCGCTTCTATATATTTTTGTTATTTTTGTAATGAGCTTTGATATTTCCGCAAATAGGCTTAAACTTACATTTTTAGGTGTTTAATTAGAGGCCTAGCCATATAAATACTCAAACTTTGCTATTTTTGGTTAACTTTGATTAATAGAAATTAAGCTTTTGCTTGAATTGAGAGCTTAGCCTCTTGTTGGTTCTTGATTGAAACCAAATCGATTCTTATCCCAAAGTTTTCCTTTATGGCGAATTCTCCTATGACTTATCGTTCTGATTGTGGATCGTGGCGTCATTCCTAATCATTCCTTAATCTTCTCCATTTTTCTATTTGGGTTTTCAACCAAAATTCATGGAGTCTTGAAGTTTGCAATCCGGAAACGATCCAAGCCAAGCATTCATGTCTTGGAAGTCATCACCTTGTGCTATCTCTCTATAAAAGCAGATAAAAGTCCCTATCTCCTGTCTCTAATGAACATGTAATCAGAGGGCTTAAGCTTGTACCAGCCACTAAACATTCAATTTCAGGTACAGACCTTCCAAACTTCTGCACCTTCCTTCCATGAGAAACCAACTTCAACTCAGCACGTTCCTACAAATAATTATAATTAATTACGACAATTAAAATGACAAAAATATGTAAATATCTTATAATTAAACACATAAGTACTTCTCCTGCCCATGTATCTTGGGGCCCGCCTGGAAAACCCTCTAAATCAGCACCTCCATCATTCACAACTGGAATGTAAGGCTCCTCATGAGCCTCATGAGCATCAACACCCTCAGGAACAACTGCACTTGCCCGTTGTCTACATGCTGATGTTATCGGCCTTCAACACCGATGGACTTCTTCTTCATTACCACTAACCTTTGTACCTAAATATTGGCCTAAAACTTTACCTAAAGCCCGACACGATCCTCTTGTTCTAACCATAATCTACAAATTTTCCTCCAACACTTCAAATCAACCCACAACTTCAACAAAATACTCTTAAATTGAATATAAAACCATACCAACTATACAATTACAATTGAAAATAACTTACATCTTATATGAAACAATTAATTTCAATTATTTTCATGAGTACTTAATGAACATGTTAATTAAATTGTTTATCCAAATAGATCATAACTATATTTATAATATTTAAATATAAACAATTTATTATGCACAATTACAAATATTTATTACTGTAATAAACCCATACTACTCAATCATCAAGATGTTAATTAAATTATTTATCCAAATGGATCATAACTATCTAAAAAACTAATGAGCCGTACACTTAGCATAGCAATACTATCAATATGAAATAATTAATTTCATTTTTTAGTCGATTCAATCTTATAAAATTCATCATTTTGGAGAAATAAAAATTGAGTAATTTTTCACTTTTTGTTTTCTATAAAAAAATATAGCACATTTAAGATAAAGAATAATATATTTTCCTTTATTTACAAAATATCCAAACTTTAATCCCTATAACTATATTTTTTTAAAAGTATATCAATTATTAAATGTTAATTTAAATTTAAATTTAAATATTAAAGTAACAAATGATTTTTAAACCCACATGGATTGATAATCCGTATGAACCACACAGATTGATAATCCGTATGAATCATAATGATTGACAATTTGTATGGACCACACAAATTGACAATCCTTATGGGTTAAACATAGTAAAAAAAAGAGGCAAAAACATCAATGCGGCGACAACGGTACTCACAACGACGACAATGAAAAACCAATGAGATGAAAGATGGAATGATGAAGCACAATGCAATGGAGGATTGCCAATGGGTGCAAGAAGAAATACCGAAGGATTCAAGCGAATAGAAGGAGAAGACCACGCAATGATGAGATTGAATGGTGCGAGGAAGTTGAATGGTATAGGAAGTGTGTAATTCGTATTTGAGGTTTTAAGTCAAGGGCAATTTTGGTTTTTTACTTTTTTCTCTAGGTGAATGAGAATTTTGAATGGTGTAGGAAAAAAAATTCTCAACAGAGGTTGAATTTTGTAGCTTGGGGCATCGAGAAAATTCCAAACCGTTGGATCTGAAATCAACGGTGGTGATTCATCTAAGTGACGTGTCCTTGTTATAAAATGGGAAGAAGGAACGCAAGTGCAAGTGCATAGTGTGGCTAAATGGACCGAATACTCTGCATCTCTCTACTTTTCTTCACGGCGGCGCTAGCGGCGGTGACCGGCGCGGCAGAACACAACCTCATTTCCGGCGGGCTGTTATGGTCTGCTGCTGCGGAGGAATCCGATCTGGCCCCGCCGCCGGATGACGGCGGCTTTTCTTCACTCGACGGCATGTTGCAGTGGGCTATAAGTATGTATTATTTTTTGAACCTTTACAAATACATTAAATGGGCATTTGATAGTAAAATTAGCCATTGAACATTGAACACATATTTCATTAATCGAATTTATTTGATGAATGAAATACACGGCCTGGAATCTTAAGCCTAATTTTTCATGCTTCATGAACAATATCATGGACTCTGCATTCAAGTGGAAAATCATCAAAATTATATTTATAAGAGTTCTTTGGTTAAGTTGAATATGAGTTTAATTTTCAGTCTAAAACTTGCTTACCAATTATTTTAGATGCGACTTTTAGATTGATTATTGCAAAAATTAACAATGTTATAATACACGAGAGATAACAGTTATCAGTGTATTTTACCTAAATTCATCACTATGAATAATCCTTTCTTTTATTGCATAGGTCATTCTGATCCTGGAAAGTTAAAGGAATCAGCAGAAGCTCAGCAACGGCTTCCACCAAGCGAGCTACATAAACGTCAATTTGAAATCAAGGTGCACTGAAACTAATTTTTCTTGTGTGTGATTAATATTCACTTATGTTATGTATTAATTAAATAGGAAATAATGGAGAAAATGAAGATGCCTTCTGATGCTGAATTGATGAAAATCGCGATAAGTGACTTGAATAACGTGTCCACATCCTTGGAAGATAGGCACCGTGCTTTACAGGAGCTTCTTGAGCTTGTTGAGTCGATTGATAATGCAAATGGTAGGTGTATACTATGAAGCATAGACTTTGACATGGACACCCACTTCGGCACGACTAATGTCTAAAATATAAGACACAGGGACACCACATACACACACAAACCGAGAAATTCTAATTAAATGAAATATGAATAACATAACAAAATATCTAAGTCGATGGTATATTCAACCAAATTTCTATGTTTTTTCAAGTGTATTAGTTGTGTAAAGGTGACAACTTAAGTGTTTAAGCTAACAAAAAGTAATTTTTGAATCAAACATTTAATAAGAAGCGTGGAACAAGTTGGTATCACACTCTTAGCTATCTCCAAATAAAAAATCATAATATCACACTCTCTTAACACTTGGCAATTTGGGTGAAATTCATCTGGGTCTTATTTCCCATTTGGTGAGTCTCATTCTTGGACTAAATAAACTAGTGAGGTTCACATGAATTTCAACCAAGAGACTGCTGGATGGAGTGTAAGAGAATAGAGAGTGTGCTGCTCATATTCGTCTTCTCCAAATAAATGCTTTGTAATTTAGAAGCCTCAAAATCTTCTTTTTTATATGATGTGCTTTATATCATTTAATATTCACTTCCCCTGGAAGCTTGACAATATGATCTCCTCTCGTATTTTTTAGTGGAACTTTGGAAACAAGTTAAATGAAAATCAGGTCATAAAATAATTTCAGATGAACAAATGGAACAAGAGTGGAAGATTGTAACATTACATGTGTTTTTCTATCTATTGAATGATATGTCAAGAACAAATAGTTGCATGTCTTTATTATTTTTATTTATATTAGAGTAGAAGGGGAGAATTACTCATTTTTCTTTTTACTCTATTAAGTAGAGCTAGTTTTGTTAATTAACTCAACTAACCTTAGGTTGGTTGACAGTTGTTCTATCAGTTGTGACAGTTGTTTACAATTGTACTCGCTCCAGTATATATACTAGAGTTGTAACCTCTTTTTAGTTGGGTTAGTTAATATCAAAACTCCATTTCTGAAGTTTAGCCTTTCTCTCCTTAATCTATTCAGTAAATCTTTTATGGTACCACAGAGCTTTGTTCGATCTTAGGGATTAACAATGGCTTCTGCATTTTCTAATCCTCCTCCTCCTCCACCCCCTCCTCCACAACTGTTTTCATTATTTCCGGTGGCTGAAACTTCTATTCCGGTGAATGCAACACCGATCCAAACAACAATTCCGACGAGTGTGACACCACCTCAAACGGACGGGATGCTGATTCCGACGCCAAACTCAATGGTGACTCCGACTCCGACTCCAATGCCGATTTCGACTGCTGTGACATCGTCAACACAGTCTTCCACCTTTTTCTCGCATGCGATTTCAGAAAAACTGACGAACTCGAACTACTTGTTGTGGTGTCAGCAAGTAGAACCAGTGTTGAAAGGCCATCATCTTCATCACTTCCTCGTGAATCCGACGATTCTGCCACGGTTCAGAAATTTAGCGGATCGTGATCTTGGAATTTCCTCATTGGAGTACCTTGCTTGGGAACACAACAGGACCAGCTTTTGTTGTCCTAGCTTCAATCAACCATTTCCAGCAAAGTGCTTCTGGAGTTACTTTGTTGTAGAACTGCGTGGCACCTTTAGGATAAAACTTCACTCTCATTTCCAATCCCTGATATGTGCAAAAATAGGTCAGTATCTAAAATTTGCTTTGTATTCAGACGCTTGTAAATTCTCTAGACTTGATTGGTGTGTCAATCACTCTGGAGGAGCAGCTTGATGTTATTCTCGAAGGTCTGCCTGAGGAGTATGAGTCAACTATGTCATTGATTTTGATGAGGTTGAAACTCTGTTACTAGGTCATGAGGCTCAGCTTGACAAGTTTCACAAAAAGAAATCATTAGTTTCCGTCAATTTGATTGATTGTGCTTCAAATTCCTAATTCTGTGTCTAACTTTCCTAATTCTTCAATTGACAATTCAAATAATCAGAATTTTGATGCACAAGCAAATCTTACTCAGGTGAGAATGCTAACAATTATAATGATGCTAATAGTGGAAATCAATTTTTTAACTCTGGTTGTTGTCATAGAGGTCGCAATAACTTTGGAAGAGGAGAAGGCCGTGGTCGTGGAAGGTATGCTAATGTACAACGCCAGATTTGTCATAAATTTGGTCATGATGCTTCATTTTGCTACCATTGTCATGAAGACAATTATGTTCCTACACAACCAATGGTCACCCAAATACTACTCCTACTACTACCGCTTTAACACAACCTATGGTTCCAGCACAGCCAATGGTTCCTTAAGGTTCTCAGTTTCATACATGCTTTTTATGGCTCCTCCACCATACTTTTATCCACAAATGCAACCTTGCAACCATATCAGCTTCCTGCCTATGTACAAAATTCTCAGCCTCAAGCTTCTCAAGCTAACATTGCTACTGCTGCATCAATGCCTTCAAGCAGTTGGTATCCAGACTCGGGTGCTTCACCCCATGTCACCAATATTTCTCAGAACTTACAGCAACTTCAACCCTTTGAAGGACCTGATCAGATCTGATATGATCCTCAATAGGAGTCATAACGTGTTTATGGATTGTCCTTGAGTGGGTTCATGTTTAACAGAATTATAGAGGAAAGAAAGATAAGAATTTGAAACAACTTCCTTAATTCTTATAACTATGGCACATTCAATCAAAGAAAACTTGAAGCTTTATGGGAATGATGCACATATAAAGAAAGGAATAGAGGAAAGTTGTGCAAGAATGAAAAACATTAAGCACATGAAACTAAGCACAAAAGTGTAGGGGAAGACGCCACACTTTATAGAGCGTAATAAGTCCGGGAAGATTCGCCAAAAAGGTATGAAACCTTTGATAAGAACCAAGAAAGGTTCAATGTAAGAACCCACAAGCGACACAACTCTTAAACTCACAAATGGAGTGAAATTCTAATCTTATTCAAATCTGCCTCAAAAAGCAAGAGAGTACAAGGCTATTTATAGTAAATAACTTGTGCCTCCCTCCTAATAAGACTGATGGCTGAACCTAATTTTAATGTTGGAAATTGGACTTTAGTATCAGAATAACCCATTTATTACAATTAGAACAACTCAAAATACTTAAATAAAATCTAAAAATAAATGAGATTGCAAGTACATATTGCTCCCCATGTCAGCCTACACCTGAACCTATCCATTTCTCTCTGCACAGCAGTCCTTTAGTCGCTCCTGTTGAATCTTCTTCTCTTCCTTCTGAACCTGTTCAACCTTTAGAACCATTACAACCTACTGCACCACCTTTTTCCTCTTTATCTAGACCAGAAAACACTCATTCGGTGCACAAGAGCCACATCAGGGATTGTGAAACCCAGACTTAATCCCACACAAATTAACTATTGCTGAACCTAAATCTGTCAAAATTGCCATCTCAAATCCTAGGATTTAAAAAGCGGCGCTTTAGTGCACTATATCGCACTGGGTGCAGGCTGTGGCACCCAGCCGCTACGTCTGTGCAGCAACGTGACAGTTTCCGGTAGCAGCCAGTGGTGGAGGTGCGGCGCGATAGCGGCGCTACAAGGAAGATAACGCAGTTGCAGAGGAAATTTGTATTGGGGGCAGTGGTTTGAAAATAAACCAAAGTTAAGGGTAAAAGAGTAAAAGTCCAGCAATAAGTGAGGGTAGTCTGGACTTTTACCCTTTATTTTTCTCTGAATAGTGGCCTCTGCATCCCGTTCTTCACTCTTTCTCCCTCCCTTTGTAGTGCTTTACGTCCCTCTTTCTCTCCCAACGAAGGTTGCTTTGTTGCTCTGCTGCTTTGCTGTCCTCTTCTCCGCTGTCCGCTGTTCGTTCGTGCTTCACACAGTAGGTTTGGTTCCTTTCTTTGTTCATTCTGTTTAATTGGTTAGGTTCCTCCTTCTTCATTTTCTGCTCTGTTTCTGCCTCCTCCTCCTTCTTTTAGCCTTCACGCAGCAACAACAACCCCCAGTGGTTTCATGGCATCACAACATTCCAGATCCAGTGGGTTCTTGCGGATTGGTAAAACCCACTGGTGAAAATCTTGACATGGCATGGCAGTGGAATAGTTTAAAAGATATCAACAACAAGAGATATGTAACATGTGATTTTTGTGGGAAAGTTACAACGGGTGGCATCACAAGAGCCAAAAGACACCAGACTGGGTTGAAGGGAGATGTGGGTCCTTGTAAAAAATCCCAACTGAAATTAAGAAGACTCTGGAAGATGCTTATATGCAAAAGCTTGTTGAAAAGGATGCATATAGTGTTGATATACATGAAGATGATGATATGTTAGAAGAGGTGCAAGAAATTCAACACATCAAGAGTCGGAAAAGGACTGAGACAGCTTCAAGTGAAGCCTCTACTGGTAATACTGCTGCTGCCAAGAGAGTTAAAGGCCCCTTGGATTTACTGTTTTTTAAGAAACCAGAAGCAAGCATTAAAGTGGGCAAAGGAAAGAGGCAAACAAGCATAAATGATGCTTGTAATAAAGAAGTAGGGGCCAGAACTATTCAATCCATTGAAAGATTTTTGTGTACGAAAGCAATTGGGAATTACAGTCCAAGTCTAAAGCTCCCAAGTTATTATGAGTGTAGAGTTCCTCTACTTAAGAAGGAATTGGATTACACCAATGATTTATTAAAAGATCACGAGGAACAAAGATCCAACTATGGATGTTCCATTATGTTGGATGGATGGACTGATAGAAAGAATAGGACATTGATAAATTTCTTGATGAATTCTCCTTCCGGTTCTATGTTTGTGAAGAGCATTGATGCTTCTTATGTCAAGAGAGGAGTAAAATTATTTGAGCTTTTAGATACTTTTGTTGAAGAGATCGGGGAGAAAAATGTTGTTCAAGTGGTGACCGACAATGGAAGCAATTATGTATTGGCTGACAAATTATTACAAGCAAGGAGAGAACATTTGTTTTGGACTCCATGTGCTGCACACTGTTCGGATTTGATGCTTGAAGATATTGGAAAAATTGAGAGAGTTAAAAAAGCAATACAAAAAGGCATCAAGCTTGTTGGGTTCATCTATAATCACACATTGGCATTGAACACAATGAGGAAGTATACAAGCAAGACTGAATTAGTTAGGCATGGAGTAACAAGATTTGCTACAACATTCCTCACATTGCAAAGGCTTCATAAACAAAAAAATAATCTTAGAAAGATGTTCACATCAGATGATTGACTGAAATCAAATACAGCAAAAGACCCTAAGGGAAAAAGGGCAACTGACACTGTTCTTATGCCATCGTTTTGGAATGATGTTATTTATTCTTTAAAGGTTATGGGGCCTCTTGTGCGGGTGCTTAGACTTGTTGATAATGAAAGAAGGTCCGCAATGGGATATATATATATATGAAGCAATGGATAGGGCCAAGGAAGCAATTCAAAAATCTTTCAATGGAAATGAAGATAAATACAGGGATGTCTTTGCTATAATTGATAGAAGATGGGACTGCCAACTTCATAATCCATTACATGCTGCAGGCGATTATCTAAACCCTGAATACTTTTATGCCAATCCAAATATTGATGATGATGCTGAATTGATGGTTGGACTATATAAATGCATTGACAAGCTAAGTGCAAATGAGGAAGAGGTGGATAAGATACATGGACAATTGGAAAAATATAGGAGTGCAGAAGGCCTTTTTGGTATGAATGCAACAATTAGACAAAGGAATAAGATCGCTCCTAGTAAGTAAAAGCACATTTATTTGATTACTTTAAGCTTTTAATGGACAAGTTGTAATGTTAACAAGTTGTTGCAATTTGCATTACAACTCAATGGTGGAAGTCATATGGAGCACATGTGCCAAATTTGCGAAACCTTGCTGTTAGAGTGTTGGGCTTAACTTGTAGCTCATTGGGATGTGAGCGTAATTGGAGTACTTTTGAACATGTAAGTATTTGTTAAATGATTTTTGTTTGTATAGTTTCATATCATGACTGTGAAACTAATATTCTTTATTGGAATTGTAAACTAGATTCATTCTAAGAAGAGAAGCAGGCTTGAGCATCAAAGATTGCAACTTGCAAGACTTAGTCTTTATTAAGTATAATCAAGCACTTAAAGAACGTTTTGAGAGTTGTGATTTGATTGATCCCATTGTCCTAAAAAACATTGATGAAAGTAATGAATGGTTGGTGGGAGAAATGGGTGAAGATGCAGAAAATGAATTCGTTTTTGATGATGATAACTTGACTTGGGGAGATGTTGCTAATGTAACTGCGGTTAATGAGCCTATAACTTACACTAGGCAGCATACTAGATTCAGGAAGGAAGCTGCTTCTATGCCATCAAGCTCTAGTGGAATGATGGCTGAAATTGAACAAATTGAAGAAGGTGATAACGAAGACATAGAAGATGAGGATGAAGAGATCTACAAACTCGATACTAGTGAAGAAAGCGAGGGTGGACAAGAAGAAGACTTTCAAGAAATGTTTGATGATGATTTTGATTAGTTCTTTTCTTTCTTGACTTTGAAAGAGCCATTGAAAATTTCTATTTGACTCTACTTGGATCATTTGTATTCCTAGAATGTTATTAATTTAGTTACTTTCAATGAATTAGTATGTTGCTTCCTTTATGTTCCTTGAATCCTTGTTTTGAATGTGTAGTATTATACTTTTCATTCCTCATTTCCTCCTATTTTGGGTGATTTCTTATCTTATAGCATTTATATATGTGGTATAATTTATTATATAAGTATTTTATGGACTTCACAGTAGCGGCTTTACCGTTACCCGCTATACCGCTATAGCGTTTTTGGGGTCGGCCGCTACCCCGCTATTTAAAACTATGCTCAAATCCCACTTGGTATGCAGCTATGCAATCTGAATATGATGCTTTAATCAGAAATGGTATCTGGACTCTTGTGGAGTTGCCCTCTGAGAAAGTTGCTATTGGCTGCAAGTGGGTCTTTAGGATCAAACAGAATCCAGATGGTTCAGTCAACAAGTACAAGGCAAGGTTGGTTGCCAAAAGTTTTCATCAAAGGCTTGTAAATGATTATAATTGTTGAAAATCAGAATTAATATTCTGATTATAGGAATCTTATCTTTGATTTAGAGGAAAGATAATATCCTTTGTTTATGTATAATTAATGTAACTATCCTATATAAACATGCATCCGCTGTGTACTCTGGCACACGGTTTACACTCAATAATCCCTCTTTATTTTCTCTCATTTTACATGGTATCAGAGCTAGGTTGAGGGGATAAGGAAAAACCGTCCTTGGTGAGCACTTAGTCCGCTGCTTTCCGACGACCCTTTCTCCTTCTCCAGTGACTTTTCCAGCTGCTGTCACTTTTCCGATGGCCTTTTTCTGCATTTTGGTGGAGCTCTCCACTTGTCACCCTTCTTCCCCTTTTCCGGCAGCTGTCGTCATCCTTTGCCGGAGCTTCGACGACCTTTCCTGCAGGTGACCCCACCACCAGCGTCGTCATCCGCCGATCTACATGATTATGTTTACGACATCTCAATTGGGCTTGTGGCGCTCGTTCATGCGCCCACTCTTTTGTGCCAGACTTAACCAAACAGTGCACTTCATTGGCGCATGGCACACCGTCTTGGGCTGCGCTTCTATTGCAGGAGTTGCCCTTTTTGTGCGAGCATAACCTGAGAGTTTTGCCTCAAGTAGAGCATCCTTTCTGACACCATTGGAGCTCGGTTCTGTTTACCCTTCTTAAAGTACTGTTTGGTTTGCAATTTTGAGCCCTGTGCAGTAAATTTTTTCACGTGTTTTGCATTGTTGCAAAGAAGTTTCCAGTTGCCTGTCCTTGCCACCGTCTCTTTTTCAGCGTGTTTTTCGGCAACTGCCTTCATCTCGCCGCTCATTTTCCGGTGAAAAATTTTCTGGTTGCCTCTTTGTCGCTGTAGTTTTTGGTGTGTATTTCAGTGATTTTTGTGCTTCGCTGGTTGTGCATTTCTACCACTATTTCCTCCTTTTCAAGTTTGAATAATTTTGGGTCTCCACTGTTTGAAGCTTCCAAATCTTGGTTTTAAGAAGATGGGAGCTTGCTTTGAATTTGTTTAGGCGGAGGGATATTCCAGCTCTCTTCCTAGCAATATTTGCCGATTTCACCAAGATCCCTGAGTAGTCTTCAAAATATTAGTTTGAAACTTCCAAATGATGATTTTAAGTAAGTCATAACTTGCTTTTCTTAGGTTGATGCAATATTCCAGCTCTCTCTTTGTAGCAATATTCCCCGACTTCAGCAGCATCCCTGAGTTACTAGCATCCCTGAGTTGTCATTCAAACTATTGCCTTTTTAGTGGAGCTCACATTTTATGTTTATAGTTGGGAATAAATTTTCTTGTAACAAGCTGATTGCTTAGTAAGCTTCAGCTTGAAGGGGAGTGTTGAAAATCAGAATTAATATTTTGATTCTAATATTAATTACAGTTTTTAGGGATATTATCTTTGATTTTGATGAAATATAATATCCTCTGTTTTTGTATAATTAATGTAATTATCCTATATAAATACGCATCCGCTGTGTACTTTGACACATGGTTTACACTCAATTATCCCTCTTTGTTTTCTCTCATTTTACAATAATGATACTTTCTCACCAGTTATAAAACCTGTAACTAAAGATTATTCTCACTCTTGCCATCACTTATAAGTGGCCTTTACAACAGTTGGATGTCAGCAATGCTTTCCTAAATGGTGTGCTAGAAGAAGTTTACATGCAACAACCATCTGGTTTTGAAAATTATAATAAGCACCTAGTTTGTAGACTGAATAAGGCAATCTATGGGCTTAAGCAATCACCAAGAGCAAGGTATGACAAACTTAAACACTGCTGCAGTATGCGAGTATTGTACTCGGTTAAGTGAGATTAGAGTGTGGAAGTTAGTAGTCCAGCTGTCAAGAGACAGCTGGCAGCTGTTAGAATCTCGCTCTGCAAGTCTTAGATACTTGGTTTGCAAGTCTCGTATGTCTATAAAAAATAGTGTAACTGAAACTGTTTGGGAAAGAAATTAGATCTCACAGTTCCACAAATTTTATTTTCTCTCTCTCTCTCTCTCTTTCTCTCATTCTATTTTGGTATCTAGAGCTCGAAGGTCCTACAATGGCCGAATCTCCTCCTTCCTTCTCTTCATCTTCTGCTTTCTCACAATCTTTGAGAAGCTCGCTGATTCGAACTTCTTCCTGTGGAGGCAACAAGTAGAACCAGTGATCAAAGCACATCAACTACACTGATATCTGGTGTGTCGAATATTCCTCTTCAATATGCAAGTGGAGCTGATCAAGATTTAGGCACTGTGAATCCTGCGTACATTGTGTGGGAGATACAAGATCAAATGCTCCTCACATAGCTTCAATCAACTTCTTTCTAGCTCGATTCTGTCACGCCTTCTAGGATCAGTTCACTCCTTTCAAGTATGTGAGAAAATTCACGATCACTTTCAGAAGCTAACTCGAGCAAAAGCTCGTCAACTTCGCACAAAGTTGCGATCTACTACACTCAATAACAAGACCATCTTGGAATTTTTGTTGCGCATCAAAGCTTTGGTTGATGTGTTAATAACTTCTGTCGGAGATCCGATCATTCCGGCGCAACATGTTGATGTTATCCTTGAAGGTTTACCTTCTGACTACAAATCAGTGATTTCAGTCACCGAAAGCGAATTTCAGCCGATGCAAATTGAGGAAGTCGAAGCTCTCTTTCTTGCACATGAGATGCGTTTGGAAAAGTTGCAGAAGAAGCTCACCTCTGAAACCGCTTTGCTCAATCTGATCAAAATCCCTTCCTCAAAGTCACAACAACAATTGTCCTCCTCTGCTCCAGCAAATGTTGCTTCTGAAAATGCAAACTCGAACTACAACTTGTACTTTGAGGACGTGGTTGTGGCGGTCGGTTTTCCAACGTGCAGTGTCAAGTCTGCTACAAGTTTGGACATCCAGCCTCGGATTGCTATCATCGTTATGATCAGAATTATCAACCTCAAATATCTGCTAATTTTCAAGGATTTCAGACTTCTTCGAATCTTTAGAATTCATTCATGCCAGCACCGCAGAACTATGGATCTTATCAACCTAATAGTTTCTCCAATTCTGCCAACTCATTGGGAATGATGCCAAAGCAAGTGCAATTCCCTCAGCAATTTCAGCAATCTCAGCCTCAACAACAAGCACAAAATCTTCCTAGTGCTATGATCACCAATTCAGGAATACTTGGTTCATGTCCTATGTTAGGAACTGGACCAGAGAAAAGAAGAAACTGAATTTGTATTGATGTTAAAACAGTTACAGCAATACTGAGTGAATTCGAGGCACTCAATCTCCTATTGGTAACTTCCCAACCCCTTTTCCCTCTCTTTCTTATCTATTTATAATCCCTTCCCTTCATCATCTAACTGACAGTTATTTACCCACTAACAACCAGACCCACTATCTATCACTTAGTGTTTCTCCTATTTTACACTTGTCCCCATCTATTGCTTCTATCAATACCCCTCCCTTCAAGATGGACCTTGTCCCCAAGGTCCAATTGGGGAAATACAGTGCTGATTTCTTCCAAACTCTCCCAGCTGTCTTCATAATGTGGCAGACTCTGCCATTTAATAAGCACTTCCTGCTGCCCCCCCCCCCCCCCTCTCTGTAGTCCTTCTTTGCATAACCTTCTCAGCTTGCACTTGCAGTTCTAAGTTCTCATTCAGAACCTTAGGTAAAGGCTGAGGATCACAAGTAGATTTAACTGCCTTCTTGAGTAAAGAAATGTGGAATACAGGATGAATTCTGCTGTCTTCAGGCAACTCCAGCCTATAAGCCACTTCTCCCACCTTCTGAATTATTTTATAAGGCCCATAAAACCTTGGACATAGCTTCTCATTTTGTTTCTTTGCCAAGGATTTCATCTTCAAGAATGCCCAATCTCCCACCTGAAACTCTACTTCCCTTCTATGCTTATTTGCATATTTCTTCATTTGATCTTGAGCCTTTAACAAATTCATTTTTAATTCCTGGTGCAATTCATCTCTGTCCTTGCTCAGCTGATTTATTTCTTTTAACTTAGAAGGAATATCAGCTCCCCTGATTAACAAAGGAGGCTCCTGCCCATATAAAGCCTTAAAGGGCTGAGATATTGTAGTTAGTATTAAACCAGAACTCAGCCCAAGCCAAGTGAGCAGGCCACTGCATTGGTTTAGTTCCAATTAAACACCTTAAGTAAGCTTCCAAGCACCTATTCACCACTTCTGTCTGCCCATCGGATGGTATGCAGTACTCATCTTCAACTGTGTTCCAGCTTGTCTGAATAACTCCTTCCAGAAATGGCTCATAAACAACCTGTCCCTATCTGAGACTATAGAAGTGGGAAAACCATGCAACCTGACCACTTCTTTAATGAATACATCAGCAACTTCTTTGGCAGTAATAGGGTGACTTAATGCTAAGAAGTGAGCATACTTAGTAAACCTGTCCACTATGACCAAAATAGTATCCTTACCTTGAGCTTTAGGTAAGCTGCCAATGAAGTCCAAGGATATATCAGCCCATACCCTATTAGGAATAGGTAAAGGCTGTAAAAACCCTGCTGCTGGAGCCAATGTACTAGCCTTATTTCTTTGGCAGACCTCACATTCAGCCACATACTGCCTCACAGACTTCTTCATTCCATGCCAAAACACCACTCCAGCTACTCTTTTCAGTGTTCTAAAGAACCCTGAATGGCCCCCCCACAGGAGAATCATGCAACTCCTTCAAAATTACAGGAATTCTAGAAGAATTTTTGGCCAAAACTAACCTGCCTTTGTAGTATAATCTACCTCCTTTAATGGCATACCCAGGTTTCTCCACTGTTTTAGTTAATAATCCCTTATATACCTCATACACCTGAGGATCATTCTGCAATTCCTCCTCCCATTCCCCCCATTCCTCCTGCTGCACCATAGAAATAGCAGAAAAAGCAAATTGCCTAGACAATGCATCAGCAACCACATTCTCTTTTCCAGGTCTCTATTGGATCTCAAAATCATACCCAATCAATTTAAATTGATCCTCATTCAATAGCTTCTGTTCATTCAAGAACTTTAGGCTCTTTTGATCTGTTTTAATCACAAACCTCCTCCCCAGCAGATAATGTCTCCATCTTTTTATTGCCAATACTACCGCCATCAACTCTCTTTCATACACAGATTTGAGCTGCCCCCTGTCAGACAAAGCTTTGCTCCAGAAAGCTAAAGGTCTCCCTTCTTGCAGCAACATTGCCCCTAAATCAGTACCAGAAGCATGTGTTTCTAACACAAACTGCTTGGAAAAATCTGGTACCTTTAAGATAGGTAATTCCTTCATTGCTGTCTTCAATTGAGCAAAAGCAACAACAGCCTCTTCTCCCCATCTAAAAGCATTCTTCTTCAATAATGCATTCAGAGGTTGAGCTATCTTCCCTTAACTCTTTACAAATCTTCTATAATACCCTATCAATCCCAAAAATCCTCTCAGCCCTTTAGCATCCCTAGGCACTGGCCATTCCGACATTGCTTCTAATTTGCTGGAATCAGCTTCTACTCCCTAACCAGAGATAATATGTCCCAAGTATTCTAAGGATCTTTGTCCAAAACTACATTTTTTCCTGTTTACATATAATTCTTGCTGCTGTAATACTTGCAACACAGCTTTTAAATGCAACACATGCTCTTCTAAATTAGCACTGTAAATCAGAATGTCATCAAAAAACACCAAGACGAACTGCCTCAAGAAAGGTCTCATTACCTCATTCATAAGTGCCTGAAAAGTAGCAGGAGCATTGTTCAGCCCAAAAGGAATAACCAAGAACTCATAATGTCCGTCATGAGTTCTAAAAGGTGTTTTCTGCACATCCTCCTCCTTCATCCTGATTTGGTGATATCCTGTCCTGAGATCTAACTTGGAAAACCATTCAGCCCCTCCAATCTCATCCAACAACTCCTCTATGATTGACATAGGAAATCTATTAGGTACAGTAATCTTATTCAAAGCCTTGTAATCTACACAAAATCTCTAGCTTCCATCTTTTTTCTTAACCAAAATTACAGGACTAGCATAAGGACTAATGCTGGTCCTAATAATTCCTGCTGCCATCATGTCCCTTACTAGCTTTTCTATCTCATCCTTCTGGTAGTGTGGGTATTTATAGGGCATCAGATTTGGTATCTTATTTCCAGGCTGAATGTTAATGACATGATCCTTGCTTCTATGATGTGGTAAGCTGTTAGGTTCCTTAAAAACCTGATTAAACTGATCCAATGTTTCCATTACGGAAATAGGACTCCCTTCTACTTCTTCCCTTGCTGCTACTGATTTAAACTTCATCATAAACCCCTGATCTTCCTTCAATAATGTCCCTCTAGTAGACTTCAAACTGACAGCAGCCTTAATCAGTTCTGGATCAGCCCTTAAACTCACTTCTTTGCCCACCACTTTTACAGTCAAGGTTAGTTTCTCAAAATTAGCCTTAACCTCTGTAAGAGTATTATTTCTGTAATGTTGTGTGTCAAGAATGATCACACTAAGCCTCTATTTATAATCAAAGGAGTAATTACAAAAAGGAATTATATCCCTAAAAATCAGCTAGAGAGATATATTCCATATTCCTAGTTTCCCTATTTACATTAAATCAAATCATATCATTAACACTCCTCCTCAAGCTGGAGCATATATGTCATATGTACCCAGCTTGTTACAAATATAATCAACGCGAGACCCTTTGAGAGATTTAGTGAACATATCTGCCAGTTGTTCATTGGAGTTGACAAAGTCAGTGGTGATTTCTCCTGAAAGCACTTTCTCTCTCACAAAATGACAGTCGATCTCTATGTGTTTAGTTCGCTCATGAAAGACCGGATTAGATGCAATGTGAAGGGCAGCTTGATTGTCACAGATGAGCTTAGTGTCCCGAGTGTCTCCAAAGTGTAATTGTTGGAGAAGTTGCCGAAGCCATACAACTTCGCATGTAGCAGCTGCCATGGCGCGATACTCAGCTTCTGCGCTAGATCTAGCAACGGTATTCTGTTTCTTGCTTCTCCATGAGATCAAGTTTCCTCCAATGAGAACATAATAGCCAGAAGTGGATTTCTTGTCTGATGGTGATCCTGCCCAATCAGCATCCGAGTAACAGACAATTTTCGCATTACCTTTGTCTTCATATTGGAGTCCGCGACCAGGTGCATTCTTGATGTATCTAAGAATACGCATGACAGCATCCAAATGGCTATCACAAGGAGCATTGAGGAATTGACTTACCACGCTTACTGCAAATGAGATGTCTGGCCTGGTGACAGTAAGATAATTAAGTCTACCAACAAATCGGCGATATCTTCCCGGGTCTTCCAGTGGCTCCCCCTGACCCGGAAGAAGCTTGACATTCGGGTCCATAGGAGTATCACTGGGACAACAGTCAAGCATACCAGTCTCGGTGAGAATGTCCAGAGCATATTTCCTCTGGGAAAGAGCAATGCCAGAGGCGGATTGAGCAACCTCAATGCCGAGAAAATATTTGAGCTGACCCAAATTCTTGGTCTGAAACTGACTGTGAAGGTGAGACTTGAGTCGGCGGATACCATCAGAGTCATCACCAGTGATAATGATGTCATCCACATAGACAACTAAATAAATACACAGTCCAGAGGAAGAGTGGAGTGAGAAAACAGAGTGGTCAGCCTCAGAACGGGTCATACCAAACTGAAGTAAAGCGGAACTGAAGCGACCAAACCAGGCACGGGGGGATTGCTTCAAGCCATAAAGAGAGCGGCGAAGGCGACAGACCAGAGGGGCACCACCAGAAACACTGAAACCGGGGGGCTGATCCATGTAAACCTCTTCTTGCAACTCACCATGCAGGAAGGCATTTTTAATGTCCAGCTGGTGAAGTGGCCAATGGCGGATGGCAGCCATAGCAAGGAAAAGACGAACAGAAGTGATCTTTGCCACGGGAGAAAAGGTGTCGCCATAGTCGAGGCCAAAGATCTGAGTATAGCCCTTAGCCACCAAGCGAGCTTTGAAGCGATCAATATTGCCATTTGGTCGTCCAACCTTCACTGTATAAACCCAGCGACAACCGACTGTAGTTTTGTCAGGAGGCAAGGGAACTAGCTCCCAGGTACCACTTGCCTCTAAAGCACCCATTTCATCCAACATCGCCTGTTGCCAACGGGGATCACTCATGGCTTCACCTGTAGACTTAGGGATAGACACAGAATCCAAAGAGGTAATAAAAGAAAAATA
>PYAF01003267.1:35791-52429 GCA_007407185.1 Glycine tomentella | reverse complement strand
CTGTATAAACCCAGCGACAACCGACTGTAGTTTTGTCAGGAGGCAAGGGAACTAGCTCCCAGGTACCACTTGCCTCTAAAGCACCCATTTCATCCAACATCGCCTGTTGCCAACGGGGATCACTCATGGCTTCACCTGTAGACTTAGGGATAGACACAGAATCCAAAGAGGTAATAAAAGAAAAATAGGAAGGAGACAAGCGATCATAATGAAGAACACAAACATATAAAGGATTAGGATTGCGGAAGGACTGAATACCTTTGGGAAGGGCAAGAGGAAGTTCAGACTCAGGCGGCGGTGGTGGATGAGCGTTTGGAGTAGGAGATGATGCTGGGGGACCAGTAGGTGGAAGCACCGGTGGTCTGCGCTGATAAGTAACAAGCGGGGGTGGGGCAGGGATGACTACTGGAGCTGGAACAAGAGGCGGAACATGCAGATCCAAAGGAGCAGTGGGAGTAGAGAAGAAAGGGGTAGACTCAAAGAAAGTGACATCAGCAGAAACAACATACCGTTGAAGTTGAGGACAAAAACAACGGTATCCTTTCTGAAGACGAGAGTAACCCAGAAAAATACATTTAAGAGACTTGGCAGAAAGTTTGTTTTTACCTGGAGTAAGGTCATGAACAAAACAAGTGCAACCAAAGACACGGAGAGGAACAGGATAGATGTTCTGTTGAGGATATAGAAGGGAGTACGGAGTCTGATTGTTGAGGACAGACGAGGGCATGCGGTTGATGAGATAACAGGCAGTAAGAAGCGCATCACCCCAGAAGCGGAGAGGGACATTATAGTGAAGTAGGAGGGTGCGAGCTGTTTCAACTAGGTGACGATTTTTTCGTTCAGCCACACCATTTTGTTGTGGTGTGTGAGCACATGTTGTCTGATGAGTAATTCCATGTGAGATAAGAAATGACTGAAAGTGGGAGGATAAATATTTCCTAGCATTATCAGTGCGTAAGGTTTTAATAGGCGTCCCAAAATGATTATTAATTTCATTAAAAAAGACTTGAAAAACAGAGAAAACATCAGAGCGATTTTTAATTAAGAACACCCAAGTGCAACGGGAAAAATCATCAATAAATGTCACAAAATAGTAAAAGCCTAAAGATGAACAGACTCAACTAGGACCCCAAATGTCAGAGTGAACTAAAGTAAAAGGTGACGCAGCACTTTTATTGACGCGTGGACTGTAAGAAGAACGCACATGCTTTCCTAATTGATACGACTCACACTGGAAGGATGTAAGTGTAGAAAGACTAGGTACTAAAAGACGTAATTTTTGTAAGCTGGGATGACCGAGACGCTGGTGGGCAAGATCAGGAGTGGTACTAGAGATGCAAGCAACCGATGGTGAAAGCTGGTACAGTCCCCCAGACACATGTCCTGCTCCAATCGTCCGTCCGGTACGCCGATCCTGAATAAGAACAGAGTTATTAACAAATAAAACAGAGAAATTGAGAGAGCGAGTGAGCTTGCAAATGGAAATTAAATTGAAAGGGCAGCCAGGAAAAAATAAAACAGAGTTCAAAGAAAGGTGAGGGAGTGGGTGAGTTTGACCAATGCCACGGACTTTAATATGAGAGCCATCTGCAAGAGTGACAGAAGGCAAGGAGTCGGAAAAATACAACTGAGAGAAAAGAGATTGGTTACCAGTCATATGATCAGAAGCACCAGAGTCAAGGATCCAAGGTCCAAGGGTGGAAGACTGAGAGACAAAAGCTACAGGATTACCAGAGTGAGCCGCGGTGGTAGCAGGCGAGGCAGATTGCTGGGCTGCTCGGAACTGGAGGAAATCATGATACTCAGTGGTGAAAATAGTAACATCGGTAGGTGCGGTGACCTGGGCCATATTAGCCATCTTCGACTGCTCCCGGGCTTTGGTGCGGCATTCGGCTTCGACATGGCCAAAGCGGTTGCAATAAGTACAACGAGGGCGACTTTTGCCGTCACGGCCCCCGCCGCGGCCACCACGATGAGAAGAGTAGGAGACAAGGGCGGAGGCATCCGCAGAAGGAGCAGAGGGATGTCCAAAAGCATGCAGGGTGGAGAGACGTAAGAGCTGTTCACTAATCATTTCGTATGTAGGAACAATAATACCGGATAATATCTGGTTACGGATGGAATCAAGGTCATGCGGGAGTCCAGCAAGAGCAAGAACCATAAAGAATTGGTTACGTTGTCGGTAAAAGGTCTCTGCATCGGTAGTGAAAGGCATTAGATTGTTATAATCAGCAATCAAACGATTTAGTTTACCAAGATACGTTTGCATATCCATATTCTCAAGCCGAGTGGAGAGCATAGCTGTCACCACACTGTAGAGACGGTGAATATCATTAGAGTAGACGTGTTTGGCTTTGGTCCAAACCTCGTAACAGGTGGGAAACGCCTGGTATTGAGGCTGAAGAGTGGGAGCTATAGAGAACCAAAGGACGCTGCATAAAGAGGCATCAATTTGTTGCCATCGAGCGCGATCCTTGGCCGGAATCTCCGAGGCGCAAGTAGTCAAGTGGTCGGCACGTCCTTGTCCTTGGAACCAAAGGAGGACAGCGGCTGCCCAGGTACTATAATTGTTGGAACCACTCAACTTCTCGCAACGGATCAAAGGAACATTGGTAAAAGTGACCGTAGAGCCGGCATCACCAAGGGGACTGGTAGAGGCCATGAAGAAATATCAGAAAGGGGATAGAGGTTTTTTTTTTTTTTTTTTTTTTTTCCGGTGCGCGTAGGGGCGCGTGGGGGCGCGTGCGACGGAGTCAGGCGGCGCGGTTTGGGGAGCTGGGTCGTCAGAAGGAGGCGATCCTACCCCTGGAGGTCACCGGCGAAAAAAAGGCAGCCTGGTGAGAGGAAAACAGCGTTGAAGGCTTGCGTGGTACTGTTCATGCGCAAGTACTGTTCATCGCAGCCAAGAAACGCTAAAAAATAAACCTAAACTACTGATACCATGTAAGAGTATTATTTCTGTAATGTTGTGTGTCAAGAATGATCACATTAAGCCTCTATTTATAATCAAAGGAGTAATTACAAAAAGGAATTAAATCCCTAAAAAACAGCTAGAGAGATATATTCCATATTCCTAGTTTCCCTATTTACATTAAATCAAATCATATCATTCCCAAACTGGCCAACCATTCCACCCCCAACACCAAGTCAGCTCCTCCTAACTCAAACAAATAACAGTCCTATCACAATCTGTAAGTTTGGCAACTCAATGGCCAGACCTCTACACAAGCCTTGACACTTCACCTTGTGCCCATCACCTACTTCTACATAGTATGGATTAGTGCTGGTTACCTCCAATTTCATTTCTTTCACCAATCTTGCTGAAATAAAATTGTGGGTAGCTCAGCTCCACAATCAATCAAGATTGTCACCTTCCTGCCCTTAATCCTGCCCCACAATTTGAGAGATCTTTTGGTAGTGAAACCCTCAATGCTATGTAAAGACAATTGGTACAGCTCTTCACTTTCCTCCCCCTCAACCTCTTCTTGCAACTCATCTTCCTCCCCTTCCTCCATAACCATCAACCTCAACTGTTTGTTTTTACAAACATGGGTTGGATGGTATTTTTCCTCACAAGTGAAACACTCCCCCTTCCTCATCTTCTCATTTATTTCCACAGGAGACAATTTGTGGAATGTCCTCCTTCCCCTCCAGTTTTCATTACCAGCCTTGGTTGCCAGCCCTGGTTCAGCTCCCTTGTCTGCCATATTTACCCCGTCCTTCCAATTCTTTTGATTCCAGAAATTGGGTTTCTGTACAGAAAACCCCTTCATAAAGTTTCTTGGCAGTTTTGCCAAGACCCTAATCTTTTCTTCCACTTGCCTTTCTTTGCTCATGGCCTCCATCAAATTCCTTGGCTCATGTAATCTTACTTCCGTACTGATTTCTTCCTTCAATCCTTTTAAAAAAATTTCCACCAAGAAAGCTTCATCCAATTCCTTCACAGTTCCCACTAACTTCTCGAATTGGCTTATGAAACTTTGAACACAGAATCATCTTGCTTCACAGCCAATAACGTCTGAAACGGATTACCCATCGTCGCTCCCTGAAATATTTGAGTAATGGCAGCTGCGAACCCTTCCCAAGTTTGGTTTGGGTTCTGCTGCTCCCACCACTGAAACCATCCCAAGGCCTCGCCCTCCAACGCCACCAGCACCACCTCCATTCTTTCTTCATAATGAACCTCCTGCAAGCGAAAGTATCTCTCCATGCTGGCGAGCCATCCAAACACTTCGTCCCATTCAAATGTTGGCAATTCGACATTCCTCCATCTCGCACCAGCCTCGCGATCGTTCTTCCTCACCCTCCCCACTGTTTCTCCCTCGCGTTGATTAGTGGGCGTCTTGTTTTTCTCCAAAACGGCAGCCAATCTCTGCATCACGGCTTCCATCGACCATAGACACAATTCCAAAGCCTTGCCGTTAGCTTCCATGGCTCTATCTATCGCGTCGACCCTAGCCTCCATTTTCGCACTGCCCTTTGCCACCATTAACACTCCATAGCTCCAGAATCGGAGCTCTGATACGTGTTGTTAGGAACTGGACCAGAGAAAAGAAGAAGGAACTGAATTTGTATTGATGTAAAAACAGTTACAGCAATACTAAGTGAATTTGAGGCACTCAATCTCCTATTGGTAACTTCCCAACCCCTTTTCCCTCTCTTTTTTATCTATTTATAATCCCTTCCCTTCATCATCTAACTGACAGTTATTAACTAACTGTCAGTTACCCACTAACAACCAGACCCACTAACTATCACTTAGTGTTTCTCCTATTATACACTTGTCCCCATCTATTGCTTCTATCATCCTACAACTAACAACACTTGGTTCCCAGACCCGGCATCCTATCATGTCACTGCAGATCAGAATAACATTCGCCAACTCAGCTCCTTTGAAGGTCTAGACCAAATTACATTGGTAATGGACCAGGTCTGCACATTTCTTCCTCTGGATCCTCTTACTTTCAGTCACCTGTTAGACCTAATGTCTCTTTGTCTTTGCATAGTTAACTTCATGTTCCCTCAATCACCAAAAATCTGATCAGTGTCAGTCGTTTTGCTAAGGATAATTTAGTTTGTTTTTGAGTTTCATGCGACTAAAGACATTCTGCTTCGAGGCACTATGGGTTCTTATACCGGTTTCCAAGCCTCCACTTGCAGCCTCAGTCCAAGCTGTCTTTTTCAGCAAATTGCTTAGTGTCTAATTCTGATTCACAAACACCATTTGTATCTACTGTTGTTTCTCCTAGTTCTAGGTTTCTGTGGCATGTCTGCTTGGGACACCCCAATGATTATACTCTCAAACTTGTATTGAATCATTGTAATATACCCCATATCAAACCCCAATGATTATACTCTCAAACTTGTATTGAATCATTGTAATATACCCCATATCAAATAAAGAGACTATCTTTTTTTCCGCTTGTGCAGTTGGTAAATCTCACAGATTGCATGCTCCTTTGTCCACTACTACTTACTAAACTCTTAGAACTTGTTTACAGTGACTTATGGGGACCTTCCCCTATGCCTTCATTTGGTGGTTTTCGCTATAACTTGTCTTTTGTTGATGCTTATTCAAGGTTCACTTGGATATATCCTCTAAAAACCAAAGCTGATACTTTCACTGTCTTTAAACAGTTTAAAACCATGGTTCAGTTGCAATATAATATCTCTCTTAAGGCCTTACAAACAGATTGGGGGGAAGAGTTTAGACCTATCAACAAATTTCTCAGAGTTGGGGATCATTCACAGACTTGCTTGTCCTCACACCCATCACCAAAATGGTGTGATAGAGAGGAAGCATCGCCATGTTGTGGTGTTATGTCGCCATGTTGTGTTGTTATGTCTCACTCTTCTTAGTCATGCCTCTTGAATTTTGGGACCACTATACGGAGTTCATCCACTTCCTCACAAAACAATGTGATTAATTCCCCTTCCCCTCCTCAAACCTTTACACACCCAACCGATCTCTTTCTCAGTCTCCAGTTATGGTTTCTGAACCTGACACTCAGTCAGTTCCTACTACCTCTATCCCAGAAGCTCCCTTTCCTGAGTCAGCTCCTCAACATCCTATTCCTCAAAATTCTCACCCTATGCAGACCAGGGCTAAGTCTGGTCTTGTGGAAACCAGACTACATCCCTCACATGCACTGAGCCCAAGTCTGTCAAACAGGCCCTACAAGATCCTTGATTGGCAGACTGCTATAAGCTGAATATAATGCTTTACTTAATAACAAGACTTGGACTGTTGTTCCTCTCCCTCCTGGTTGCCAAGCCACAGGCTGGAAATGGATATTTCGAGTCGAGGAGAATCCTGATGGCTCCATTAATAGGTACAAGGCCAGATTGGTGGCAAAAGGCTTTCATCAAGTACAGGGGTATGATTTCAATGAAACTTTTTCTCTGGTGGTCAAATCTACCACTATTAGACTCATTCTCACATTGGCACTTAGTCATCACTGGGGCTTACATCAATTGGATGTCAACAATGCCTTCCTCAATGGGCTTCTTCATGAAACCATATACATGCAACAGTCTCCTGGTTCTCTTCACAAGATAAATCACTTGTCTGCAAACTGGACAAGGCTCTCTATGGGCTCAAGCAAGCTGCTAGACAGTGGTTTGAAAGGCTCCAAAGTACTATACTGCATTTTGGGTTTCACACCAGCAAATGTAACCCCTCTCTCTTCATCTGCATAAAGGACAGAAATGTTGTTTATCTTTTAGTGTATGTTGATGATATCATTATCACTGGGAGCTCCAATTCTCTTATACAGACTCTGGTTAGTCATCTAAATTCCACCTTTGCTCTGAAACAACTTGGTCAACTAGATTACTTCCTTGGCATACAAGTTCATCACACTTCTACTGGTTCTCTTTTACTCACTCAGAGCAAATACATCTGAGATCTTCTGCACAAGACTGACATGGCTGAAGCCAAACCAATCTCTTTTCCTATGTTGACTAACTTGAAGCTCTCCAAAGCTGGCAATGATCTCCTCCAAGATCCTACTATGTACAGGTCAGTAGTGGGGGCTCTTCAATATGCCACTATCACCAGACCCGAAATTAGTGTTGCTGTGACAAAATCTGTCAGTTCATGTCAAGACCCTTGGAGTCACACTTGATTGCAGTAAAAAGAATCCTTTGATATCTTAAGGTTACTCTGCACTTTGGTCTCAGATTTTTACCAGCCTCTCTTCATCAGCCCTTAAGCCTGCATGCTTATTGTGATGCCGACTGGGCTGCTGAACCCAATGAACGAAGATCCACATCAGGTGCAGCTATTTTCTTGGTCCCAAATCTGATCTCCTGGTGGTCCAGAAAACAGCAAGTGGTAGCCCGCACTAGCACAGAAGCAGAGTACAGGAGCTTAGCTCAAACTTCAGCTGCCATCCTTGGCTTCAAACCTTACTTCAAGAACTTGGTGTTCCTACTTCCAAGCCTCTCATTTAATAAAACTCCACTGTGGCACTAGCACATTAGCCTGTTCTTCATGCAAGAACCAAACAAATGGAGATCAATCTCTTCTTTGTAAGAGAAAAGGTTCTAAGCAACAAACTCTGGTTCACATACCAGCTCAGGATCAGTGGACGGATCTTCTCACAAAGCCCCTCTCTTCTACCAGATTTCAGTTTATTAGGAACAAAGTCAAGTTGTTTGAGCTCCCTCAAGCACCCACCTTAAGTTTGTCGGGGGTATGTGAGTATTGTACATGGTTATGTGAGATTAGAGTGTGGAAGTTAGTAGTCCAGCTGTCAAGTGACAGCTGGCAGCTAACTGTTAGAAGCTTGCTCTGCAAGTCTTAGATACTTGCTCTGCAAGTCTCATAGGTCTCTATAAAACTACAGTGTAACTGAAACTGTTTGGGAATGAAATTAGATCTCACAGTTCCACAAATTTTATTTTTTCTCTCTTTCTCTTACTTTCTCTATTTTTCTCTCCTTCCATTTTGCATTTTCAATTCATTCCTAGTATATGTGATCCCTCTCTTTTTGTGTACTCCAAGTCAGAATCTGTAATGTACACTCTAATATATGTTGATGATATCATAGTCACTGGAAATAACTCTAAACTGATTCAGAAACTAGTTTCTCAGCTTAACAACCTATTTTCCTTAAAAGATCTTGGAGATCTTGATTATTTTCTGGGAATTGAAGTAACTAATCAAGCTGATAGCTCTCTAACACTTAATCCAAGTATATGTGTATTAGGGATCTTCTAGCAAAGACAAAAATGGATGAAGCAAATCCTATTGCTTCTCCTTTGGTTGGAGGCTGTAAACTCTCTAAATCAGGCTCAGAAAGATTCTCTGACCCTACCCTTTACAGATTGGGGAACTTCAGTATGCCACCATAACAAGATCAGAAATCAGTTTTCTGTAAATAAAGTGTTCCAGTTTATGTCAAATCCTTCAGATGAGCATTGAACAGCTGTGAAGAGAATTCTCAGATATTTGAATGGTACTATCAATCTTGGATTAAGATTACAGCCTTCTACCTCTTTCAAACTTCTCTGTTCAAGCATACTGTGATGCTGATTGGGCTTCAGACCCAGATTATAGGAGATCAACAATCAGGAGCAGTGATTTTCTAGGACCTAATCTTGTGTCCTGGTGGTCTAAGAAGCAGAAAGTTGTGGCTAGATCTAGTACAGAAGCAAGAGTATAGAAGCTTGGCTCTTGCTACTGCTGAAGTGACTAAAATTCCGAGTTTTATATCTGAATTGCAAGTCAGACATAGTACACCAGTGGTTTTTTTGTGACAATATGAGTACAGTGGCTCTAGATCACAACCCAGTTCTGCATTCAAGACCAATGCATATGGAGCTGGATTTATTTTTTGTCAGGGAAGAAGTTCTGGAGAAATAACTTCAAGTGATTCATGTTCCTGATATCCTAACCAAATCTATCTCCCCTTCTAACTTTTTTTAGGGACAAGTTCAGAGTGGTAGACAAATTTTTTGTCAGGCCCCTCATGAGCTTGCCGGGGGTATTAGAGTAGAAGAGTAGAATTACTATGTTAGTTGACAGTTGTTCTGTTAGTTATGACAGCTGTTTGCAGTTGTACTCACTCTAGTATACTAGAGTTGTAACCTCTTTTCAGTTGGGTTAGTTAATATCAAAACTCCATTTTTGAAGTTTACCTTTTCTCTCCTTTAGTGATTCTTTAAACCTTTTAATTTATCACTTGCTCAACCACTTTCTATAATGGTGAAGTTCTTATTTATGGTACAACAGAGCATTAGTTGAGAGTTTTCTTGTTCTTGTTTTCACGTGTTAGAATTCTTCTTTCGTGTGATATGGTGTATTTCTGATAGATATTCCCATGCCTGTCAGATTTAAGCAAACTTGGAGGACTTCTCGCGCTTAGAGAAGAACTTTATCGCTCTGATCCAGGTATAAGGACAATTGCTTCATGGGTTATTGGAAAAGCTAGTCAAAATAATCCAATTGTTCAGCAGCAGGTTTGTTGTTTTTTGCATCTTATGATTAATGGAATTTTATGAAGCAAGGGCATTGACTGGACCTAAACAATATATTAATGCTGCCAAATTTCGACTGTCCCAGATCTTGGAACTTGGACTGCTCTCAAGGCTGATTAAAATGGTAAACTCTAATTCCATGGAAGAAGCCAATAAAGCATTATATGCTGTTTCAGCTTTGATTCGGAATAATTGGGCTAGTCAGGGGTTGTTCTATGCTGAAGCTGGAGGTTGGATGCTTCAGGTGACCTACCTCTATGGTTTAATATTATCTTAATTTTATTTTGAAACAACTTTTCAGAATTGGCAAATAACACTATTGAATTTTTAGGATATTTTGAGTAATACAAGTCTTGATGTCAGACTACGGAGGAAAGCTGTACGTCTATTGGCTGATCTAGCAGCGTATCAATTAGAAAATGTAGATAGAGATGAACAACCATTTTTCAATGACCAAGATCTGTTGAAGTCTGTGGTTGATTTAACTACATCAACCGACCTTGATCTCCAGGAAAAGGTGATCTGATACTATAGTTAAAGCATTGGCAAATGACCTGTTTTGTTTGCGACTAACTATATCTGTGCAATGCCAATGTCATAAAAACACATTTTGAACTATGCCTCTTTCATATGCAAGACTCCAAGCCATGTTCAATTATGGTATGTCTACATATGAAATTGATCCAATGAGGTTGTTCAATGTTATCTGTTTTCCAATCTATGCTCTCTCAATTTGCCCACAATGTTGTGTTTCTGGTGATGTTAAGCATCCTTCTGGAAATCAGTAGAAAAAATTGTTTAGATTTATATTTGAAACAAGGTAGTATATATGTTCAGTAGAGTAAGAGTGAGGGATTGTTTAAAATTGGTCATTTACAGTTGTTCTTTATTTCAATTTTGTATATGTTTATGCAGATTATACTTGTGTATATATTCTAATCTTATTTAGATAAATTTCTCTATAAATACTTATAAAATAAGAAAATAAAAATAAAATTCATTCATAAGTTAAAATCAAGTTATGCATCTTAACTTTTCGAGAAGTTAGACTAGAGAAACAAGGTAGTATTATATGTTCAGTAGGGTAAGAGTGAGGGATTGTCATTTACAGTTGTTCTTTATTTCAATTTTGTATATGTTTATGCAGATTTTACTTGTGTATATTCTAATCTTATTTAGACTAGAGAACTTCTAAAAATGTCATGCACTTAACTTTTCGAGACGTTAGACTAGAGAATTTCTAAAAAAGTCTTGATTTAAAACTTTTGTGAGAAATTTATTTCATATTTTTTTCCCCTCCTACAAGTGAAAAGTCTAGTCTATAAATATTGTATTCAAAATTGGCCCTGTTTATGGTTCATGCTGAGCTTTTGGTTTGACTTCTGGGATGGTATTAAGCAGGCCCTTGTTGCGATTAAGAGTCTCTTGCAATTAAGAACCACTGAAGCTCGGGTTTTCAAGGACTTTTGTGCTTTAGGTGATGCACTGAACAGAATGAGACAATTGTTGCATGATTTGATGGCGGATGAGTATCAGAGAGACTATGTGATGGATGTGGAAAATCTTCGTGTTGAAGTGGAACACATTTTCCAAAGAAAGCTGGTAAAGCAATCATGAGTTGACGTGTCCATGAATCTTGTATCAGTATCTAGTTTCTAGAGATTTCTCAGAATTTTGAAGCTGCTGTAGGCGTTTGATGAATTCATGTTAATTTTATAGGTGTACAGGTTAATCCCCGTCAATTTACTAGTACTTGGTGATTTGTATTCTGCCATTAGTCCTTTTTTACGTATCGAATTTGTGTTAACAGGCGTCTTTTATTTTATTGAGTAAAACAGCTTAAACAAAAAATTTATAATCAAATGTTTTTATATACTTAGATGTGTATGCATTTTTTATTGAATAGATTGTTGGCATAAATTTACTATTGGGTATACGTATGATTTTACATATAATAAGGTATTTTTTTTTTAAAAAAAAAAAATTGACTATTTTTTAAGGATAATAAATTAATATTTTAAAAATTGAATTGATGGTACTGTTTTATAATTAATTTAATTTTAATTGAGTCATGTGAAATAAATCACATGAGTATTGCTATTGCACACATCTTTTAAAAGTTTTAGACAAAAATCACTCCGTCCTTGTTTTACTAATTTAATATAAGGATATTATAATAATATCATATTATTTGATTTTAAAATGGAAAAAAAAAAAAACCTTCTCCCCATTTATGATTAATCTTTCCTCTCTCATGTCTCACTGCCATTGGAATTGAACAATGTTGATATGCAATACACACATCAAACGTAGAACAAAATTTTTAGTGAGCATTCCCCCCTTTTCTTCTCCGATTGCAAGAGCTGTCTCCGGCGTGGCCGCTTTTTAGCCTCTTCCTTCTACTTTTTTGGCAGACTTCGGTGAGATTTCGTGCCTCTCCGGCGTCTATGCACGGACGATCTTAAACTGTCCCAATGATAACGTGCATTTTGTGAAACTCTGCTGTCCCGTGACAGAGTGTGCCGGGACGTTCTGACGGAGCACAACGTGATTGATGAGTGGTGACGCCATTGCAACTGTATAGGAACTTGTCGTAGAGTTCTCTGGTGGAGAGGCAAGTGGAGAAATGGTCGGATTGGACAAGTACAACGACCATGATATCTGAGATGAACGAATAAGCATTATAGAACACCAGAACACATATATACCTTGTTTAGTGGTGGTGAACGGAGAGACGAGAAAGAAATGAAGGGAAAGAAGAGACATTGCTTTTAATTTTTTTTTTTTAAATCAAATGAAATAATATTACTATGATATCCCTATATTAAATTAGTAAAACAAGAAGGACTGAATGGTTTTTGTTCAAATTTTTTTGGTGTTAAATGTTAATGCACTCATTAATAAAACTAACCCAAAATACTCACTCTTCCAAACCATGATTCAGTTCTTTTTATCCCTCAAACTCTTCCATTCATTCAGCCTTTTGTCATTTCTCTTTAAAATAGGGGCAAATAAATTAAGGGTAAATACCCATATAATTTCATATATCTCTTTAAAATATTCCATTTTTAAAAAAAAAAATGGATATCTTGTATTTCTGTTAAATAATTTATCATTGCAACGATCAATTTCTCCCATAATAATATCTTTGCTACCTAGTATTGTCATAATTGATTGAGCGTTTTTAGTTTAATATTTTTCTATTCTTCTTAATTTATTTGACTTCTCTTGGACTTTTATTTTCTCTCTAACTCAGTTTTTGTCTTAGGCAAGCAAGTGAACTTAATTGCTAATTATTGCTTATATTTGGATTTTTTGCTCACTTGATCTATCTTCCTTGTGTAGGACCTATAGGATTCTATAAAACTCCAAATGAAGCATATGAGTAGTTTTTGGAAAGATAAGGAAAATATATACAAGTTTGTCAGATATAAGCCGAGGCCAATTTTGTCATTTGGATGGTCATTTTAGGTTTGGAAGTCAGAACCTCTGCACTTGAATTTTGGGTTGCCAGTTGAGTTTTGATTGGTGTAATTAGCATAATTAATTAGATTAGATGGGCCTAATCATGACCCATCATTTCCTGCTGACTCAATCACTATTTACTAGTGCAATTAGTTAGTTAAAAATTACACTTCATTTTAGCAAAAACAAAATTTGTAATTTCTTTTAGTAGTTTTCCATAATTAATATTTCTCTCATTTTTTTCTCTCTCATTGTTCTTTATTGTTCGTCAACTTTCTTCATTTTATTTTCTGTTTCTATTTTGTTGCACAAATTTCATGGTTCTTCCACTGATGATGATCATGGAAGGCTAAACAATCAATCAATTCAAGGATCCAGTCTGATACAATCCTAAAACCAAGCCAAGAGGAGGAAGACTTGGAATTGCACATGGAAGAACTTCCTTTGGTGATTAAAGGGCCAATGACAAGGGCTAGGGCTCAAATACTTCAAGATCATATTCAATCCAACTTGTATCTCTTGGAAAAGCAAAAAGAAGCCCATAAAAGTAGTGAAAACACAAAAGGAGTGTTGTCTGTTGTAATTGATTAAAAGCATCCTGTAACAGATTAAAAGCATCTTTTGATACCTGTAATCGATTACAAGCATCCTGTAATCGATTAAATCAGTCTGAAAAATGCAAATAGCTCTGTTTTAATCGATTACATGTCAAATTAATCAATTATTTTGACCATATATCAGTTTCCAGGATGAATATGAGCAAAATAATCGATTACAACGACAAGTAATTGGTTACATAGAAGTAGGAGTCCCTGTGATAATCGATTATTTGGTCACATAATCGATTACTTTGTTCTTGAATTAGTTTCCAGGTCTGATATGAACAAAATAATCGATTACCAAGATCTAGTAATCGATTATTTGATTCCAAATAATCGATTACCATTACGAAATAATCGATTATTACAGTTTTTGTTGCAGAAGCGCTAATTTTCAGTTTTAAGTAGTTGTTGGATGACTTTCCTTGGAAGCTACATTTGTATTTCATTTAGGATGCATTTACATTTCATTAGCTTATAGTTTCGTGGCCTATATAAGCTACATTTCAACAAATTGTAAGAACTTTTTGATGAAATGAAAATTGAATGCACTTTGTGTGTGTTAGGTTGAGAATTTTCTCCCTTGTTCTTAGTTTAGAACTTCTTGTTTCTTATCAATAGCTTCTGAGCTATTATGGTGATTCTTGTAAGACTTATTGGAATTCCTATTCCATGGTGTCAATCCAAATCCGTTTCTAATCTCCTTCCATTAACCCATTTCTTCAATCACAAAATATAAAAGCTGTCTTGAAAACAAAGCACTACATACTCTGTTTTTCTTTCAATTGAAGAATTGATTCCATTGCAAGGAAGATCGGGGCAAACAGGACTTGAATCAGTTCAGGAGTCCATCATTTGGTATCTAGAGCTTAAACCTTATGGAATTCTTCTTCAATTTCAGTCTTGGGGTTCTTCAAAGGTAAAATTCTACATTAGAGTCAAAAACGAAAATCCTTGGTAATTCTTTGTTTCTTGATGTTTTCTTGTGATTCTTAGTGCTGTAGTTTTGTTAAGTTTTCCTTGTGAATTCGTGTTCTTCATGTGTCTCATGTCTTCATGTTTTCTTCATAGTTTTTCCTAAATTCTAGCCTTGATTCTTGTCAATGTGTATTAGTATTGTTGTTGTGTTGTGTAATACGTTGTTTTGATTTCAATTTCGTGATTGATCTGAAACAATTGTTAGAAACAAAAAGGAAAACAAAACAAAAAGAAAATTGCATCAAGTAATATTAGAAAGCAAAAGAAATAGTGAAACGTAGCTGGAAAACAGAAAATTAGAAGTAAGCTACAAAATTGCAAGTTTTCAAAATTGCTTTGAACAACAAAATCCAATGAAAGTGTATGACATTTAGAATTGATGAAATGTTTTGCAACAATTGAATTCATTAGCATATTTTTATTGTGAAGTTTGTAAAATCTGAAGTATTCCTTGAGTTGTCTCATAAATTCCAATTTGAGTAGCCCTTTCAAAATTGTGCTTTGTTGCTTGTCTCTTTAAAATTCCAAAAGTTTTGTCTTAGAAGTTTTCTATTCTTTGGACTCTTAAGCCTTGCCTAGAATCATTTCATATTTCACTATAGCAAAGAGGCTTGATTTGACTTGAGTTTTTGCCTAAGAACTAAAGAGAGAATAAGAGTGGAAAAAGTCAAGAGAGGACATTATAGAAAAAGCCTTGAAAGTGTGCAAACACGAGAGTGAGAGTAAACACTTAGAGAGTGGTGAGGAATTTCTTATACATATACGTGTGTTTTGCTAACCATTTTGTTTGAAGGATGAGTTCAAGCGAAAGAGAGGCTTTGTCACCTAGGTCCTCTAGGTTGATGAAGGCTATGACAAAATAATTGAAAGACTTGAAAACTGAATTGGAGGCCAAAATTGAAGGAAGACGAAGGAGGAGTCAACCATTGGAGAGTGTGGATGGAGAGGCTCAAAATGGTAGGAGGGTGAGTGAGTATGCTTCTTCTTTTGGAGGAAATTATTATGATGAGAGGAGTGAGAGAGAAAATAGAAGAGAAAATAATAGGAGACATAATCCTAGAAGGAAAAATGGAGATGATGAAGATGAGAGGGGAAGAAGAGAGGAGAGAGGTGGAACGAATGGAGGATTGAATGGAGTAAAAATCAAAATTCCAACATTCCTTGGCAATAATGATCCGGAAGAATATTTTGAGTGGGAGATGAAAGTAGAACAAATTTTCTTATGCCAACATTTTGAGGAAGAAAGAAAAGTTACTCTAGCAACTTTGGAGTTTGGTGGTTATGCTTTGACATGGTGGAACCAAATCCAAGTGGATATAGGGAGGATGAGGAGAAGAAGAGTAAATTCTTGGGATGACTTAAAAGCATGCTTGAGAGGAAGATTTGTTCCAACTTATTATGCAAGGGAAGTCTATAACAAGCTTCAAAGACATTTCCAAGGTGCCAAAAGTGTTGATGAATACTATAAGGAAATGGAGTTGATGATGATAAGGGCAGAAATTGTGGAGGTTCAAGAAGCAACCATGGCTAGGTTCCTTCACAGCTTGAATAGAGAAATTCAAGATGTGATAGAGCTACATTCATATGCCACAATTGAGGAGCTAGTCCACAAAGCTCAAAGGGTGGAACAACAATTAAAGAGGAGAAAGGTTTCCAAATTCTCCAAGGGGGCTACAACTTCCAGCTGGAAGGACAAGTCAAAAAGGGAGGTTTCTCCTAAGAAATATCAAGTGTTTTAAGTGTCTTGGCAAAGGACACATTGTTGATCTGAGGGGGAGCTCTAGAAGATTGAAGTAATATAAAGACTTGGCAATGTTTTGACTTTCAACATGCTTGAAGGCTTGAAGGCTTGAAGATGAAGAATTGTGATTAAATGTAAAAGGAAAGAAAGTCTTCTGTTGATCCAAGTCCTTCCATGCACACCATTAATATTCATTCATGCATTATATCATAAAGGATTTAAGTAATTGATTTGAAACTTAAAAAGAAGCTAAGTATTTTGGAAAAATGGTTCTAAGCTGGTTTAATCGATTACAAGACATAAAGAATCAATTATATTGTTCTTCAAACTTTCTGGAAATCATTAAGAACAAATTAATCGATTACATCATCG
>PYAF01003267.1:8386-23789 GCA_007407185.1 Glycine tomentella | reverse complement strand
AGAGGATATTTATGTTGAACAACCTCCAGGATTTTCTTATTTTCAGCATCCTAATCATGTTTTCAAACTTAAGAAATCCCTTTATGGTCTGAAACAAGCACCAAGATCATGGTATGAAAGGTTGAGTAAGTTTCTACTTGATTGTTGCGAAAACCGCACACTACGGCAAGTGCACCGCTCGTTTCAAGTAATAAAGTGGGTAAGTAGAGTATCGTTCTCCACAGGGATTGGGGTGAAATTCACAGTAATATTCAGTCAATGCAATTGGAAAATAAAAATAAATTATTTGTGAAGAATTGTTGTGTGTTGAATGTTTGAAAGTGGAAACAGACTATAAAGGAATTGCAGTAAATAAATTGGAGTGTTACTAATGGAAGAAACAATTGTGGTCAGGCACAATCCCCTTTGATTCCTACCTCTTTCACTTCACTGGTTATAACATTTGCTTACTTAAATGATATATCTTTTCTATTTTCGTAAATCCTAATTTCTTAGCAATTTAGCCCTTTAACAAGAATCCTAATTCCTTAGTGATTCCTATCAAGCATATAAAAGACTATAACACACAAGTTGCTTATTTCTGATTGTTCAGAGAATAAATCTTTCCTACTCTAGTTAATCCCTAATTCCTTAGTGAATTAACCCTCTAACCTAAATCGAAGACCTAATTCCTTAGTGAAGTCTATCAAGTTAAGCAGTTAAAAGACTATATTATAAGGTTCTGCAGTCACGTATCCCTATCCCTAGGTAATGAATAACTGTTATTTTACTAAGGTCAGAAATTAGAATCCCAACGTCCCCATTGCGAATCCTAACTCTAAATACCTAAATAGAATGGCCAATTCCAAATAAGAATAAAACAGTGAAGAACAGAGTAAAATAAAACAATCAAGAAATTCTCATTCAATACCAATTAAGTTACAAAGGAGTTCACATCAGTTCATGGCCTTCCCACAATACAAAGTTTAGCCTGACATAGGCTTCAAGAACACAAAAGCTGTCATTGAATACATAATTCTGTTGTAATCCCTAGCCTTGATTCTTAATTTCCTAGGGTTTTTGAATGATTCTTTGTGATTCCCAGGATGTGTATATATTCTTCTTCAGTCCAGAGGCCTTTCTTTTATAGATTGATTTAATTAAAGTAACAAAGGCTTTTTTCTGTGCAATTTTCGAAACAAATAAGTTTAATTCAGGAAAGAAAATCTCTGTGGCGCTGATGGCGCGGCTTCCCACGCTGATCGCGTGGGTCTTCGAATAGACGACACTGATAGCGTGGACTCCCACGCTGATCGCGTGGAATCCACAAGCAATAGTCCTGGTACTGGCCATTTGGCGCGAATTGCGCGGAAACTGGCGCTATCCGCGCTGGGCTTGCGACTTGATGACGCTAGTAGCGTGGTTGTCCAGCTGATAGCATGGACACTTCGAGTTGGGGCTTGGCTTTTTGCTTGTGGCGCGTCTCGCGCGGGATATGGCGCGATCCGCGTGAGACCTTCAACTGGCTTTTCTTCTTTCTTTTGCTTTGTTCTCCTCTTTTTGGCTTGAAATCACACTTAGTAATGAAATGAGATGAAATTAAACATGAGCAACAATTTAAACTAATTCTAATCTATTTTCCTAAGTATTTAACTAAATTATAACCTAAAACTAGCCTAAAACTAAGATGTGTTTCAACACATCAAACAATTCCCAGATTCGAAAGTTGTTGTCCCCAGCAACAGAAAGAATTCAAGACTAAGCAAAAATCAATAATCAAACACAAACCACATTCTACAATCCTAGAACCATCATGATGTGTATGATCAAATTCAAGTTTAAGCCATTCATGACACTTTCAATGCTATCAATTTATGAGAGCAACTTGAGTATTCCTCACAGACATGTGTTTAATCACTCATTTACTCAAGTGTATTGGGTTGATCAATCTCTCACTCAACATAATCACAGCACTAACATAAGCTTGAAAATATTCTCAACAGATGCAAGCACAACTTGATCAAAAGGTCTTTCCGGCTTGTAACTTGGCTGGGCTAAGGGTAGGAAATTCTTTGGAAAAGTGACTAACATGAGGCTAGATCCAGTCCCTAAGTCCCAATCTTGTGGTCATCCATCTTCCTTGTTCATCTTTTCAAATCCTGGCAATTTTATTCAACAATTTCTTCTTTATAAAGCAAAACAAATAATCTTATCTTTTTCTTCTTTTTCTTTTCTTTTTCTTAAACAAAATACAGCAACTATTTAGATTTCCAGCTGATATTCTCAGGCTTATTATTTTCCAACTGGCCTTATTTGTTTGCTCTCTTAACTTCCATACCAATTGGTATCAACTTGTTTTCCTCTATGCCTTGATGGACAATTCCCTGTTTTTCTGCTGTCATGGACTTATATCACCTTTTCTAGCCTCAGGAAGGTTGTCAAATGGATATAGCTCCGATTTGGGTAATTTGAAATGAAAGGTCCAGGCTCAAATAAGGTACAAATGGAAAATAACTGATGGTGAGTCAATTTGGCCCTGGTTTTTAGGAGAAAAATCTGCCTTAATCATATCAAGTCACCCTGCATCCAGAGAAACAATTCAAGTTCTCGAATACCATGAAAATGGAGTCTCTCAGAAAGAAAATTACCATTGTTTGGCTCAAAACCTCACAGGTGTTAGAACTCAAGTCAATCTTAGTGGACTTTATTTCAAGCATCATTTCAACTTCAACATGCATATCACATACCAACAATCACAATTCCATTCATGTATTATGCAATTCATGCTATGTTTCATTTCATCAAACTTTTATAAGAGAACTCTTATCCATTACTGTGTCCATTAACTTTTATCCTGAAAATTCTGATGTGCTGTTTATTTTTTTTTTAAAAAAATTTCTGTTAGACATCATTTGTTCCTTGATTGTGATTTGCGAAATAATGCGTATGTGCGTCCATTCCCAGATTTAGAAATTGTTGTCCCCAGCAACAACAAATAAGTCACAGCGCTTTGGAAAAATTTCAGCATTATTTGGAAAATCGCAAACAAATGGAAACATTAATCTGAACAGGTCTTTATGTGCAAAATTTGAATTAGACACTATACTATATATATATATATATGCAGAAATATAAATGTGCAGAAGGTTCATATGTCTAAAGTGCAGAATCAAAACATAAAAACAAAACAAGAAAATGAGTCCTGGTCACTCCTCTCTCATCAATAGTTTCAGCCTCAGTAGCCTGTGAGGGTTCTGGAATGGATGGCTCTGGATCTACTGCAGCTGAGGGTTCAGGAGGAATATTTATGGCTGGTGGTGTAACTGGGAGCTGGTACTTAGAAGGTGGAATGCCTAGATGCCTGCATACAGCCTCCCACATGCGAGTCTGGAGGGTCATCTGTGTGCGAACAAACTCCTGAAAAGCTAGAAGACTCGGAGAATCTTCATAAAGTGGTGTATGTTCAGGAGCTGTGGGAGGAACTGGTGGTGTTGGCTCTGCTGGCTGGAGCTCCTTTGGTGCTGGAAAGTCTCTGGGGCTTCGAGCTGCAAGCTCTTCTGGATTGAGCTTGGAAGCTCTAATGATCTGTTCCTCAGCAGCGCTTTTCACCGCGTCTAAATAGGTCTTGTGGTTCATGAGAGACGCTATCGGAACGTCCATGGGCTCGTCCTCAAAGACTTCGACACCCGCATGACGACACAGGTGCAGAACCAACGACGAATGTGCCAGCCAGGACTTGCTGCTGGCATCCTGAATCATATGAAGAATACGGTTAGAAAGGAGGTGAGAAATGTAGAGGTTACCTTCACCTCAGATGGTGTAAAGCAGGGCGGCTCTCTCCACATTCACATCAGTCATATTAGTAGAAGGAATGACTATGTGGTTGATGAACTGATGCCAGAAAGCTGCATCCCCTACTAAGTCATGCTTTCTCAGCTTTTCTGGAATGTAGTCGAGACCTGACTTGGGCTTCCAAGCAGTGTAGAGGCCTGTGATGGCCCTGCGGATGGTGGTAGCAAGCTGAGGGACGTCGTCCCTGTACATCTTTGTCAAAACGTCAGGCTACATCCTCAGATACAAGTGGTTGAAGTCGCATCTTCCAAAAGGATCATAGCGGGTGTCCAAGAAGCGCTCAATTGCTTTCTCATCAAAGGAAACCTGGACACCCCTCACCCATGAGAGTCTGCTACGTGCTACTGTGGAGGAATCGACATTGGCTAGAAACTCTTTAAGAATTACACTGGAGCTCGGCTCTGGAAAGCTGACTAGCCTCTGCCATTGACGTCTGATGATGACTTCCCGGATAGGGTTATCCTCTGGTAAGGTCTCCCATAGAATTTTCTTTTTTGGAATAATTTTCTTGGGAAGGTACCAGGTATCAAATCGTTCCTGGCACTCAGCAGATCGGAATCTAGCCTCATCAAAATTATTAACTCTGGCCCTCTTGCTGCCACCTGCAATAGTACTCTTCTTCTTGCCTTTTTCAACTTGTTTTCCCTGAAACTTAGAACAAAATCCATATATATGCATGATTCAATGGTTCAATTCCCAGATTTGTTCCTTCCAGTGGATCAAGGTAGACAATCAACAACTAATGCAGTAATACTGTGCATCAGGGAATATTGATCAATAAATGAATAACACAGTTCAGTTTCTTTACAAAACAAGCATATGTATAATTTTTCTGGGAAGCAATCTGCTCAGAATTTCGCAGTGCCTAGGATTCCCAGATTTAGACCAATGAATGTCCATAAGTCATTTCATCTTAAGCTATCATGACACAATTCAAACAATTTCAGTTCAAGATCAAAACATATACGTGCATTAAACATTAAAGCTTGCATCATTTCTTAGTGCACCAACAACTCAGAAGTCAAATATTTCTTGCAAGCATGGATTTAAGTGATGCATATTTCAAGCATTTAGGACATGATATAACACATTCCAAGCACAACATATAACTACTATCAATCCATGTGCTTTACCCACTCAGCATTCAAAATGTCAATTAAATTAGTGGGTTTCAGTTCAATCAAAGAATATTAAGTGCAACCCCATTCTAAAGTAGAGTTTGTTGGGAGCCCAACCAAGAAAAATGAATGAATTCCCACACAGGCAATGTATCAAACATGTTATGGGCATCAACAGAACTCACTAAACACACCATATTTTCATTGTCCATCTACATTAAAATTCAAAATCAAGGAAACTCAATGGACAACAGCAATTAGGTCTCTACCCTAAGGTTTTGGCATGAAGTTCATCAAAACGTAATGTGAATGACCTAGGTTAGTGAGACTTGGCTTTCCAATGCTTGTGCACCATACCATTATACATTATAAAGCAAATCAGTTCAGAATATTACCTAGTCCCCAGCCATAGTAGCAAATGTAAGTGATGCCCTGGGTTTAAGTAAAACTGAAAATAGGGGAAACTGAAAATAGGAGAGAGTACTCAGGGAGAGAGAGAACAAGACTATGAAGGCTAATGGTGGTAATGGTGAAGGAAGGTTGATGGTGGTGCTGGAGTTTGGGCGGAAGGTGTGGAGAGATTTGGAAAAGAAAGTAGATTGAGGCGCGAATGAGGAAGTTTTAAATTTAAAAGCAGTTTCAACGCCCCGCGCGAGTCGCGCGGAATATGGCGCTGATCGCGCCATCAGTCATTGGAAGGGCTGCCTGGCGTCCACCTCACGCGGTCAGCGCGGTAATTCACGCGGTTAGCGTGGTCCATTCGAAAGTTTGGCGCGGATGGTGCCACAACCCACGCGGATCGCGTGGACTGATGTAGAAACAAGGCTCAAGGTCGAACATCTCACGTGATCAGCGCGAGAGTTCACGCTATTAGCGTGGATTGATCGAGCTGTAGCGCAGATGGCGCTAAGTCTGGCGCGGGTGGCGCTAGACTCTTTTGACAGCTTTTTCTTATTTTTTTATTTTTCTCTTTAATTTATCAACCAAATGGAAATAAAATGCTACCTAAATGCTTTTAAATGAAAGTATTTGGACCTAATTCTAAGGCTATCAAAATCATAAAGAATTCAACCCTATCTAGTAATGCATGAATCTGAATTTATTACCATGGACTATGCAGAAAAATAAGCCTATTACTATCAAATTGAAAACAGAACTCAAAACATCAGGTATGTACATTAGAAGTTTGCTCGTTTAACGTCTTAAGCTAGACGCTTGCCTCTTGTCAATCCTCAGTAGCCTTGAGTGGAAGGAAACTGCATTCCTGTCCACATCTCCCCCAAAATAGTGTTTCAATCTATAACCATTTACCTTGAAAGCTCTTTCACTATCCAATGATGAAATCTCCACTGTACCAAATGGATAAACTTCCCTTACAAGGAAGGGTCCAGACCAACGTGACTTAAGCTTACCTGGAAAAAGTCGCAGGCGAGAATTGAATAGCAACACTTGTTGGCTAGGAACGAATTCCTTTGGGCAAATTTGGTTGTCATGCCACTTCTTTGTCTTTTCTTTGTAGATTCTGGCATTCTCATATGCAGCTAACCTGAACTCATCTAATTCATTCAACTGAAACAACCTCTTTTCATTAGCTTGTGTTAGTTCAAAATTTAAAAACTTAGTTGCCCAGATTGCTTTATGTTCAAGTTCAATAGGGAGATGACAAGCCTTACCATAGACAAGCTGAAAAGGAGACATACCTATAGGAGTTTTAAATGCAGTCCGGTATGCCCACAAAGCATCATCTTGTTTTTTAGACCAGTCTTTTCTTGATGTTCCAACAGTTTTCTCCAAGATTCTTTTCAATTCTCTGTTGGAAATTTCTACCTGGCCACTTGTTTGAGGATGATAAGGGGTAGCCACTTTGTGTTTGACTCCATATTTTGCCAACAAGCTATCAAACTGCTTGTTGCAGAAGTGAGTCCCGCCGTCGCCTATGATCGCTCTCGGCACCCCAAATCTGGTGAAAATGTTCTTCCTCAAGAATGAGATCACCACTTTAGCATCATTGGTTGGAAACATAGTCCACAGCAACCAAGATGTATTGGTTAGAGAATGATTTAGGGAAATACCCCATGAAATCAATCCCCCACACATCAAACAGTTCCACCTCTTGGATGTTGTTCAGTGGCATCTCATCCCTGCAGGAAATGTTACCTGTCCTTTGATAGCTATCACACTGCATCACAAAGTCTTTAGAATCTTTAAAGAGTGTTGGCCAATAATAGCCACATTGCAGAACTTTGTGTGCAGTTCTGTTTGTACCAAAATGTCCTCCATAGTTAGAGGAATGACAGTGCCACAGAATATTCGGCACGTCGGTCTCAGCTACACATGTGCGGATAACATTGTCAGTGCATTGAAAATATAAGAAAGGGTTATCCCAGAAATACCTTCTTGCATCATGTAGGAACTTTTTTCTCTGCTGCCAATTGAAGTTTTCAGGCATAATTCCAGCAGCTTTGAAGTTGGCCATGTTAGCAAACCATGGGCTGAATTGCACAGCAAGCACTTGCTCATCAGGGAAAAACTCATTAATTTCCATTTCTGGTCCGTCTTGCAAGTCTTTCTCCTGAATCCTAGACAAGTGATCAGCCACTTTATTCTCCACTCCAGCTTTATCTCTGATTTCCAGGTCGAATTCCTACAATAAAAGCATCCAACGCAGCAAGCGTGGTTTTGCATCTTGCTTGTGCAACAGAAATTTTAGGGCTGCATGGTCAGTGTACACAATCACTTTAGAGCCTACTAAATATGATCTAAACTTATCTAAGGCATACACCACAGCTAGCATCTCTTTTTCAGTGGTGGCATAATTTACTTGTGCCTCATTCAAGATGTTACTAGCATAATATATAACATGCAAACGCTTTTCTTTCTGCTGTCCTAAAACTGTACCTACTGCATAAGCACTAGCATCACACATTAATTCAAAAGGCAAACTCCAATCCGGAGCTATCAAAACAGGTGCAGTGGTGAGTTTATGCTTCAAGGTGTTAAATGCTTCAAGACAAGCATCATTAAAACAGAACTCAGTATCTTTCTCCAGCAATTGACTTAGTGGCTTTGAAATCTTGGAGACATCCTTGATGAAACACCGGTAAAAACCTGCATGGCCTAAAAAACTGCGAACACCATTCACATTAATAGGAGGATTTAATTTCTCAATTAATAGCAGTTTAGCCTTATCTACCTCTATTCCCTGTTCATAAATTTTATGGCCTAGCACTATACCTTCTCTTACCATGAAATGACATTTTTCCTAGTTCAAAACCAGATTTGTCTCTTGATATCTTTTTAGAACTTTAGCTAATTAGCCAAGCATGAATTAAAGCAAGGACCAAAAACAGAAAAGTCATCCATAAATACCTCAAGCCCTCTTTCTACCATGTCAGAGAAAATTGAAAGCATGCATCTCTGGAAGGTTGCAGGCGCATTACACAATCCAAATGGCATTCGGCGGTATGCAAACACCCCAAATGGACATGTAAAGGCTATCTTTTCTTGGTCTTCTGGTGCTACTGGGATTTGGTTATACCCAGAGTATCCATCAAGAAAACAATAATAGTCATGACCGACAAGCCTCTCAAGCATTTGGTCCATGAAAGGAAGAGGAAAGTGGTCCTTTCGGGTTGCATCATTTAACCTCCTGTAATCAACACACATTCTCCAGCCTGTGATGGTCCTTGAGGGGATCAAGTCATTGTTGTCATTTTGAATGACTGTCATTCCTCCCTTCTTTGGAACCGTTTGGACTGGACTTACCCGGGTGTGTCTGAAATTGGATATATCATACCTGCATCTAAAAGCTTGACAACCTCTTTTCTTACCACCTCTTTCATTGTGGGATTGAGCCTTCTTTGTGGCTGTCTTACATGTTTAACATCACTTTCCATTAAAATTTTATGAGTACAAAAGGAGGGATTTATACCTTTGAGATCAGAAATAGACCAGCCAATGGCTGTCTTGTGCTCCTTGAGTACCTTAAGCAATTTTTCTTCCTCATGCCATTCCAGCCCTCCGTTGATTATGACTGGATATGTTTCATTCTCACTAGGAAGACATACTTCAAGTGTTCAGGCAATTCCTTCAGTTCAACCTTAGGTGCTCCTGCTGGAATGTCATTTTCCTTTTTCACCAGTTCCTCTAACACAGGTTCAATTGTGGCTTTTTGGTCTGTATGTTGAATTTCTGCAGCAATGTCTGCTGCTGCCACAATTGCTGTTTCTGTTGCATAATTTTCCATTGCAGCTGCATTTTCTTCTTCTTCTTCACTCCCAGCTGTTGTCATACCTGCTGTAATGCCTGCACAAATTACATTATCCAACACATCTAGCCTAAAACAATCATGTTCGTCAGCTGGGTGCTTTATGGCATCAAACACATTAAAGACAACAGATTCATCATTTAATCTTAACTCAAGCTTTCCCTGCTCTACATCTATCAAGGCCCTAGCAGTGGCTAAAAAGGACCTTCCTAACAACAGAGGGATTTCACTTTCACCCTCCATATCTAACACAATAAAATCAGCAGGGAATATAAATTTATCTACTTTCACTAGCACATCTTCAATTACTCCAGATGGTTTCCTCAAAGATCTATCTGCTAATTGCAAGGAAACTCTAGTTGGTTTAAGTTCAGATATGCTAGGGACTTACACATAGATAATGGCATGAGATTTATACTAGCCCCTAAATCACATAGTGCTTTCCCTACATTTATGTTTCCTATGGCTATAGGGATATTAAAACTTCCAAGATCTTTCAATTTAGGAGGAAGTTTCCTCTGGATTATTGCACTGCACACCTCAGTGAGTGCTATGGTTTCACAATCTTGCAGCTTATGTTTCTTAGATAGAAGTTCTTTCATGAATTTTGCATAATTGGGCATATTAGCCAATGCCTCAGTAAATGGTATATTGATGTGTAACTTCTTAAACATGTCTAAGAACTTGGCAAATTGTTGCTTGGTCTGCACTGGATATGGAGGCTTTTCAAAGCGAGAAAAGTCCCACTTTTTTGGTTAAGGTGCAGACTTCTGCTCATCCAAATTTTCTGCAGCTTTTTCCTTTGCTGGTTCAGCTGCTGCATTTTCGTCTCAGTTTCCTTTTTACGTACCTCAGGCCTTTCTGGTGTAGTTAATACCCTACCACTTCTGGTTGTGATAGCCTTGGCATGTTCCCTTGGGTTTATAATTATGTCACTTGGGAACTGGCCTGGTGGTCTTTCAGCCAACTGTCTTGCAAGTTGACCAATCTGATTTTCCAGGTTTCTGATGGAAGCATCTTGGTTTGTTCTATGAGCTCTTGTTTCAGCTATAAAGGCATTGGTGGCTTGGATATGTTCTGTTGTTGTTTTGGACAGCTGCAACACCACCTTTTCTAATTCAGAGATGTCTTTGTTTGGAATAGGAGGGGGCTGCAAGTAGTTATTGGACTTGTAGTCCAAACCACCTCCCTAAAATCTCCTTTGATAGTTATTTCCTGCAGAAAAAATGTTACTTCTCTGGTAGGATTGCTGCTGATATGGTTGTTGTTGCCTTTGATCATTCCAAACACCATTCACCTGCACAGGGTCAGCACCAACCAGAATAGGGCAAACATTAGACTCATGCTCACCTTGGCAGTACTCACAGATCACATGTGGTTGGCTGGCTGCAACTTGGGCTACAGAGACTTGTAATTTGTCAATTTTCTCAGTCAATTTGGCCAGCTGTTGGGCCAAGATTTTCTGCTCTGCAAGCATGACATCATTGCTTGATAGCTGGATTGGTTCTCTTTTTGGCTGAATGGTAGTGCTTTCATATGTCTGAGCTGCAGTTTTTGACCTTATTGTACCCCCTGCTGCAACATTAACAATCATGCGTGATTCAGGAGTCATACCATTAAAGAATATCCGTACCTACTTACCCACAGGCATGTCATATTGTGGACATCTCCTGATCAATTCTTGGAATCTGTTCCAAGCAGCACACAGGGATTCTCTTCCATTCTGAGTGAAGTTGGTAATTTCATTTACTAACCTGTTGTATTTATCCATGGAAAAGTATTGGGCAAAAAATCTTGAAACTAGGTCATCCCAAGTTGAGATGCTATTGGAAGTTTGTCGGTTGAGCCATCTCAATGCATTTTCCTTAACAGCAAAAGGGAATAGGCTTAGTCTCACAGCATCATCTGAGACCCCTTGGTGTCTGATAGTGTCACAGATCTTGAGAAATCTGTCAATGAAGTCATGTGGGTCTTCGAAATCCTCTCCTCCAAACTGACTGCGTTCCACCAAAGCTATCAATGAAGGATTTATATCAAAATGATTAGCTTGTATTGTTGGTCTCATAATGCTGGAGTTAGGTCTTGTGAACATAGGGGCCAGAATATCCCCCATCAGTTCATCTTCTGGTCTCGGCTGATTATTTCTTTCTTCAGCCATCTCTACCTCTGACTCTAATTCAGGAATTGAATCAAAGTCAAAGTTTTCAGCTTCTCTCCTTCTTTGTCTGGCTAGTCTCCTTCGGACGGTTCTTTAAATTTCAGGGTCGAACTGTAAATCCTCAGGGTTAACTGAACCTCGCATAAAACTTAGAGAAGCGGTGAGTAACAAAAATTCCAATCACAAAGATTAAAAATTACTGTAAAAATCCGTTTACCAATCCCCGGCAACGGCGCCAAAAACTTGTTGCGAAAACCGCACACTACGGCAAGTGCACCGCTCATTTCAAGTAATAAAGTGGGTAAGTAGAGTATCGTTCTCCACAGGGATTGGGGTGAAATTCACAGTAATATTCAGTCAATGCAATTGGAAAATAAAAAGAAATTATTTGTGAAGAATTGTTGTGTGTTGAATGTTTGAAAGTGGAAACAGACTATAAAGGAATTGCAGTAAATAAGTTGAAGTGTTACTAATGGAAGAAACAATTGTGGTCAGGCACAATCCCCTTTGATTCCTACCTCTTTCACTTCACTGGTTACAACATTTGCTTACTTAAATGATATATCTTTCCTATTTTCGTAAATCCTAATTTCTTAGCAATTTAGCCCTTTAACAAGAATCCTAATTCCTTAGTGATTCCTATCAAGCATATAAAAGACTATATAACACACAAGTTGCTTATTTCTGATTGTTCAGAGAATAAATCTTTCCTACTCTAGTTAATCCCTAATTCCTTAGTGAATTAACCCTCTAACCTGAATCGAAGACCTAATTCCTTAGTGAAGTCTATCAAGTTAAGCAGTTAAAAGACTATATTATAAGGTTCTGCAGTCACGCATCCCTATCCCTAGGTAATGAATAACTGTTATTTTACTAAGGTCAGAAATTAGAATCCCAACGTCCCCATTGCGAATCCTAACTTTATATACCTAAATAGAATGGCCAATTCCAAATAAGAATAAAACAGTGAAGAACAGAGTAAAATAAAACAATCAAGAAATTCTCATTCAATACCAGTTAAGTTACAAAGGAGTTCACATCAGTTCATGGCCTTCCCACAATACAAAGTTTAGCCTGACATAGGCTTCAAGAACACAAAAACTGTCATTGAATACATAATTCTGTTGTAATCCCTAGCCTTGATTCTTGATTTCCTAGGGTTTTTGAATGATTCTTTGTGATTCCCAGGATGTGTATATATTCTTCTTCAGTCTAGAGGCCTTTCTTTTATAGATTGATTTAATTAAAGTAACAAAGGCTTTTTCCTGTGCAATTTTCGAAACAAATAAGTTTCATTCAGGAAAGAAAATCTCTGTGGCGCTGATGGCGCGGCTTCCCGCGCTGATCGCGCGGGTCTTCGAATAGACGACGCTGATAGCGTGGACTCCCACGCTGATCGCGTGGAATCCACGAGCTGGAAGCCTGGTACTGGGCATTTGGCGCGAATCGCGCGGAAACTGGCGCTATCCGCGCTGGGCTTGCGACTTGATGACGCTAGTAGCGTGGTTGTCCAGCTGATAGCATGGACACTTCGAGTTGGGGCTTGGCTTTTTGCTTGTGGCGCGTCTCGCGCGGGATATGGCGCGATCCGCGCAAGACCTTCAACTGGCTTTTCTTCTTTCTTTTGCTTTGTTCTGCTCTTTTTGGCCTGAAATCACACTTAGTAATGAAATGAGATGAAATTAAACATGAGCAACAATTTAAACTAATTCTAATCTATTTTCCTAAGTATTTAACTAAATTATAACCTAAAACTAGCCTAAAACTAAGATGTGTTTGCAACACATCATTGACCAATCTTTTGGAAGGAGCAATGTTGATAAAACCTTGTTCATCAAAAGGCAAAAGAATGATATTTTACTAGTTTAAATCTATGTTGATGATATTATTTTTGGCTCAACTAATCAGAAACTTTGTAAAGAATTTTCTGCAGCTATGCAACAAGAATTTGAGATGTCTATGATGGGGGAGTTGACATTCTTATTGGGATTGCAAGTCAAACAATTGAAGAATGGAACGTTCCTTAATCAATCAAAGTATTGCCTTGAAGTAATCAAGAAGTTTGAATTGGATAAAAGCAAAGATGCTGCAACACCTATGGTAACTTCAACCTATCTTGATTCAGATGAGAAAGGAAAGAAAGTAGATGAATCCAAATATAGAGGGATGATTGGCTCATTACTCTACTTAACAACTAGCAGACCAGATATCATGCTAAGTGTTTGCTTATGTGCAAGATATCAAGCAAATCCAAAAGAGTCTCATCTTACAGCTATAAAGAGGATAATCAAATATCTCAAGGCAACACCCAAAGTTGGGCTTTGGTATCCTAAAGATGCATCTATAAATATTTTTGGTTATTCTGATTCTGATTTTGCAGGATGCAAACTTGATGGGAAAAGCACTAGTGGAACTTGTCATCTACTTGGAAGCTCACTTATTTCTTGGCATTGCAAGAAACAAGCTTGTGTAGCTCTATCCACTGCAGAAGCTGAGTATATTTCAGCTGGTAGTTGTTGTGCTCAGAGTATATGGCTCAAGCAACAACTACAAGACTATGGAGTAGATCTAAAGGAGATCCCATTGATGTGTGACAACACAAGTGCTATCAACATTTCAAAGAATCCTGTGATGCATTCAAGGACCAAACATATAGAGATTAGACATCATTTTATAAGAGATCATGTGCAGAAAGATATCAACTTGCTGACATTTTTACAAAACCTCTGCCTAAGGATAGATTTTACACTCTTAGAAACATGCTAGGGATTCTTGATGAAAGCAACATTATCTAGCTTGTTTGTTACCTAATTCATGTGAAATATTGAAAGCCTCTTGCTATTATCATCATTCAAATGTATAAAAAGCTGTGTTAAATGTTGAAATGCTCTGTTCTCTGGTATACGTGCTGTTATAATTGATTATGACTCGGAATAATCAATTATTTTCTTTTAAAGTGACATTCAATATGAAAATCTGGCTATTGTAATCGATTACATCACACTAGTAATCGATTACTATTCATTAATCATATTATATGCCTTCCTGTAATAATCGATTACCAATCGGGTTAATCGATTACCGGATTAAAAACTCTACTCAGGATTTTGTTATACTGCTGTAATAATCGATTACCTCACGGGTTAATCGATTAAATCATTCTTAATTCATCCTAGATTGCCTTCTTTAAGCAAATAATCGACTACATAAGTCATATAATCGATTACTGGTCATCTTCAACCTCTGGCAATCATTAATATAATCGATTACATCACAGATTAATCGATTACTCTGCTTAATTTTTGATTATTTGGTGCACTGGAATAATCGATTACTTAGGAATTTAATCGATTATTAGAGTTGTTATGTGGTTCTGACAGTTTTTCTGGATATTTGTAACGTCTAAACCACCATTAACCTTCATTAACTGCCTATAATAGCCATGTTTTTGAAAATTCTGAATGTTGGAAGCCTAATCTTTGCCTATAAATAGCTGTTTCGTGATTCAATTCCTTCTTGCACCTAAGTAAATCTTTCTTACATTCTCTAGTGTCTTTTTCTGAACTTCTGTCTGTCATACTCAAAATGTCTGCACCCAAACGTGTGAGAACTGGGAAAAGGAAGGTAGGAGAGTTAAATGATAAGCCTTATTATGTACTCCTCATTTCAAAATTAATGCAATCTTATGCTTCAGTTTGTGTTTATATCCGCCGTGTCTTGCATTTTTACCTTTAAAAAGCCAAATAGGGGGAGAATAATTGAAAATCACCATGCTCTGCATAATACTTTGTTTGCCCCTGTTTTTTGTGCTATTTTTGAACTGAAATTTCAGTTGCTTTATTTGGAAAAGTTAGGGGGAGTTCTATGCTTAAATTGATTGAAATGAACACATATATGTTATGAATGAATGCTGACTTAAAATCAGATGCTTTTAACACTTGTTCTTGCAAAGGGATTTTAAATTTTTCAGGTGTTAAGCATATGCAATAAAATGGTATGAAGCTTCTCCATTTAATCACAAGACCCATT
>PYAF01003266.1:118041-137184 GCA_007407185.1 Glycine tomentella | reverse complement strand
ATGTAACAAGCTAGATTTTTTTTTTTTTAGAAAGTAGTGTTTGTATTATATAAACTTTTGTATCAGAGACATTGGCTATGTATATGAGTAACAAATCTTTTGCAAATTTTACATTTTAAAAATTTTACTATTATACGTCTCTTAGAAATTTATCCTTAAGTAAAAATAAAAATAAGTAAATATTTAGGTTGTTACAGGACACACCTATCTCTTGGTCTTAGGGGATCATCATCACCCCAGGATCATCATCACCCATGAGCAAACCAAACTAGGAGGAAACCATCTTCTAGGGAGGTCCATATCTATCTTACTAGCCAGAAGATCTAATCACAGGCATAATACATTTCTCGAGCATAGATGCACACATATATCATTATGAGGATGCAACAACCAAATGCATGCATCATGAATATGACCATCACTCCAAGCGGGAAATCATCCCCAGGGACCAAGAACTTGCCTGGCAAAGCCTCACTCTGCAGTCCTTTCCCTGCTCTGTGGCACCCGCCACCGACACCCTCGGTGTCAAGCCCTAATCAAGGCATACATGTTCATATCAACACTAATTCCAATCATACAATCAGCACAAACATAACATAAGTCCTTTAACTTAGAGTTTAACATGGCCCAGCACACACTAGGCCTCTCTCAGACCTTCAGAGGTTCATCATGACTGAAATCAAGCAATTGAGTCACCCCAGACTCAAGGCCAATCACATACCTGAGCTCAAAGCTCTCATCAGCCCATAACACAAAATAGCTTGAACGGTCTATACCTCACTCAAGGCACCGTTCATCTAGCCTCTCAGGCTCAACACAATCATAATCTAGGCTCTTGCATGTCATAATTCCAACAAGTGACTCGTCCCACAAGCCACACATGCATAACACAGAGCCAAGATTCAAAGTACACCAAATTGAAATCTGAAAGTTAATCCTTCATCACTAAACCGTTCTAAACAAGTTTCTCTACAGGACCCTGGGCTAATTCTAGCCCCAGCTCCTATGGGTCACTATTCACAGAAAACCCCAAATCCCAAAATAACCGGAGAAACTCGAGTTTCTTGCCTCAGTGGCGACCAAAAAGGCTGAAGGACAGCTTCCTCAAGCTCTAGTGTCCGTATAACGCCTTGGGTCTTCACCAAACTCAAGTTTCTGAGCTTTCATCTGGAGAAATGGATTCTCACTCCCAAGGGGTTTTCAAAAGAAAGAATGAAGGATTAAAGCTCTCAAAGGGTTTCTAGCAAGATTAAAGGTCATTGGGAGGTGTTTAGATCATAAAACAAGGTCTTAGGAAGCTTGGGCACTCCAACAATGGAGGTTTGGGCGAAAGGAAGAAGAAGAACACATTTTTTCCTTCAATTTTTGCATTTTGGCCTTTGTATACTGGGCCTGCCCGACCTCTGGCGCGATCCGCGCCATCTCTGGCACTAAACGCACCACAAAGGCGGTGGCTCTGGCGCCAATAGCGCCACTCCCGCACCTCCAGCGCCAGCTTCTAGAACCTGTGGCGCCCCCAGCGCCACACCTGGCGCTGGCCGCGTGGAAAACCAGAGAGAATTGGTTTTCCAGGCCACTTCCCGCGCCACCCGTGCCAACCATGGCGCTAACCACGCGGGCTGGGAATCCTCCGACGCCCCTCGCGCCACATTGAAGCCTCAGGCGTCCCTTTCCAGAGGATCTGGCGCTCCCAGCACCAGCTTGGTGCCTTTGGCGCCACATTCCAGAGACCATGGCGCTCCTCGCGTGGCTCTAGCGCTCTGGGCGTCAAGTTCCAGTGGGTTTGGCGCTACCAGCTCCAACCCTGGCGCCACACCCCTCGCAGGGTTTTCTGCTGAACAATCCCGGCGCTAATCGCGTGGGATCTGGCGCCAACCGCGCCACACTGAGGGTCATCACAATCTCCCCTTTATCAACCCTAGATAAAGATCAGAAATCTAAAATACTATTAGATTCTAAGAGAAAAGGAACCAGAGAACACTACTATGTTCTTTACACTAGAGAACCCTTCTCTAGTTACAAGCAAGAACCCATTTTACAATAGCAATCTTACACAGAAATTCAAAACGAAATTTACACAGAACAATTAAGGAGAGAGATAACTTGATGATTCAATGAATGAATGCAAATGATTTACCAAATCAGGTTGTAAAGAACTTAAACTCAGAGCATGCTTCTCCTTAATCTTGAAAACAATCTTGCTCAAGAACCATTCAAAGACCCATTGATGTTTTGAATGAAGTAAGAAGTAAAAACACATAGAAAATCACTTAGGAATTGCTTGAGAGGCTTGTGTATACTCATAAATACGAATTATCAAGTTGTGAAATAAGCTCAGCCTTAATTCCTATTTATAACATAATTTGTAACTAACTGTAATCGATTAAACGCGCCTAATAATCGATTATTTGTCTTATGTAATCGATTATAATAACTCTGTAATCGATTAAACTGTTCAAAAAAGAATCTGGGATTTGCAACGAGCAAAATAATTGATTATCCTGAGCTGTAATCGATTAAAATAGAAGTTCTAAAAATTACAAATTACACTATGTAATCAATTAAATAGTTTTGTAATCGATTAATGAAACGCCCCATACAAAACCAGGGTCATCAACTTGCCTTAATCACTATTATTAACTATAATCATCAGAGTTTAAGCAGTTTGGAAGCATAATATAAGAGTGACGTTATCAAATGTCACTAACATAACTACTATACATTATAATATGGTGAATACACATAAAGCCACTATTTAAGTACAAAACTGTACATATATTCCCCTCAGGGTACAAAATAAACTAAACTAAAGGCAGTATACAAAACATTAGAGCCACATGCTCCTATCATCTATGCCTAAGGTTTACAAGTAGCAACTATCCCTGCACAGGCTTCTTGCCCTGGGATCTATCTGCTCCTCCTGAGGAATCACCTGCAAAAAGATAAGTCCCACAAAAGGGTGAGATATAAAATCTCAGTAAACTCAGGGCCCTTGAAGGTATTTCCTTCCCCTGGTTCACTTTCAGACATATTCTCAGATTCTATTTCAGGAAATCACACAAACATCCACCATGCATTCAGGAATCTCAATCCCCTTCTTTAATCATCATCTTTCATCAAATCACATCCACCTATTGATAATCAGGTGATATACACACGGCCTACAGCCAATCATAGCATACATCACTATCCTGCAGAGGCTACATCTATGTATATAGGAACATCTCCACATAGGAGGCTACCTCTATATACTAGGAAGATCTCATGCCTGGATCTCAATATATCTATCTGAGGCTACATCTGTATATATAGGAACATCTCCACATAGAAGGCTACCTCTATATAACAGGTACATCTCTTTCTAATGAGGCTACATCTGTGTATATAGGAACATCTCTACTCAAGAGGCTATATCTATATCACAGGCACATCTCATAATCTATCCACACAATTGCCTGAGGAGGCTACCTCTGTGTATATAGCGGGAGGCTACATCTATATCACAGGAACATCTCACAACAGGTCTTTCTCAATTTCAAGTCACCTATCCTACTACCATAGGATTTCATTCATTCACAGAATTCACATTCAACTCTAATAGTTCACCACACATATATCATAAGCCAGACAATCATAGCCATAAACATCAATCTCTCATCATAGGATTCAGATTACATTTAAGGCATCTCATATCAATACACATCAATCCCTATCACCGGGTACAACACACAATTCAGTAATCAATCACATCAGAACCATCATTCCATTAGGAACATGGTGGAACACAGTAAAGGACCCACATACAAGAACCAAGAGCTTACCTGCTCTAGGCAAAACACCGGCTCTCTCGGCCTCGTGATCACCACCACCAAAACTATCAAGCTCACGTCCTACATAAGAGCAAACGAAAGGAATATGACACATAACCAATCACTTCATAAGTGATTCCCAGACCCTCAATAGGATCCCTCTCAGCCTAACCAAGGCTCTAGAGCCTCTCCTAAGACTCTGTTCAGACTAATACAAAGCATATCCTTGCTTTAGCCATATCAACTTCAAGCTTCTCATTATAACCAATTCAGCTCATAAACAACATCTATACTATCCCATGAGCAACTTTATCAACTGCTTTAAGGTTCATAATAGCCAAATAACCAGTCTTTTCTCTACTCATACATAAACTTAGAGCCAAAATCAAACTTCATCAATAATGATGATTGAAGGCTCTAACTTCCTCAGAACAACCCCCTGAACACAATTCTCTACAGGACCCTGGGCTAATTCTAGCCCCAGCTCATATGGGTCACTATTCATGAGAACCCCCAGAATCAAAATCAAACGGAGAAACTTGAGTCTCTTACCTCAATGGTGACTAAGAAGACCAAAGGACAGCTTCCCCGAGCTCTAGTGTCCTTTCCAAGCAGTGGGTTTCAGCCACTCTCAAGTTCTCTGAGCTTTTCTCTAAAGACTCCAATTCTCACTAAAAATGGGTTTTCAAGAGAAAGGAGGAAGGATTCAAGCTTCAAAGTGTTTCTCTAACAATCAAAGGTTAAACGAAGGTATTTAAAGCAAGAAAAAAGGTCCTAGTAAGCTTGGACCAGTCACTAATGGAGGTCAGGGCTGGAGAAAGAAGAAGAAACCATTTTTCCTCTCCTTTTTCGCGTTTTTCACTTTATATAGTGGCCCAGCACGACCTTTGGCGCTCCCAGCGCCGCTCCTGCGCCCCCAGCGCCAACTTCTAGAACTTCTGGCACTCCCAGCGCCACATCTGGCACCATCAATGCTGGCTAGAAAACATGCCACCCCTGGCGCCACCATTGGCGCCCCAAGCGTGAGTTTCCAGAGATCATAGCGCTCCCAGCGCCGACCTGGCGCCCTTGGCACCAAATTCCAGAGGACCTGGCACTCCTGGCGTGGCCATGGCGCTCTGGGCACCACTTTCCAGTGGTCTGGCGCCATCAGCGCCACACCCTGAACAGGGTTTTCTTCTAAGTATCCTGGCGCTATCTGCCTGGAATCTTGGCGTCTTCCGCGCCCCATTGAGGGTCCTTACAATTAAAGTAGAAAACGTGTATTTCCAAAATAAATATGTAATCGATTACAATATTTAGTAATCGATTAAGACAGCAAAGTGATTTTCCATATAAAGCCTAAGTAATCGATTATCACAAAAAGGTTTAAAAACATAACATACAGTGTAATCGATTACGATCTTTAAGTAATCGATTAATTTCATTAAGAAAGATGTTTTGTCAAAAATAAAAGTCAAATAATCAATTATTCCAATAGGTAATCGATTACAATGTTCACCAAATATTTTCCAGATTGAATAAAGAACATATTAATCAATTATTACCTTAAGTAATCGATTACTCTAGTGAAACTTAGCATTTTCCAAAAACTCTTCCCTTAGATTAAAACCTTAATCAATTTATGAAAACTTTGTTAATTTCTATCAAAAACATTTAGTCAAATGAATGAATGAATGCCCAATCATGGATCATCAGATTAAACTTTCTCTTACACTTGAAACAATTTTTTTCTTCAAAGCATCCAAGCATGTTAAAAGCTCAAAACCAAACTTGAATCAAATTCTTCCATTCTTCACAATGCTCCCCCTATATCCAACAGAATCTGCAATATGGTCCAACCCAAGCTCCTTCACCAACTCTTCAACTCTGATGGCAACAACTTTTCTTCTGCTGGGAAGCCTTAGCATGGCACTATACATGAGTGTCTCTTTAACTGTGAGTGATGGAAACAATGCATCATCTTGTGTGACATACCCTGATGTTTTTCTAAACTGCTTCACATCCATAGGCCTATGATTGACAAGAACTTGGCCAGACACTTTAAAGGAGGTTATTCTCCCGGCAAGAATCTCAAGCAATGTGGTTTTTCCAACTCCACTAGGGCCAGCAATAGCAGTAAGCTCCCATAGCCTTGCCTCACAAATCACATCCTTCAAAATGAACTTGGCACCTTTCCCTGGATTGGAACCAAAACAAAGGCTTCTACACTCATCAAGTTGGTTGCACAACTTGTATGACAAGTTCTTTGTGTTGGAAGGAGGATATTTGAGAAAGGAAAAGTTTTAGAAAGATTTGGAGGAAGAGAATAATTTTATAACTACACAACTCTTTTTTCTTTTTTGGCTTCTTGGCTTAGTACAAGATGGTGGATATGACCCCTATTTATACTAGTGGCACCTCCTTAACTAATGGCTAGGATTGTGCCAACACAACTCTTAACTAGTGGCTATAATTCATTCTCTAGAATTCTCCATAATTTTCTTAGCCTAGATATTTCCATACTAGTTTCTAGGTTAAACTATTCTAGATATTTCTATGGAGAAATCTAGAGTAGATTATTCTAGAATTTGGATTACACACTTCTTGGATATTTCTAGATATTGGGTCATTTAACAATTAAGCCCAATGGATCAAAAAACTAAATTAAGTTTAATATTCAACACCCTCCCCTTAAACTTGATTTTGTAACTCCAAGCAATCTTCTCATCTTGACATTGTCTTCATTCTTGAGTGGCTTGGTGAAGATATCTGCAGCTTGTTCTTGAGACTTCACATACTTTATATGCACCTCCTTTCTTGCAATGCATTCCCTTATATAATGATAGCGTGTATCAATGTGCTTGCTTCTATCATGGAAGACCAGATTCTTTGCTAACGTTATTGCAGATTTATTGTCAACATAAATATTTGTTGGCTCCTTTTGTTGCATATTCAACTCCTTCAGCAAATTCCTAAGCCAAATAGCATGACAGACACACGATGTTGCTACGACATACTAGGCTTCACAAGTAGACAGAGTAACAATAGGTTGTTTCTTCGATATCCATGTGGAAGCAGTATCTCCCATGAAGAACACAAATCCAATGGTGTTTTTTCTATCATCCATGTCTCCAGCCCAATCACTATCGCTATATCCAACAAGTTTATATTCATTAGAGGATGAGTAAAACAAGCCAAAGTCGATAGTACCTTTAATTTAGCGAAGGATTCTCTTTGCAGCTTTCAAGTGTGTAGTTGTTGGAGACTCCATGGAGCGACTAACGAATCCAACAGCAAAAAGGATGTCAGGTCCAATGCAGGTTAAGTAGCGCAAACTTCCAACTAAGCTTTTGAAGAAAGTAGGATCAACATCCTCTCCTTCACCATACTTGGACAACTTAACTCCACATTCTATTGGGGTGTTGATAGGCTTGTAATCGTCCATCTTGAATTTTTTCAGTATCTCCCTTGCATAACCTTCTTGAGTGATGAAAATGCCTTCTTCTTTCTGCTTGATTTCAATGCCGAGATAGTATGCCATCTGTCCAATGTCAGTCATCTCAAACTCATTCTTCATCACTTTCTTGAAATCTTCGAACATCCTTGGATTATTTCCTGTGAAGACTAGATCATTCACGTACAAGCACACGATCAAAATATCTCCATCTTTGAGCTTAACATAAAGTGCATGCTTATAAGGGCATTTGATGAAATCGTTCTCTTGGAAGTACTTGTCTATTCGACTATTCCAAGCTCTTGGTGCTTGGTTTAGCCCATAGAGTCCCTTCTTCAGCTTCAATACCTTATCTTCTTGTCCTTTGACTTCATACCCATTTGGTTGTTCGATGTACACTTCTTCAAGTACTCCATTCAAAAATGCTGACTTTACATTCATTTGATGTATGCTCCACTTGTTTTAAGCTGCCAAAGAAATAATTAGTCTAATAGTTTCTAAGCGAGCAACATGAGTAAATACCTCGTCATAATCGATTCCTGCTCGTTGACTATAGCCTTTTGCCACCAATCGCGCTTTGTATCTTTCAATTTCTCCTACAACATTCTTTTGAGCTTTGTAGACCCACTTCACACCAATCGTCTTATGCTCTTTTGGAAGTGAGGTTAACTCTCACGTTTTATTCTTCTCAATCGCCTTGATTTCATCGTCCATTGCATCTCTCCACTTCTTGCTTTGGACAGCTTCTTGAAAACTCACTGGCTCACAATCAGCAAAGAGACAAAACAAAGTGAGATTATCTTGATTCTCCGTTACCTCATAAAGTTCCTGCAAGCTCCTGAAGCGTGGTACTTTTTCGCTTGAACTTCCAGCTAAAAATAGTTCTTCTTGTTGACTTGTGGTCGGTGAAGCTGGGGGAGTAATAGCCTCTTGTCTTTCTTCCTACATCCTTAGTTGCTTAATTTCTTTGTCCTCCATTAAGTTGGGAAGTAAGTTGTAGTTTTCATAATGTAGACCCCAATTCCATTGTTCTTCTTCGTTGAACTTTGTAACAACCCGCCTCGATATCACTAACTTTTAATCATGCAAATCTCAATTTTAATAAAAACTCCATTAATTTGGTTATGAAAATGATGGTAAATTTTTTGCGATAATACAATTATCATACACATATTACAATTACATAATTAAACACATATGTACATATATATATATATTAAATCAATACATGTCATCCATATATTAGAACTTCCTTTAGTTTTACATGTATATGCACCTGAAATTACATATCTAACAAATAGCCAAAGAACTAACTAAGAAAGAGTTGATTAACAAAACACAACTCTTTCTCCAAAAATAAATGCGACTTCATCACGTCGGCTTGGCGGCTTCAACAAAAAAAAACCCTCCAAGGTCACCTACTGCTGCTCATCTGCTCACACGAACGAAAGTTCACGATCATCACAGGTACCAACCACACGGTACAACAAATGCAAAGGTGAGTTTATTATATAAAACCAACAAGCATCAGATAACAACAATTAGAAAGGAAACAACATTAACAACCATTATCATTACCACAAGTCCATCAGTCCAATACACACTCGACAAACCCATCATTCCATTACACATTTAACAAATCAATCATCCAATGCATTCCACAACTCAAACAATCATGTTCAGAATGATGTATGCATCTGACTAATCACTTAGCATGCAATGTGGTACCATCCTCATGGAAATAGTCTCTCTCAGGAAAATGATGCAGTAGCTCGTCGAGGTCACCCTGTCGTGCACTGGTCGCTCCTCCTCCAATGGTGATCAGCCCTAAGTCACAAAGGAGTTCCAAACAGAGTGATGCCCCCTAGTACCCCCGTACTTACTGCCACCATTCTATTTCCATCCATGAAATATGAAGTATGAACATGGGCACCATCAATGCAATGACCATGGATAGATAGGGATCGGAATTTTAAACAATCCCTTTCTCTCTAAGGATGCTTAAAATTCGTAAACCCACCCTCACAAGGTTATCCAGTCATGCACCCCCCATGTACATACACAACATCACCGATACACTGACCATAGATAGATAGGGACTGAAATTTTAAACAATCTCATTCTCTCTTAAGATGCTTAAAATTTGTAAACCCACCCTCGCAAGGTTATCCAAATGGTCAATATACCCCCGGTGGACATACACAATATACAACCATAGGCACTATCAATGCACTGACTATGGATATAAACAATCTCATTCTCTCTTAGTATACTTAAAATTCATAAACCCACCCTCGCAAGGTTATCCAATCAGGCACCCCTCATGGTATTCATGTATATCCACATCACACATTGACATTGTTCACATCAATATTATTTATCATCAATGTCATTATCAATATTCACATCATGTCATCTCAATGTCATCAATAACATCAACGTCATTTCATTTCAACATCATCATCATAACACCAATATCATCTCATTTCAACATTATCAAGCACATTAACATTATCTCATTTAAACATCATAAACCACATCATCATTATATCATTCAATCATCACCAACACATCAATAACATCTCATTTTCAATATTATCAGCCACATCAATGTTACCACATTTAAGCATCACAAACCACATAAACATCATCTCATTTCATTCACAATCCATATTACCACGAAACTGGTATTTTAGGAAAATTCTAAATTAAAGAGGAGGATTACATTATAGAAAACTCTCATGCCCATTAAAATTTTAGTAAAAGAATTAAATAGAGAACGAATTATAAATTTTGGGTAGAGTCTCCTCTGTAATTAAGACTTTCCCCAAAATTCAATCATCACAACAACAACATCATTCACGGTTTTATCCATCAACAAGCAAATTCATCGTATTCCATTAGTTAATAACATCATTTGCCTTGAAAACAAGCACACACAGGAACAAAAACACATCACTCATAAATACATCGTGTAACACTCTGAAATTTCGATAAATTGAAAATAGATGCTTGATGTGATTGTTGTGTTATTTGATTGTTTGATAAGTTTGTATTAGTTGAATGATTGTCGTGTAAATTATCATTGTGCTATTGCTTGGTGTAGATGTCAAGTTATGTGGAGTTTGTTTGAGCTGCGTTGAATTGTGCAATTCTAAGTTTGACCCGAAAACCTATTTTAGTAAAATTACTATCCTGGATTATTTAACCGTTGGATCGTCTTAAAATTTTACAGATAGGTTCCTAACCCATATATGTAACTTTTGACTGTTGGGATTATCCAAATAACGTCTGGAACATGAGAAATTAATTTTTCACTAAAGTAGAAAATGGAGGATTTTTCCTCCCACAAGCCTTCCCTAACCTCCCTCCACCCTCCTCCACCACCCACAGCCACCAGAGACAACCATGGAACGTCGTTGCTTGCCACGAGACCCCGGCGCGGTGAAGAACCTTTTAATCTGAGCAGAAACTTCGAAATTCTTCTCAAAGTTTCGGTAGAGAACAGAGCTCTCAATCCTCCTTTCTTGGTTTCCTTGAAGTAACCGTGGTTTCCTGTATCTTCTCCTAGCTAGTTTAAGTTTCTATTAGTGTCTCTTGTGTTTTGAATACTGTTATTGGGAGTTTTACACTTCCTTTGAAAAATCCCTATGAAAATGAGATATTGTAAAAATCTCCTTTTTATGAAACTGATGTCATTTTTGTGATCCTTGTTGAACCCTGGTCACATTGGTGTGATCGAAATTTCAAAATGATGTCTTTTGATGTGGACTCCCAAAACACCATTTTAGCCTCTTTTTAAATTTGAGTGGGTATTTGACCCCGAATGTTAATGTTAAGTATGTCTTTGAAATCTATACTAAGTTATCTTTAATTTGATATATAGAGCCCTGCTTTCAGACAAGCATGCGTATTAGAAGGATCACGAAACAACACCGCTAGGCTGTAACAAGAAGAACCCCTAGATAGGTAAGGGGAGTTTATTACCTAGTTACAGTTTTGATACCATAGTTGGGTGCCAGGGAGTCCAACTATGAAGATAATTGTCTGTCCCTACTGTGTGCTGGTTTTTTTAAGAAAAACTACGTTTTTAACTAATGGGATGCAATATATTTATGATTGATGTGTGTTTCTTCCTATGTGTGCTCGTTTTCAAGAAAAAATGTGTTTTTAACCAATGGGATGCGATGAATTGGCTTGTTGATTGATATAACTATAAATGATATTATTATTATAATGATTGGATTTTTGGGAAAAGTCTTAATTACAGAGGAGACTCTGCCCAAAATTTTATAATATGTTTTCCTATTTAATTCTATATTAAATTTTTAAATGGGCATAAGAGTGTGTTTTATATATTGTAATCCTCCTCTTTAATTTAGAATTTTCCTAAAAATATCAATCTTGCGATATGATGAATTGTGAATGTATGAAATTTGGATTGTCTGAAGACCTAGGAAATGTGAATCTCATGCATATGTATTATGTCTAGATGTGATATGTGATTGCTTGTGCTGTTGTTGATGATATTGAAATTGAGATGTCATTGACGTGATTGATGATGTTGAAATGAGATAATATTGATATGCATGACTGGATAACCTTGCGAGGGTGGGTTTACGAATTTTAAGCATCCTAAGAGAGAATGAGATTGTTTAAAATTCCGGTCCCTATTTATCCATGGTCAGTGTATCGGTGATGTTGTGTATGTACATGGGGGTGCATGACTGGATAACCTTGCGAAGGTGGGTTTACGAATTTTAAGCATCCTAAGAGATAAAGGGATTGTTAAAATTTTGGTCCCTATCTATCCATGGTCATTGCATTGATGGTGCCCATGTTCATACTTCATATTTCATAAATGGAAATAGAATGGTGGCAGTAAGTACGGGGGTACTAGGGGGCATCATTCTGTTTGGAACTCCCTTGTGACTCAGGGCTGATCACCATGGGGGGGAGCGACCAGTGCACGACAGGGTGACCTCGACGAGCTACTGCATCATTTTCCTGAGAGAGACTATTTCCATGAGAATGGTACCACATTGCATACTGATAGATGAGTCAGGTGCATGCATCATTCTATGCATGATTGTTTAAGTTGTGAAATGCATTGGATGATTGGTTTGTTGAGTGTGTATTGGAATCATGGATTTTTGTTAATGATTGTGATGGATAAAATTGTTTCCTTCCCAATTGCTGCTATCTGATGTTTGTTGATTTTATATAATAAACTCACCCTTGCATTTGTGTACCATGTGGTTGGTACCTGTGATGATCACGAACTTTCGTTCATGGGAGCAGATGAGCAGCAGTAGGTGACCTTGGAGAGAGGGATCTTCCTTTTGTTGAAGCCGCCAAGCCAATGTGATGATGTTGAAACTCTTTTCGGAAGAGTTGTGTTTTGTTAATTAACTCTTTCATAGTTAGTCCCTTAATCCTTTTTGTAGACATGTATAATTTTAATCATAATTACATGTAAAACTAAATTAAATTTTAAACATGTGAATGATGAGTACTGATATAGTATATGTATATATATGTATTCAATTGTTGTACTTGTATCGTGTGTATGATGATTGTATTATTGTGGAAAACTTACTACCATTTTCATAATCAGATTAATTAAGTTTTCATTAAAATTTGAAATTTACACGTCTAAAGTTTGTGATGCTGTAGCGACAAGGCAAGTCGTTACACATCGCATCCAATTAGTTAAAAACTTAGTTTTTCTTGAAAACCAACACACGGCAGGGATAGACAGTTATCTTCATAGTTGGACTTCCTGGCCCTCAACTATGGTACCAAAATTATAACAAAATAATAAACTCCCCTTACCTAACTAGGAGTTCTCCTGTTAAAACCCCACAGTATTGTTTTGGAGATCCTTCAATACGCGTGTTTTGGTCTAAACGCAAAGCCCTATATACCAAATCGAAGATAATTTAATATAGATTTCCAAGGTAAAATTAATATTAACATTTGGGGTCAAATACCCACTCAAATTCAAAAAGAGGCTAAAAGGGTGTTTTGGGAGTTTACATCAAAAGACATCATTTTGAAATTTCGATCACACCAATGTGAACAGGGTTCAACAAGGATCACATAAATGATATTAACTTCATAAAAAGGAGACTTTTAAAACATCTCATTTTCAAAAGATTTTCAAAGGAAGTATAGAAACAGCCTATACGTTACACGAATCACAAGAGACATCAAGAGAGACTTAAACTAGCTAGAAGAAGACAAAGGAAACTAAGATCACCTCAAGGAAACCATGAAAAGAGGATTGGAGGCTCCGTTCTCCACCGAAACTTTGAAAAGAGTTTCAAAGATTCCGCTCCGATTAAAGTGTTCATCTCCGTGCGATGGTCTCGTGGCAAGCAACGGCGGTTCGTGGTGGTCCCCAGTAGTCTTGGGTGGTGGAGGGTGATGGAGGGAGGTTGGGGAAGGTTTGTGGGAGGCAAAAACCTCCATTTTCATGACTTGGAAGCTTAAAAATGTATTCAGCATCACCTCCACTCCCCCAAGCGAGCAAAAATGAATGCAAAACTCGTATGGGCGAGCTGACCCAATTTTAGAATTTTTTGCTTTAGTGAAAAATTAATTTCTCACTTTCCATACATTATTTTGCAAATCCCAACGGCTCAAAGTTACATATATAGGTTAGGAAGCTACCTTTAAAATTGAAAGGCGATCGAACGGTTAATCAATCCAAAATGATGATTTTACTAAAATAGATTTTTGGGTCAAACTCGGAATCACACAATTCAACGCAGCTCAAACAAACTCTGCATAACTTGACATCTACACCAAGCAATTGCACATGGAGAATCCACATAACATTTCAAATAATTATAAACTAATCAAATAGTCAAATAATATGAAATACATCGAACATCTATTTTCAGTTATTGAAATTTCAGGGCGTTACAAACTTCACATCTCGACTAATGATGGTCTTTCCATTGTTAGAATTGTAAAGTTTATAGCCTTTAGAATTAGAATCATACCCGATGAAGATGAGCTTCTCACTTTTGTCGTCAAGCTTTGACCTCTTCTCATCATGGATGTGTGCGTAGGCTATGCTTCCAAACACTTTCAGGTGGAAGATCCCAGGCTTTCTTCCACTCCATGCTTCTTGTGGTGTCTTTCCCCACACGCTTCTTATTGGCAAACGATTTAAAAGGTAGATAGCAGTTGCCATGACTTCAGCCTAAAACTCCTTTGGCATCTTCTTACTCTTGAGCATACTCCTTGCCATGTTGAGAATGATTTTATTCTTTCTTTCAGCTACTCCATTTTATTGTGGGCTTCTAGGGACGATTAAAGGCCTTCGGATTCCATTATGATCACAAAATTCTTGGAATTCTTTGGAAGTGAACTCTCCACCTCTATTGGATCTCATGGCTTTGATCTCACATACACTTTCTTTCTCCACACTTGCCTTGAACTTCTTGAAGACTCCAAACTTTTGCTTTAGGAAATACACCCATGTCTTCCTTGAAAAATCATCTATGAAGAGAAGAAAGTAATTACTCTTACCGAGTGAGCTTGGTTTTAATGGTCCACAAACGTCTGTATGTATAAGCTCGAGTGGCTTGTTGGCTCTTGACGAAGACTCCTTTTGGAAAGCTCTTTCGACATTGCTTTCCAAGTAAGCTTTCTTCACATAGCTAGTCAAGTTGACTGATGGAAGGCAATCCTCTCACTATCTCCTTCTTGTATAGAAGCTCAAGACCACCAAAGTTGAGGTGTCCAAATAGCAGATGCCACAACCAGGATGCATCCTTATAGCAAGCTTTGAGACACTTTGCAATGTCTTTACCTTTCACTGGTGCCTTTGATTCATCTCCAAACAAGACATTTCCATTCACCGATTCGTCAAGTTCCACGAACATGTCTCTCTTCCTGCATATGTGATTGCTTGCTCCAGAGTCTAAATACCATGTATTGTCTTGTTCTCGTACGTTGTCCTTGTGTACCATCAACAGAGTGCCATCTTCGTGATTCCTTTCCTCCACATAGTTTGCCTTCTCCTCAATCCTTTTTGTAGGGTTTCTACATTCGAAAGCATAATGGTCAAACCTTTGAAAGTTGTAGCACTTGACTTGAGACTTGTCACGTCTTGGTTGTGAGCTACTTCTTCCACAACCTCTTGTTGAGCTCTCTCTTTGATCTTCATTGGCATAATTGTTGTAAAAGCCTACTCTTCCACATCCACGACCTCTTCCTCGGCCACGATATCCTCCTTGTCCTCTTTTGTTGCCAAAGTCTTCTTCCTTTTCTTTGGAGTTGACTTGTGTCTTGAGTAATTGTTCACCTACCCCTTGCTTCTTCTTTTGCTTTTCCTCATATGCTTGTAAAGAGCCCAAGAGTTGCTCTATTGTCATAGCTTCTAAATCTTTTGTTTCTTCTATAACGGTGACAATACGATCAAATTTCGAATCTAAAGATCGCAAAATCTTCTCCATAATTTTTGCATCATCTATCTTTTCTCCATTTCTTTTTAATTGATTAGTCACCGTCAAGACTCTAGAAAAATAATCTGATATACTTTCGGTATCTTTCATGTCTAAAGTTTCAAACTCACTTCTTAGAGTTTGGATACGTACCTTCTTGACTAGCTCAGCACCCTTATAAGAAGTTTGTAGATTCTCCCATACTTCCTTTGCGGTGATTGCCTCCAAAATCTTCTCAAAAGCATCCTCATCTAATCCTTGATAGATGAGATAGAGAGCTTTCTTGTCTCTCTTTCTTGAATCCTTCAAGCTATCCCTTTGGGCTTGGGATAAAGTAGCTCCTTCTTGTGACTCATTGTAGTCTTTTTCTACTATTTCCCACACATTTTGTGATCCAAGAAGGGCCTTCATATTGATGCTCCAATTATCATAGTTGCTTTTGGTGAGCATGGGAACTTGGAAAGGAACCATGCTGTTACTTGTCATCTCTCTAGAAAGGATCTTAAGGCTCTTGATACCACTTTGTTGGAAGGAGGATATTTGAGAAAGGAAAAGTTTTAGAAAGATTTGGAGGAAGAGAACACTTTTATATCTACACAACTCTTTTTCTTTTTTGGCTTCTTGGCTTAGTACAAGATGGTGGATGTGACCCCTATTTATACTAGTGGCACCTCTTTAACTAATGGCAAGAATTGTGCCAACACAACTCTTAACTAGTGGCTATAATTCATTCTCTAGAATTCTCCATAATTTTCTTAGCCTAGATATTTCCATGGTAGTTTCTAGGTTAAATTGTTCTAGATATTTCTATGGAGCAATCTAGAGTAGATTACTCTAGAATTTGAACTACACATTTCTTGGATATTTCTAGATATTGAGCCATTTAACAATTATGCCCAATGGATCAAAAGACTAAATTAAGTTTAATATTCAACACTTTGTTTCTATTATGTATGGAGTTTTTCTAGTGCATGAGATGGGCTTGAATGGTGACCCCATTGTGTATTTGTTTTCATGCAAAAGAGAGTGACGAAAGGCATGTATTGGCTAAGTTATGTGAAGGAAGAGGAGATAGAGAGAAAATCTAGGGAGATGAGCTAACGAAAAATTTATTAAAATAATATTAATTAAATAAATAATTATAAAAATGGGGCAGTTTGGAAACAATTTAGCAAAATAGGGCTGCCCAACACGCCTAAAATAGGCGTGTTTAAAGACGCCCAAATTGGGCGTGTTTGGGTTGGTGGGGCCTATAAAATGCAAAAAAAATTTACTTTTTACCATTTGTGTAGTTTGAGCCTTGGGTGAAAAAATTTGGCTTGAGAGATTCTGGGAAGATTGATCTTGCAGCGAAGCTCTGTCAACAAGTGCATTTTAATAATTGAGCATTTATTTATTTAATTGTTAGCGCGATACATGTTTTATATTGTATATGTTAGAAATTTACATGGTAGGTTATTAAAATGTTAGGTTCGTATATGTTAGGAATAAAATTATTAGGTTCGTTCATGTTAGTGTTAGGTATTTTACATGGTAGGTTTGATGCTGTAGTTTTAATGACTGGTAGGGTTAGGGCTGAGGCTGAGGGCTTAGTGTTGGGGCCGAGGCTGAGGGCTTAGGGTTAAGGGTTAGGGTTAAGGCCTAGGGTGTATGGTTAGGGCTGAGGGCTTAAGGTTAGGGCTGAGGCTGAGGCTGAGGGCTCAGGCTGAGGGGTTAGGGTTAAGGCGTAGGGATTATGGTTAAGGCTGAGGCCTAGGGTTTAGTGTTGGGGCCGAGGCTGAGGGCTTAGGGTTAAGGGTTAGGGTTAAGGCATAGGGATTATGGTTAGGGCTGAGGCCCAGGGTTTAGGGTTAGGGCTGAGGTTGAGGGCTTAGTGTTGGTGCCGAGGCTGAGGGATTAGGGTTAGGGCACAGGACTTAGCTCTTAGGGCTAAGTGCTGAGTGTTTATGGTTTATGGCTTAGGGCTTAGGGCTTAGGGCTTATGGGTTAGGGTTGAGTGATTAGGGTTTATGGCTTAGGGCTTATGGTTTGGGCTTGGGGTAAGGGTTTATGGTTTAGGGTTTATGTTTAAGCGATTATGGTTTAGGGTTTTATGTACTTTAGGTTTAATTAATTTGATATGATAATTATTTGTAATGTGTGGTCAAGTGAAGTAAAATTTTGTTTAACTTTAATTTTGATTTATTTATATTAATATAGTTGTTAGATGGCTGACTCATCTTCGAGTGATTCTTCGCGCTCTGGATCCGATCATGAGGATGAGCCCATGGATCCGACGACACATGTCATTCCTACCCCGTATAAGTGGGGTGTTCTGCGTAGGCGGACTTAGCGGACGCACGTTTCATAGGCTGTCTGGAACGAGGACAAAGTTCGCATGTTGAAGACTTGACGCGGTAAAGCGAGGGGGGGCCACAGCATGACGATATACCTGACATCATCGGTGATATGTTAGGACGTGCTGACTTTCTACGTATCGCAAGTATGCAATTTATTCAGGTATCCAAGTTCGAAAATAATCGAGTCAACACATATTTTGACATTAATGCATATAAATTGATTTGTTTTTTTAAAAAAAATATTGATCATGCGCTTATTAGTGCTCTGTTTGAGCGGTGGAGACCAGAGACCCATATATTCCACATGCCGCAAGGCGAAATGACAATCACATTGGAAGACGTGGCAGGTATTTTGGGGTTGCCCGTCGAGGGCAACGTCGTCACAGGGGTGACAGTCGCGGATTGGGATACCGTGATTGAGGATGTCTTCGGTCACGAACCTGATGCAGACACGGAGCTTAAAGGCGGATATTTGCGTCTGTCTTTCTTTGGTAGACACTTCGCTTTTTGGAGTCAAGTTCATAACGATTTGATCGATGTGTTGCGATTTGCTAAGGCGCACATTGCACGTCTAATTGGATCATGGCTGCTGAGCGACAGATCCGGGGGGAGCATGGTTGCGGCCCGTTACATCCCATTGCTTGCTGGGGACTTCGACGACATTGGAGCATATAGTTGGGGATCTGCGATGCTTGCACATTTGTTTAGGCAAATGTGCGAGTGCACAGATCCAAGCAGGAGTGACATTGGTGGGTGTCACATGTTACTTCAGGCATGGGCGTGGCTCAGGTTCCCCCCCTTGGTCCTGCCATTCCACTTCCCACTCACCCGGAGTGGCATTTTGGACACCAGTATGTTTTAGAATATTTGTTTTTGTTAAACCATTTGTGTGATGCAGTGTTATTGTAACGCCTCTCTTAACTCACTCGTGCTTGATTGATTTTAATTAAAATCTTGTGTCCCTTTGTATTAAAATTCGTTTAGTATAAATTTTTCACGAAAATTCATTTCGCTTTGCTTGCTAATTCATGAATCGTAAGTGACATAAATGATTATCCTCACCACGATTATTTATAAAGAGTAGTACAGTTAAACATAAC
>PYAF01003266.1:66870-77613 GCA_007407185.1 Glycine tomentella | reverse complement strand
GCTCTAGTAATCGATTATTTATCATTTGTAATCGATTAAATCAAGACAGTAATCGATTAAAAAGCTTATGAAACGTTCAAAGTTCCAAGAACGAGTTATTTAATCGATTATTCCGATACGTAATCGATTAAGCCCGAGACACATGTTTTTCCAAGTTATACAAAGTAATCGATTAATGACAAACTGTAATCGATTAAAAAACCATTCTTATGTATGCTGATTTTTAATGAACTGCTCATGCCAGGAAACCATTCTCGACTTCTTTCATGGCGCATAACATGATTGGAATGAAAGTATTCTTGTGCCTAAAGACCTAAGAATGTCGAGAGATGATTCTAATCACCGGGAAGCTGCACAACTTAAGGCCTACTGCACCAGAAACAGGTACTTTTTTTATTTTTTCGGGGTAAAGAATATAGGTGTACAAGTTTATTAAGAACACAATATTGATTATATTCCTAGCTGCTAAGAGATTTAACTTTTGTTTTCTTATGAAGGCATTTCGTGAACATGGAAGATTGTTCTCAAATTCTGAACTGGATAAAGAAGACTCAAAGGTGAAGGGATGGATATTTTCTTTATGTTCTCCCTTGAACTGGCCTTAAATTTGAAATTATAAACGCGGCTATCTCTCTATAGTTTTCAGGTTAAAGAGAAAGTTGTTTTTATTGGCCTTTCATGATTACATCCTTCTGTCAACTGTGATGTAAATATCTTTTTTGAGAGAATACCATGACAGCTGAATTTGTAAGCCAGTTTCTTTCCCTCCTTTCACTTGCAAACCAATATATACACGACAAAGATAAAATTTTACCGATATAACTTATATTAACTATTACATGTGAATTGTATTGATTTGATTCAATTATTAATGTAACTTATACCAATTCTTGCACTATTAATAACTTTATATAAAATATAAATTATTGATTTAATTGTTGAATTATAATTAAGTTTAAGTATGTTTTTGGTCTATGTAAGTTAACATTTGATCATTTTTCTAATTTTAGTGGATGTAAGTTAATGTTTTTTTAATTTTGATCTTTGTAAGATATTTTGTTCATTTTTACTCATTTTTTAGTTTCTGTACTTTTGTGTGTTTTTTTTTTTAATTTTGGTTCATGTAAGATTTTAATTTTTTTATTTATAGTCCCATAAATTTGCACTTAAGTGATCAAAATTGGAAAAATATAAATTTACAGGAACTAAAAATGAGTAAAATATATTTATAAGGACCAAAATTGAAAATGTACAAATTTACATGAATTAAAATTAGAAAAATAAACTTAGAGACCAAAATAAAAATAAAAAATGTTAACTTTTATGGATAAAAAATATATTTAATTCTTATAATTAAATATTATTTTGATTGTTTGAGTTAAATTTTGGTAAAATTTTAGATGTATTATGTTAATTTTGGAGTACAGACCCTTTGAAGTAAAAAAGTAAAATGATGCAGTATCTATCTGGTAAAATAACCAAATTATTGGTCAGTATAATATTCAAATCATAGATTTGACCACACTGGATACTTTTCTATACACATATTTATTCATTTATTCATTTTATTATTTTTCTCTATTTGTATTTCTTTTTGAGTCTTTTCACGTTAAACAGTAACAAAAAAGAGGGAATGTGTTTTGTTGACTTGTTATATACTAATCACTGGTTGATACTTATTTAAAATGGAAAAAAACCTGATGCATAAGAAAAAAGAGAAAGATAACATATGATAACGTAAATGACAAGAAAAAAGTAAATAGGAATAGAGAAAAAATAAATAATGAAATAAATGTGTATATGTATTAAAAATGGATTCAGTGTGGTCAAATGGACAAGATGTATTTGAATTTCCATTCTATTACGTGAATTTAAAGTTAGGATAAGTTATTATTTCCATTTTGTTATTTGAATTTTCATTCTTATTTGAATTCAAAATTAGAATAAATTGTTATTTCCATTTTGTTATTTGAATTCAAAATTAGGATTTCGTAAATCCTTAAAAGGACCAATTCATGATAGAATGAGTATGAATGATTTGATAAATTCTTTTCTCCTTATTTTCCCTACTCCTCATCTCTCTCCTCCTTTTTCCCTTAGAGTCATGTCTATAGTTAAAGTGTTACAGTGATCAATAAATATATAGTTACTTTATCAAATGCTATACCATTTTACTTTAAAGGATATGTACTTTTAATTTTGATGTCCATTAACAAGATATCAATGAACCAACATGGTTGAACTCGGTTCATGGGCTAGATATGTCATAAAAATGTTTTACTTTTTTTTCCAGGTTGATTTGGTTTGATGATTGTGAGTTTTTTTATTTTTGATTTTTAAATTTAATTTTTAAAATAAAACGCGTTAAAATATGGAGTTAAATTAGTTTTTAACTCGATTTTAAAATGATTTTATATGGGTATTCATGGTATGAATTACTGGCAAATTCGAATTGATCCAAACAGATTGAATTTGATACTTTTTGTGGGCAAATCCGATCCAATCCATTCAAACTAATTGAGTTTTGCCTTGGGTCATGTGTTTTAATAATTGAATCAGTTGATCCGTTAATTTGTACTAAATTATTATTATTATTATTATTAATTTTTATATACAACATATATAATATATATTTTAAAATTTTAAAATCTCAATTACTATTATGCTTCAAATTGTGTTCAAATCTGGTGTAGCAAACTAGTTGTGGAAGATCTATTATGCTTTTTTAATTTGTTTCAAACTATTTTTGATTTAATTGAAGTTTTAGTTGAGACTACTCATTTAACTATTTGAGAACATTAGAATTATCAAACTATATTGTAATAGTTTTAGTTTTTGGGTTTTTGGGTTCATGGGTGTGAATCTTGTTTATTATATTTCAATTTTTAAACCATGTTTAACAAAATATATTAACATATGTGATGATGATGATAATAATGCGATTTCTCCCCTAATTTATTTCCCACTATTTAAGTGCACGTAACAATTATAAGTAACGTATTTTGTATTCCATTTAATAAAAAATCTAGCTTACAAAAAATGTTGAATTTTAAAAAATAGCAAACAAATTTAAATGTTTTAATTCATTGACCCAACCCAATTCAAACCGTTTTCAAAAGCGTTGGTTTGAGTTGGGTATTAATTTTTTTCTTAGGAACCGATCCAAACCAATATGTTCAAATTTTATTAGATTGGCTCATGGATTTTGCCAAACCCAATCCAAACAATCCGTGTACATCTCTAGTTTACATTCATTATCAAAACAAAGAAAATAAGTTTTGTGAATTTGATTTTTAGTTTTAAAAAACATATTCTAAGTTTTTAACCATCACCGCCATACCACCAGTACCACATATCGATGCTACCTCCACTACCATCATTCCACCATAATGCTAAGTTCCTCCACTACCTCCACTAAGGAGAAGTGCAGGTATATTGCATTATATAGATTTTTATAAAAAGGAAACAATGTTTTCCTCATACTTTTCTCATATTTTGTTTGATAATTTAAATATTTAATATCATATATTTAATAATTTCACATAATGTATTATTGAAAACATAAAAAACCATTTCTTAACTAAATACTATATATTTTCTTGTAAAAAAATATATCATTAAATTTAACCAATACTTATAAAATAAATTAAATAAAAATATATCTATTATATTCATATGTTCTTATAATGTACAATATAGACTTAGCCTAATTCCCTTAAGATGGGCCAATTAAAAAGTTCACCCTAAAATTGAAAGAGTAAAACTTACCCTCAGTTTCATCTCAGACTCTCTCTCTCAACCACTCTTGGGTCTCATCTTTCACTCACAAAACACTAAGAAGGAGCTTGCGGCGCTATCGTTGCTGCCTGGAAGCTGAGTGTCCGATATCCTCTCAAATGGAGCTCGCATGTACATAGTTCATTGTCGTTGAAGCTAATGGAGACCGAAAAGCCATAACTTTCTCATCGAGGTTCATCTTCAACATTTTGTGTAGGTATTTTTCAATTTGCACCTTGGATTCATTTTCCTTCGTCCTTCTCCCACAGGTCATCCGCATTCACGGTGCAGCTTTATTTTCCCAGTCAGTGGTAAGAAAACCTTTAGAAAATGAATGAACATACTTGAACAATTCAATCCTAACTTCATCATATTAATCACACGTGTCAAATTAAGAAATTTGAATCTTGATTTATCATGTTACAAGATTAATCCTTTTCACTAGGTATAATATTCATTTATAGGTTTAAATTTTAAATGTATTAATGTACTTTTCTTTATAATAATTTTTTTTTGGTATGATTCAAAATTTGTAGTCGTCAAATTATACCCAAGTCTTATAGTAAATTTTATTTGGATATATTTGTTTATAAACACTTATACAAAAAGTAAAATAAATTAAATTTCTTATATGAATTAAAATTTATACTGTTAAATTTTATAAAAAAAATATTTAATTTTTTTAAAACTTAAGTGTATGAGTTGATTTTAATTTATACAATAAACTCAATTTTTAATTTTTTTCTCTTATATATATATATATATATATATATATATATATATAACAGAGACTAAATTTTTTTCATTTCAAATTATCATTATTATATTAATAAAAAGCGTTGTCTCGTAAAGTAAAAAAAAGTTATTGTTTTAATTTTTTTTGTTACATAAAATTATTGTTGATTTATTTATTTTTATTTCATCTCGCTGTTAAATTTGTTTCCCTTTTATCCCTACGACCAGGAGTACACATTGACCACTGCTAATACTCACAGCGGCGCCGCGTATACTCATATCAAGATAAGGTGTTATAGAGTACAAACAAACAAACTTCGTTCCTTAATTAATTGGTGAGAAATTAAGAGACTATTTTTCTATTCTGAATTACTTTTCTTGTGCTGAAAAACAAAAATAATGGCTGACTTATAAAGCACACCACGCTTCCTTCCACCACTTCATGAGCCTCACCTGTTCGATGAAAATCCTTGAACACCATTTAGAGACCTTCGACCATCCCTCACCTCCGAAACCCACTTTCAGATTGTTATAAAAAATTCTAGCATATATGTTTGTAATTCCCTTGGTAAGCATGAATTATGACTTGAGATTGAAATTGCTTTGCTGACAGCTTGAATTGAAAAGAAAGAGATGGTTGTTCCGAAAGACATAGTGCCTGCAGCTGAGAACAACATCGACACTACATTTATAGTTTTGGAGAAAGGCAGGACAACGATAGAAGGGCAGAATAGGAAATGCTTGGCGTAAGTGACTGGTACCCCTAGTTTGGGGGTTATGACATAACTGTCGAAATGTACTCATTTTCTTGTTCTTAATGGAATTTATCATTATTTTAATGTTAATTAATTCTCTTCCTTATTTTAATGTTTATTTGGAACCTGTCATTCTAATACTCAATCGATTGTATAGTAGTGATCATCTGCATGTAATTGGTAAATCTAGGTAGAGAATGTTTTACACCGAATTGCATGATTAAACTGTTTGGGTAATCTTCGATAGATTAGTGAATCTTTAATCAATCATCCCTAGAATTGATCTTATCCTTTGACTTAAATTTCTAGATCCATGATTATTGGGTATTGATTTAAGGTAAAGAGCATCTTCTGACCTAGATCATAGGCTTTAGTTGATTTTAGGAATCGGTAATTAATTGGGAAAGGAATTTCATTAGGACTAGGATTAGGAAAAATTGGTACTAGTAAGTCATAACCCTTGGTCACAATTATCATAAATCAAAACCTCTTTATATTCATGCAATTGTTTTCCTATAAAAACCAAAACCACAAAAATATTTAAATCTTCATTTTAATAATCTCTATTGTTAGTTTAATGAACTTAACTGATTAAGAATACAACTGGTCCTTTGAGTTCGATATCTGGAATTTCGAGTCTACTATTACTATTGAGTAGGGTACACTTGTCCTTATGTGAGCCTAACATATTTTATGCATCAAGTTTTTAGTGTCGTTTCCAGAGACTAGTTGTAGAATTTCCAACTAGTTTAATTTTGTTAAACCACACAATTTTCTTTATAGAAATTCTTTTATTATTTATTTAATTTTCTGTTATTTTTATTTTTATTTTGATCTTTTATTTCCCATTGCACTAGATCTTCTCCTATGTTTTGTAGTGCATGCAAACCAAGTCCCCAAATCTACCACTGCAATACGAACCTGATATCGACAAGATAATTTAGAAACTTCGGGCAGAAGTTTGTGAAGAGAGAGAAAGAGCAATGAGTAGCTAATTAGGCTCAGACCCTTATGGATTACAACACCTCTACCTTGGGGAACATCAATCCCATCTTATTGCCCGAGCCACCAGAAGGAGTCACTTTTGACTTCAAGCATGGGTTCCTACAAATGCTGGAGAACAACCTATTCAATGGTGTTGTCCATGAAGATCCTATGCAGCACTTGAGGAAGCTCATCAAGTTGACCAACACGGTGAGATAGAACTTGTGTACCAGTAGAGTACATTAGACTCTATGCCTTTTGTAACGCCCTAAAATTTTGATAAATTGAAAATAGATGTTTGATGTGATTGTTGTGTTATTTAATTGTTTGATAAGTTTGGATTAGTTGAATGATTGTTGTGTAAATTATCATTGTGTTATTGCTTGGTGTAGATGTCAAGTTATGTAGAGTTTGTTTGAGCTGCGTTGAATTGTGTGATTCTGAGTTTGACCCGACAACCTATTTTAGTAAAATCAGCATTATGGATTGGTTAACTATTGGATCGTCTTCAAATTTTAAATATAGGTTTCTAACCCATATATGTAACTTTTGACCGTTGGATTGTCAAAATAATGTCTGGAGAATGAGAGATTAATTTTTTTCATAGAAGCAGAAATTTTAAAATTTGGTCAGCTCGCCCAAGCGAATTTTGCAGGCATTTTGCTCGCCTGGACGAGTGAAGTCGGTGTTAAATACGTCTAGAAGTGTCAAGACCACAAAAATTGGTCTTCTTCCTCTCTCAACCAGCACTTAAGCCTCCCACCGCCCTCCTCCACCACCTAAGACCACTGATGACCACCACGGGCCGCCGTTGCTTGCCACGAGACAACAACACGGAGTAGAACCTCGTAATCGGAGCAAAATATTTGAAACTCCTCTTGAAGTTTCGGTAGAGAACGGAGCTTCCAATCCTTCTTTCTTGGTTTCCTTGAGGTAATCTTAGTTTCTTTTGTCTTCTCCTAGCTAGTTTAAGCTTCTCTTAGTGTCCTTGTATTTTGGGTACCGTTGTTGGGAGGTTTGCACTTCCTTTAAAAACCCTTTGAAAATGAGATATTGTAAAAGTCTCATTTTTATGAAATTGATGTCATTTCTGTGATCCTTGTTGAACCCCGATCACATTGGTGTGATTGGGATTTCAAAATAATGTCTTTTGATGTGTACTCCCAAAACACCCTTTTAGCCCCTTTTTGATTTGAGTGAGTATTTGACCCTAAATGTTAATTTTGACCTTGTCTTTGAAATCTATACTAAATTGTCTTCAATTTGGTATGAAGAATCTTGTGTTCAGAGAAGCACGTGTAATTGAAGGATCATGAAACCACATCGCTAGGCTGTGATAGGGAGAACTCCTGGTTAGGTAAGAGAAGTTTATTATTTTGGCGATAGTTTAGATACCATAGTTGGAGGCCAATGAGTCCAACTATGAAGATAACTGTCTGTCCCTGCTGTGTGCTGGTTTTCAAGAAAAACTACGTTTTAACTAATGGGATGTGATGTATTTATGATTGATGTGTTTGTTCTTGTGTGTGCTCGTTTTCAAGAAAAACTGTGTTTTTAACTAATGGGATGAGATGAATTGGTTTGTTGATGGATAAAATTGTGAATGATATTGTTGTTGTAATGATTGGATTTTTTGGAAAAGTCTTAATTACAGAGGAGACTCTGTCCAAAATTTTATAATATGTTTTCTTATTTAATTCTTTATTAAATTTTTAAATGGGCACAAGTGTGCATTTTCTATATTGTAATCATCCTCTTTAATTTAGAATATTTCTAAAATATCAGTATTGTTGTAATATGGATTGTGAATGAAATGAGATGATATTTATGTGGTTTGTGATGCTTAAATGAGATGATGATGAATTGGTTGTTGATGTTGAAATGAGCTTAGTTTAATATGTATGATGATGATATTGAAATGTGTGACGTGGATACACATGAATACCATGGGGGTACCTGATTTTATAACCTTGTGAGGTGAATTTACGAATTTTAAGCATCCTAGAGAGAAAAAGATTGTTTAAAATTCCGGTCCTTAGCTATCCATAGTCAGTGCATTGATGGTGCCTATGGTTGTATATTGTGTATGTCCACGTGGGGTACATTGACCGGTTGGATAACCTAACGAGAGTGGGTTTACGAATTTTAAGCATCCTAAGAGAGAATGAGATTGTTTAAAATTTCGGTCCCTATCTATCCATGGTCAGTGTATCAGTGATGTTGTGTATGTACATGGGGGTGCATGACTGGATAACCTTGTGAGGGTGAGTTTACGAATTTTAAGCATCCCAAGAAAGAAAGGGATTGTTAAAATTCCGGTCCCTATCTATCCATGGTCATTGCATTGATGGTGCCCATGTTCATACTTCATATTTCATGGATGGAAATAGAATGGTGGCAGTAAGTACGGGGGTACTAGGTGAAAATATAATGAACACTGATGGAGTGCTTTTAGTTAAATATTTTTCTATCATTCTTAGCTTATTTGACTTCTCTTGGACTTTATTTTTCCATTCTAATTTAGTTTATCTTAGGCAAGTAAGTGAACTTAATTGCTAATTGTAGCATATTTTTGGATTTTATGCTCACTTGACCTATCTGCCTTGTATAGGACCTACAGAGCTCTACAGAACTCTGAATGGAGCGTTCTAGTAGTCCCTGCAAAGATAAAGAAAAGATCTACAAGTTTGTTAGAAATAAGCCGAGGCTAATTCTTCCATTTGGAGGGTCTTTTGGGCTTCAAAGTCAGAATCATTGCACTTATATTTTGGGCTACGAGTTTGATTTTTATGGTTGTAAATAGTAAATAATTAGAATTGATGGGTTTGTTCACGGCCTACTCTTTCCTTCAGACTTAGTCACTTTATATTAGTGACATTGGACATACTTAACACATTACATTGCATTAGCAAAAACAGTTTTTACATTTCTTTTTTTAAGTTTTTAGAATCAAAACCCTTGCTCTTATTTTCTCTCAATTGTTCTTCCTTGTTCTTCATTTTCGTTTTGCTATTCTTCCATTTTTGTGCACATTTCATGGGGCTTTCATTGATGATGATCATGGGAGGCTAAATAATCAATCAATCCAAGGATCCAACCCAAGCAAAAGGAGAATTTGAGTTCTGCTTTGGTATTTCGAATTCTGTTTGAATGTTCACTTTCTTCTTCAATTATTATTCTATTTTCATGATTATGAATTCGTTTAGGATTGAAAGCGGATTAGGTTATGGATTCATTTCCTAATTTTGAATATTATTCACAGATTAATTGGATGAAATTTCAGTTAGGGTTGTAGTTTCAATCAATTTAGGGGTTAATTCGATTGAACTACTTCTAATGAGATTGAATGAACTTTCATAATAGGATAATTTATGAGAACAATGATGATTCAAATAGCTTTATGTGGTGAATTGGATTGATGCTTTTAATCTGTTTTACATTACCTCTTTTCAATTCTGTTAGTTTCTGCGTTGTTCTTTAATCTTAGTTTATGTTTTTGCAAGTTTTACTTTAACGCATATAAACTGTTCGATAAAAATCCCCCTTACTGTTATTAGTGAGTTGAAGTTAGAACCATATTGATAGTGTCTCTAAGTCGACCTAGGTTAATCCAGTGCTACAGAATTAGCGTAGTTAAATTGTTTTGGAGCAAACGCTTATCAAACACTTATGCAAATAAACCAAGACGGGGGGGGGGGTGAATTGGTTTTACCTCAGAGTTTTAAAATTTCCTTTCAAAATTTATAACAGCAGAAGACTTCAAAAGGATCGTATCAATTTAAAACCAATTAGAAGTCAATTTACTTCATCAATCAAGTTACTCTTGTGCAATAACCAAGTTTATATGATGAACAAATTCTATACTTCAAGAATTTAATGAAATATAAAATGAAATCTAATGCACACAAGATTTATACTGATTCACCTCTCAACCGTGAAGGCTACATATAGTTTTCTTCCAACCAAATCTTGGTTAGAGTTCCACTATAACAAATATCTGTTCTTTACAAGCTTACAAAATGATCTCTCTTACCTTTCCTAGGTAAAATTCAAAATCTATTCCCTATAGACTTTTCAAAAGATCAAGAACTAGAGATCCCCTTTCTGTTCTTCCCTCTAGAAACCCTTTCTAGAAAAAGCTTTAAAGAATCCAAATGTTATATGGAAATACAACACAATTATACAATCAATAATACAAAAACTCAAGCTTTAAGTTCAAGAAAGATATCACCTTATAATCCTCAGCAATTACAATGATATGAATGATTCAATCAACCTAAGATCATATGCAAAAGATAGGGTTTCTCTAGGATTCACCTGAGTAGGGTTCTCAGTGTGAAGGGTTTGTCTCTAAGAATCTAATAGTGTTTTAGATTTCTGAACTTTGTCTAGGGTTGATAAAGAGAGACTTGTATAATTGCTTGTAAGAATATTTTACAATAGTAGAACTCCTCTCTAGTGTTGAGTGGAAGAACTGGATGTAGCCTCATAG
>PYAF01003266.1:43384-65055 GCA_007407185.1 Glycine tomentella | reverse complement strand
TGGTTTCCTTAGCTCTGTTTATATGTTTTGTGTATGTTGGGTGGTGAACCAGGGTTAGGGAGGATTTCCAGAACCCTGAGTTTACTGAGACGTTTTGTCTCACCCTGTGTGGGGTTTGTGGTTTTCAGGTGCTTCTTGAGGAGAGGAGCTACCTCAGGGCAGGAGGCCCTAGTGGACCTGAGAGGCTGGATGGGAGGCCGCAGTAGAAGATCAGAGCAGAGCTTCAAGAGTTGGAGCTGGTCTTAGATCTCTGTGTAGTTGTAGGGTATGTGTATACCCATTTTCCTGTACATATTCTGATGTATGACCCAGCTGTGGTCTTGTTCTTGAGTATCTCCATGCATAATGTAATCAAGATAAACGATTCTATCGCTTCCGCATCGCGCTTAGTTAACACTGATAGCGTGTTATGTATATCATTGATGATAACATGCCGGAGACGTCCGGGGTGTTACATGAACCAGATATACTCATTTATTTGTTGTTGTGAAAATTTGTTTTCTTTTTCAATCAATACCCTTGTAATTATGAATTCTCATAATGGATATTACCATCTCTTGTGACATTGTGTTCCTACTGTATTTCTATATGCTCCCAGCTAAGCCTATTTTCAAAATATAAATTTGTTATGTATTTTTCTCTGTAGAGTATATCCTTAGCACAGGCTAAAAGATTCACAAAATTCAGGGAAAGGAAAGGGCTTATTGAGAAAGATGTGGTAAGCTGGAAAGTAGTGCAACAGATTCCAAATTTAAATGACTATAAATGAAAAGATAAATGATGCTTATGTAGTTTTAATTATCTTGTATTTTTGAAGGTGAGAACTGATAGATCGCTCGCTTTCTATGAAGGCGATGATAATCCAAATGTAAATGTTCTGCGAGATATCCTGTTGACATATTCATAATCACTGTTCTTTGATTGTTGCCTTTTCTTTATTTATATTTATGATTTATTAAATCCCTTTTCAGGTATGCTAATGAGTTGTCTGCTTTTTTGTTGTTGTCATGCATTGTCAGATAGTATATAATGGCTTGAACTTTGAATATGTTCAACAGGATAATAAAGCACATTGTAAGAAAGATGATTCATTGTATAAGGCTTAGCAAAAAGTGAAGACCACAAAACTCAATATTAAACCTGATATCTTTACAACACTGTCAAAATGCAAAAGTGAAACCCCTCTGTAAATTGAGCCTTGAACCACAATAAACTCAAGGGCACAAATCTGTCCAAAAGAAAGTGTGGTGGTGGAAAATGCTATATAAATTTATTGCATCATGCTTCATTGTCAAACACAAACACCAATTGTTAGCCAGATCAAACTTAACTATACTTTTTAGATTCTTATTTATCTAAAGCAACTAACAATTAAAGTAGTTGTAGCCGCTTAATTCTTTTTCTATTAAATGTTCCTGACTATTTCTAATTGGTATCTTGATTTGTTGTTTTTAGGTTCATGCTGCTGTTAAAGAACTGTTGGATACATTCCAAATTGCCGCTAAACTGGGGAGTGATTCACTTGGAGCTTATGTCATCTCTATGGCCTCAAATGTATTGTGTTATAGTAATAGCTAGTATTGTGTTAAAACTTAAAAGAAATGAAAGTGGTATTCACTGCACACTGAAAATCATGGGTTTATACTTGATTTTCAGGAACTAGACTGAGAAGGCTTATGAGTTTTAGATACTTTACTCATTTAGAGTTGTATATTTAATCTATTTAAATTATTAATTTTTTTCCTATTTTTCTAAACCTAGCTACTTGAGTAGTTGTTAATTGTTGCCTATTTAAATTGCTGTCAAATTTAAATTGCAGTCGATCTTGGGTCCATTTAAATTGCAGTCAATTGTTTGTCGAAAATTCAAAAAATAAAATGGCCTTTAAAAAAAATTGGGAACATCAAAGTCGGTTTTTTATAATAACTGACTTTGTATGCATGTATTCTAAGTCGGTTATTTGGAGGAACCGACCTTATATCTGATATATCTAAGTCAGTTTTTTAAAACAACTGACTTTGTATATATGCATTCTAAGTCGGTTATTTGAGAGAACCGACCTTGTATCCTTGATATCTAAGTCGGTTATTTGAGGGAACTGCCCTTGTATCGGAGCTATCTAAGTCAGTTTTTTGAAACAACTGACTTTGTATTGATACATTCTAAGTCGGTTATTTGAGGGAACCGACCTTGTATTGGAGCTATCTAAGTCAGTTTTTTAAAACAACTAACTTTGTATTGATACATTCTAAGTCAGTTATTTTAAAGAACCGACCTTGTATCCTGATCTTCTAAGTCGGTTTTTGTAATAACCGACTTAGATATTCATAATTTTTTCAAAATAAAATAATATATTTTTTTATTTCGAAGTCAGTCCCTAAAAAAACCGACGTGGTTTGGTGGCCAGTTTTACGACGTTTGAGACAAGGTCAGTTCCAAAACCGACTTTGTTTGGCCCAAATAACCGACCTTGATTGATATTGCTGTAGTAGTGATAGGAATAAACTAAGTTTGTTAGTTATCATTTGTCACAAAGCTTAAAACTAGTATCTTTGTTAAGTTGTTATGGGATCAAAGCTTAGGAAAGGCACTAGACTCTTTTTACCAAAGGAATTAGGATTAAGAACACTTTTATTGGCTTATCTTAACATAAGAATACAAATAGAATATGACCCGTTTATGCAAGAAGAAAATTAAGATTTGGTGAATCAAACCCCTGCAACATTTCTATCATTTGTTTTAACTTCTATCACAAATGTGCTATTGCTATAAAACCACAAAAACATTTTTAAATTCTGTCCAACACTTGATCTATTTTCAACCTTCACAAAATCAACCAAAGTTTATGTTTTTGCGGCTTTCTTGTGCTATTCTTTATCTTAAGTTAATATGTACGCAAACATTGCTTATATAGAATTCAAAAATACCTATCAAACACAAAGAATCTTAGACAAAAAGGTAAAAGAGATGGGGGTTAGAGAAATTTACTCAATAAATGTATACTGGTTTAGTTTCAAACAAACATACATCCAGTTTGAACCAAAGCAACCTTAGCTTGGATCTATCTACTAACAATTCAAGTTTTATATACTAACTCACATGCACATGAAGCCACATATGCAACCTCCTTGAAAACCTATCAAGAAGAACATAACAACATGTAGAAACCTACTACATGAATGAAAACTTGAGTAACCCACTCAAGAACCAAAACTTCAATACACAGTTTATGAAAGGAATTCACCATGTTAGTGAAAGATATGAAAATTAATGTCTTCCTAATGCAAGATCCTAATGAAAGAAAAGGTATTGCTTCAATGGATCAAAATGATTATAACACTCTCAGGTTTCAATGTTTTCGTCGTAGTATTATGCTAGAAATAGTCACTGGTGTTGAATTTAATTGGAAAAATATTGGCATTTTACTTAAAAACTTTGATGCAAGCTAGTATTATGTTAGAAATGAGTCCATAGATAGAATCCAAGTAGACCGGTGTAATTGGAGATATGACTATTTTAAAAAAAATTGCTTTTTATTTTTTTTAAAAAAAAAACATTCTAAGACGGTTCTTTTAAAAAAATCGTCTTAGAATTCGCTATTTTTTTTTTATTTTTTTTACATTCTAAGACGGTTGTTTGAAAACCATCTTAGAATGTACATATTCAAAGACGGGTATGCTGTAATAACCGTCTTAGAATGCTTTCTAAGACGGTTATACGACATAACCATCTTTGAAGGTGCTCCCAAAAAAATAAAATAAAAAACAGATTCTAAGACTATTATACTATATAACCGTCTTAGAAAGCAAACATTCTAAGACGGTTATATAGCATAACCGTCTTAGAAGGTGCTCTGGAAAAAAAAAACAGATTCTAAAACGGTTCAAGAATCGTCTTTGTAGGTCCAACCTTTCAACATCGCTCGCTTCAAAGACGGTTCAAGAACTGTCTTCGTAGGGGTATAATAACCGTCCTTAAAAGTCTTTTATGTAGTAGTGAGTGAAAATATGAGAGAATTTGTGTGATACATGACACCCTTTGTAAATATTATTTTTATAGATAAAAAAAATAATTGATTATTCCATAAAGACAATCAATTAATTTGTTCATCGCATTATTTGGGTAACCTGAAGAACATATAATTGATTAACTGTGATAACGAAATTTGCTTCAATTCTATATAATCGATTATTCACTCAAGATAATCGACTAATTGTGAATCTTTCTCAATTCTGAAAAACAAAGGCATCAAGATAATCAATTATGTCACATATAATTAATTATTTGATGCGGGATTGAAAACTTAAATATTTCCCAAAATATGTTTCTAAAGATTTCAATCCTTAACCATGGATCAGTATTATGAAGATTTCTAGAATGCATGATCACACGCATTCAAGCATTGTAAAACTTTAAAGCACACATCAATTATGACTAGAGTTCATACTAAGGAGCTTATTACAATTACACATACTCGTCATTACAACATAAGCTTTTACAAAATTATAAAGCCTTGGTGTTCTATATCTATTATATTATTAGTTAACATTGTTACTAAATATTATGGACTAAAACAAAAAAAAAATTAAAATCTTTGAAAGACTAAAAAAAGATTTATTTTGTAGGGATCAAAAGGTCATTTAAGTTATAAATTTATGTATCTTGATATAGAGGTTTCCATTTTAGTAGGAAAGAGGCTTTTTATATCTCTCGCTAACATAACTTTTCGTTTTTTACTACTTTTCGTTATTTCCTCCACTTTCTCCTTTCCTGTTTTTATTTATTTTAACTACATATTAGCTGGATTATGTGGTAAGAGACTAACCATTGAGATTATGTTTTTACGAAAATAGGTTTTAAAAAAAAATTACATAAAAAGTGTACTATGAAAATTATTTACATGACATGATGATTTTACTTTTTTTTATATTGGTTGAAGATACTACACCTTTTAAGTAAATATATTTTTATATTTTTTCCAGTTTTTGTAAAAAAAATAAGTCGACAAATGATCCCTTTAGTTGAAAATGAAGGGACGAGATAAACTACAAATCACTGGATGCAGTTAACTAAACGCTCCAAAGGATTTTGATTCACTGATCACATTTGATCTATGCAATGGCAAAGCACATATGATACCCCAACATAATAATATAATATTATTACAGACATAGACAGTAATCCAAACAAGGCAAAAAGAAGAATGTCGAAAAGTAAAGAATGTGAGAAAGAGGAGAATCGTCAAAGAAAATACAATTAAGTAGAGCAATAAGGTAGCATGTCTCAGATTAAATATAATTTTTTAAAATAAAGAAATAAAATAATTTTTTATTTTTATGGAAAAGTGAGGGAGGGGGTGCTAAAAAAATTATTTAAATTTATAAATATTTATTTTAAAATTTTGAAGGTAACTATTGGCCCAAATCCCAAAAATAGATTAGTCCTTTCTCTGCCCAATTTGTAGTGGTGTGTGTGCTTAAGTAAAAAAAAAAGGAATAAAAATAATTTTGTGGTAGAATAAATTAATTTTAAGTAATATAAAAGCATAAAATTTTTAATCAAATAAAATTGATCAGAAATATGAAATTTATAAAAGAGTAATTATATTTGGATACTTATAAAACCTCATCAACAATTTTATATCTCTTCTTATTAAAAACATATCATCAATCTTATCAATCACATATATTTTGTTTCTTTTCTATCATTCTCAAGGTATACACATCTCTAAGGATGTTTGGATATCATTTTCTTTATCGTTTTACTAATTTTACTGTATCATTAAAATAAAATTAATTTTATAAATCAATTCTAAATATATTATTTTTAACACATATTTTTTCACTTTTATTTATTTAAATTATTTTCTAAAATAATATCTTTCAAAGTCAATTCTATATAATAAAATTTAAATAAAAACAAAACCTAGTATCTTTTGCTGAGTTTAGCTAACAACCCTAAGTGAAAATGAGATTAAACAACTCCACATAACCAATAGAATTTAAAAATTTGTCTTATTATGAAATTTATCAATTAATAATGTTATGATTATCACATTTAATACATCATCTTTAATTTCTCTTTCATATCATTTATGTATAAAATTAAAACTTTATAATTGTTAATTAAAATTATAGTAAAATACATAAATATATGTAATAAAATTATAAAATATTAAATTCTGAATAAATATTTTTCAATTAATTACAAAACACCTATATTCTTTATTCACTTTAGGTAAATAGTTGTGATAAAGAACACTTTAGGTAAATAATTTTCATTTATTTTAACTTTAGAAATATTAATTTTAATTTTTTTAATTGATTGAAATATATAAAAATTAAGTTTAGTTAAATAGTTCTCATTTTACATTCAACTTTACAATCTTACTGTTGTTATGTATCAACATATATGCACACAAAAAATATGTATCGACATATATCTATAACATATCTTAACATGCAAGACAATTTGGGACCAAATGACAAAAAAATATTATTACTTACTAAACAACTCTTGAAATTAATAGTCCTAACCAGATTACACTTCATACTTTTGAACTACAAAGAATAGACTACTTGTTCAGTTCAAAAGATGGAGATCCATTTCAGAGAAGATCGTTCCAAGATTCAGTCGTGAGAGAGATTCCCAACATGGGGGAGCTAGTTGAGTTCAATGGTTGCATTGTGGAGCTTGCAAACACTCCAACGATAAAGGTAGTAAGGATTTTAGGTTGAGTAAGAAAGTGAATTAAAGTTAGTTACATACCAGCAATTAACACCCTTTATATCATGCTTTAGGCGGGAAAATAAGTTAGTTAGCTGTCACACATGTCTTTCAGTTGTCATTGGCTAGGGTATATGCCTTTGTCCTGGGACCATGCTTATAACATGTCCTTCCTTGATTCTATGCCAAGAAGGTTAACATCCTAGTCCGAGTATCAAGTATTCTTGGCTCAACTTTCTTGATTCTTTGTGATTAGAGCCAGAATAATATCCCAAATTATCATTAGATTACTTTCAGAATAGTTGCCCCCAAGTTGGTTGCTATTATTGTAGAATCTACCGAATTACAAGATTCAAAATATTCAAAAGTCATCTTTACTTATCACTAGATTCCTTCTAGAACAGTTGCCCCCAAGCCGGTTGCTTTTATTGTAGAAGTTGCCAACTTACAAGATCTGATTCCATCAAGCATATGCTCTTATTTTTTAGGTGCAGTCTCTTTATACAAGAGAGATTGTATGTTGGTGAGTTGATACTCTACTAGCTTCATTCTCTAATCATTCTTGGCCATTTATTGAAGCATGGTCTCTTGAAGAGTAGGTTGTATCTCCTCTTGTCTAGGCCTTTGATTTTGCATGGTTTTAGGCTTATATATCCCTTGACTATGCCTGAAGCCTTGTCCTTGGTTGAAATTGTTGGGGTATTGATTGTAAGAATTGTTTTCTCCCCTAGAAAAGTTAATCTCATCCATGGCTACAACTAACTTGTCATCAACAGTGCATTCTCCTAGCTCATGCACAATCCCACATCTATCACAGGTTGGAAATGAAGGTGTAGTGATGGGAACTTGGGCTTGAGCTGTCATGAGTGTCTCAATCTTCAGTGTCATAGCTTGCATCTATTTTCCCAATTCAGTTTGGAATCATCTTCTCCACCTGGCCGATGCATTTCTTCATAATCCTTCTATCCCTGAATTGTTATACGGGTTTTGAAGCACATGTCTAGAATGATCTTGATGTCATTAGCGAGGAGTTTTAACATGAGGTTACCTCCACAAGAAGAATCCAAACTTGTCTTGTTGTGTGAGGATACTTCACCATAAAAAATATGAACTAGCCTCTGTCGGGAGAAGCCATGATGTGAACAACTTCTTATCATTTCTTGCAACCTGTCCCAGGCTTTGGGTAGACTCTCTTGTTCCCTTTGCAAAAATTTTCCAGTGTCCTTGATGTATTGATCTGTCTTCATGGGAGTGGAATACCTCCTTAAGAAGACACTTGTGCATTGGTTCCATGTAGTGATGTTGTTCTCAGGTAGTGAGCACAGTCAGTCCCATGCCTTCCCATTAAGAGAGAAAGAAAAGGTGTAACAACCCGCCTCGTCGCTACTATATCATTAACTCTTATCGTACAAAATTTAATTTTTAATTAAAACTTCATTAATTTGATTATGGAAATAATGGTAAATTTTTCGCGATAATACAATTATCATACACGTATTACAATTACATAATTAAACATATATGTACACATATATGTTAAATCAGTACATGTCATCCACATGTTAGAACTTCCTTTAGTTTTACATGTATATACACCTGAAATTACATATCTAACAAAAAGCCAAATAACTAACTAAGAAAGAATTGATTAACAAAACATAACTCTTTCTCCAAAAAGAAATGCAATGTCATCACGTCGGCTTGGCGGCTCCAACCAAAAAGAATCCTCCTCTATAGTCACTTACTGCTGCTCATCTGCTCACACGAACAAGGGTTCCTGATCATCACAGGTACCAACCACACGGTACAACAAAAACAAGGGTGAGTTTATTATATAGAACCAACAAGTATCAGATAACAACAGTTGGAAGAAAAACAACACAAATCACCACAATTATTACCACAAACCCCTCATTCCATTACATATTCAACAAAAACAGTCATCCAATGCATTCCACAACTCAAACAATCATATTCATAATGATGTATGCATCTGATTCATCACTCATCATGCAATACAGTACCATTCTCATGGAAAGAGCCTCTCTCAGGAAAATGATGTAGTAGCTCGTCGAGGTGACCCTATCGTGCACTGGTCTATCCCCCCCTCCCCAATGGTGATCAACCCTGAGTCACAAGGGAGTTCCAAACAAAGTGATGCCCCCTAGTGTTAGAATCAAAGAAGCTGAAGCAAAGGATTCAAAGATGATTGAAGTAAATGAGTTTTGATATTTTACATGCCCAATCAATTTGATGGCATATGTAATTGTGTTTAAGCTTGGTTCATTAGATTAAGCTTTATAATCCTCATTAGTTATTGATAATTCTTCCATTCATACATTCATTTAATAGGAATTAATCATGTGGTAATAAGCAAACTTATAGAATTTCATAGAGGTAATTAGGAATTCTATAAAACATTTTTTTATTGCTTTAATCGATTACTTAGGTGAAATAATCGATTACAGGCGTGTGAATGTTTTCTGGAAAATTCCTTATGAACATTTTAATCGATTACCACTGGCTTGTAATAGATTAAATTAGCTTTACACAGAATTAGGAACTTCCTGTGATAATCGATTATCTTGGGAAATAATCGATTGCATAAGCTTCTGCATAATTTTACACAGCATGTTCATCTGGTTTAATCGATTACCAGATGTTAGTAATCGATTAAATTATGCATTGTTAAGTTTTGGCATGGTCTGTGTTAATCGATTAAATGGGTACTTAATCGATTACATGTGTGCATTGTAAAACATAGTTTGTCTAGCTTAATTGATTACAAGGTGATTTAATCGATTATTCTGTGTGTAACAGATTTCCAGATTTCTGATGAACAATTTAATCGATTATATGATTAAAATAATCGATTACAATAGTTAAAATAATCGATTACATTGACGAATTAATCGATTACAATTAGTTAAAACAATTTTTTATAAATAGAAAAGTTGAGTCTGAGTGAGACTATGTAAAAAAGAAAGAGATGCTCCTGCAAACTTTGTGATATACATATTCTAAAGTTCTCAAGTGTACCCAAGGCTGAAATTAGTGAGATAATCAAATGTGTTGAGTGTCATTGAGATTTACATGAGTTTTGAGTTTTGATACTCATTGTTTGAAGAAATATTCAAGCTAGTGCTTAAAGATGCAATCAAGAAAGAGTGGTAGTCATCTTTTGCATATAATCTCAGGTTGATTGAATCATTCATATCATTGTAATTGCTGAGGATTATAAGGTGATATCTTTCTTGAACTTAAAGCTTGAGTTTTTGTATTATTGATTGTATAATTGTGTTGTATTTCCATATAACATTTGGATTCTTTAAAGCTTTTTCTAGAAAGGGTTTATAGAGGGAAAAACAGAAAGGGGATCTCTAGTTCTTGATCTTTTGAAAAGTCTATAGGGAGTAGATTTTCAATTTTACCTAGGGAAGGTAAGAGAGATCATTTTGTAAGCTTGTAAAAAACAAATATTTGTTATAGTGGAACTTTAACCAAGATTTGGTTGGAAGAAAACTGGATGTAGCCTTCGGGGTTGAGAGGTGAACCAGTATAAATCTTGTGTGTATTAGATTTCAGTTTATATTTCATTAAATTCTTGAAGTATAGAATTTGTTCATCATATAAACTTGGTTATTGCACAAGAGTAATTTGATTGATGAAGTAAATTGACTTCTAATTGGTTTGAAATTGATACGATCCTTTTGAAGTCTTCCGCTGTTATAAATTTTGAAAGGAAATTTTAAAACTCTGAGGTAAAATCAATTCACCCCCCTCTTGGTTTATTTGCATAAGTATTCATTGTATTTTCAATTGGCATCAAGAGCTGGTTCTTGTAATTTGCTCAAGATCTTTTTTAAATCTTTGACAATGAATACTAATCAAATAACATTCAAGGAGGGAGCCTCATTGAATAGACCACCTTTGTTTGAAGGAGAACATTTTAGTTTTTGGAAAAACAGAATGCAAATTTTCATCCAATCAAATGACCCGGGTGCTTGGAATTGTATTGAGAAAGGTTCTTTCATTCCTACCAAAGTTGTTGATGGCAAATCAATACCTAAAGAATGGGATGAAATGTCTGAAATAGAAAAGAAATTAGCTCAATATGATTTCAAGGCAAAGAACATGATAACTTCTACATTATATTTCGATGAATTTTCAGGACTGTTAAGTGTAAAAGCGCCAAAGAAATGTGGGAACTACTTGAAGTAACACATGAAGGTACAAATGATGTGAGAAGGTCAAGGAAACACACTCTCATCCATGAATATGAAATGTTCAAGATGAGAGATGATGAGAACATCTTACAGCTTCAAACTAGGTTCACCCACATAGTGAATCACTTGCTTGGGCTAGGGAAGACTTTTGATGTAAAAGAGCTGAACATCAAGATCCTTAAATGCCTAACAAGGGAATGGCAGCCTAAAGTCATAGCCATCAAAGCATCAAAGGATTTATCAAAGATGTCCATGGCAGTTATGTTTGGTAAGCTCCTTAAGTATGAACTTGAATTGTCTCAATTAACTCATGGTGAAGATGCAGATAAAAGGCATAAGAGTATAGCATTAAAAGCTGCACCTTCAAAGATTGAAAGAAAAGAAGATTCAAGTGAAGATGATGATGATGAGAATATGAATCTCATTGTAAGGAAGTTTGCCAAGTTTATGAGGAAGAATAAAAACAGAAGGCAACCACAACAAAAGAAAAGAAGTGACAGCACCAACAAGAACAACAACTCCTCATCCATCACTTGCTTTGAGTGTGGAAAACAAGGTCACATAAAATCTGAAGGCTCCTCATTAACAAAGAAGCCACAAGCTGAGAAGAGATCAAAAAGGGATGGAAAGCCTAGAAAAGCCTACATTGCTTGAGAGGACAATGAATCCACAAGTTCTGAGTCCTCTTCAGAAAAAATGTTGAAGCTCACCTATGCCTTACATCTACCATTTGTGAAGAAGAAGAAACATCAAGTATAGAATCTGAGGTAAATTCTAAATTTGAAAATGTAGTTGATACTTTTCATGAGATGCATTGTGAAGCTCAAAAACTAGTTAGAGCAAACAACAAGCTTAAGGGTGACTTAAGATGACATTTATCCAAGCTTGCTGAATTGCAAGAAGAACTTTGTAAATTGAATGAGGAACATAACAAGCTTCTTTCAAGTTACAAGGAAAATGGATGTATATGCTCCTTAGTCATCTCTAAGGTTGATAAATGCAAAGAATTGCAGAAAGAATTTGATTACTACAAGCTGAGTAAAGAAAAAGAAAATATGGTTTTACAAACAGAGAATAGTAATTGAAAATGAATAGATCTAGAATACTTCAACACAACCAAGAGGGGGGGTGAATTGGTTGAACCTTAGTAAATTAAAATTTTAAATCAAAGTTTTTCAACAGGATCTTAATCACTTTTAAAATTGTTCTAAAACCAAGAATCAATATTCAATCAAATTCCTTTGTCAAGAAAAAGAGAAAACAAGTATAACTTTCAGTGCAATGAAATTGATTCACAAACAAAGAAATTAAGAGATGAATAGGTGAGAAGAAAGATTAGCCACAGATTTTTATACTGGTTCACTTCAAACACTATGAAGCTACATCCATTTCTTCTACTCAACATTAGAGTAGAGTTCCACTATTGCAAATATTATTCTTACAAGATATTACAAGCCTCTCTTTATCAACCCTAGATAAAGTTCAAAAGTCTAAAACCCTATTAGACCCTTAGAGACCAAACCCAAACTGAGAACACTACTCATCTTCCCTTAGAGAAACATTATCTCTAATCATCAAGCAAGAAACTCATTTGCAATAAGCCAATCTTTACAAAAATTCAAACAACAGTTTTACACCTTCAAAGAATAAGGAAAGATATCACCTGATAATCCAAGAACTCATGCAAAATGAATGATTCAACAGGTTGAATGACAGATTACAAACTCAATGCATTCCTTTCCTTATGCTTTGATGAACGATGATGCTTCACTTCTTTGAATCAAAAACCCATAAGAATTTGTGAAGCCAAGATGCCTTTTGAAACTCAGAAAGTCACTAATGAAAGCTTGTGAATGTTTGTGAATGCTCAGATATCGAAATTCTCAAGTTACAAAAACACAAAGCAGTGGGTTCTATTTATAACAGCTTTCTAACTGAAAATAATCGATTAAACACGCTCCTGTAATCGATTATTTTGCATTTGTAATCGATTAACTCAATAATGTAATCAATTAAAGTGCTTCTGATGTGTTCTGAGTTTAGGCTATGAACAATATAATCGATTATTCCGTGAAGTAATCGATTAAACCAGACAGTCATGTTTTTTCTAAATGCATTGATTAATCGATTACTGACTATGGTACGATTAAGACAGTCAGTCACATATTTTCAAATGAACTACGTAATCGATTAAAACGATATGTAATCGATTACCTCAGTAGAACATGTTTACCATAGGCAAGGATGTAATCGATTACGACCATCTGTAATCGATTAAGACAGTCAGCATGATTTTCCTATTTTGGCCTATGTAATCGATTACTATGTTCTTGATTTGTTTTCTAAAAGGCACGAATAACAAAATAATCGATGTCATTATCCTTGTAATCGATTAATGCAGTAAAGATTCATTTTTCCAAAAACTTTGCTTGTTAAATGCCTTTCTAGTTAATTGCTTTTATTTAATCCTTTAATCTAACAATCCTAGATGAATGATTCATGCATGATATGCTCATTTGGATTATCAGATCACAACTTCCCTTTCACATTAATCAAATTGATCTTCAAGCTTTCTTGGCACTTTTATCCTTGAGCATGTTGAAAGCATAAAACACTTGAGCCTTGATTCCTTGCTCATTTGTACATAGCTACTCTTGAATCAACAGTAATTTGGTTGATTTACTAAGAAAGTATTATAAAGGTAAATGCAACTTAGCTGAAATGCTAAGTGTTCAAAAATATGCTGGTGATACATATGGTTTGGGATACAAGCATGGATCAAAGGCTAAAGGTAAAACCGTGTTTTGCCACCAAAACATAAGTACCAAAGGTAGTACAATCAACCAAATTCCTATACTAGATCTTATCTTGCTAATTCATCAAAATCTCTTACTTGCAATTATTGTATGTTAAAAGGTCACACTTCATATAAAGGCTTTGCTAGAAGGTTTTATGTCCCAAATGGAGAATGTGTATGGGTTAAGAAAAGAAAGAAATCAATTAACCCCTTTAGACCCAACTTAAATTGGGTACCCTCTTTCTCTTCTTAATTTGAATTGTGCATGTGTGTCTTGGAGCAAAATCATCAATTTGGTACCTAGATAGTGGCTGCTCTAGACACATGATAGGGGACATATCCATGCTCACTAATGTAATACTCAAAGATGGAGGATGTGTGACCTATGGGGATAACAATAAAGGCAAGATTATTGGAGAGGGCAATATAGGAGACAACTTTACTACTAAGATCAAGAATGTACTATATGTTGAAGGGCTCAAGCACAATCTACTAAGCATTAGTCAATTGTGTGACAAAGGCTTCAATGTCACCTTCAACAATGAAACTTGCTTGATACATGAAGGCAAAAGTGGCAAAGTAGCACATATTGGCAAAAGGAAGGGTAACATCTACGTTCTATCCATTGACCATGCATTCATGCATAATACTAATTGTTTAATAAGTAAAGTAAATGAGACATGGTTATGGCATAGAAGAACATCTCATATTAACATGCATCATCTCAACAAGTTAATAAGAAAGGACTTAGAAATTGGTCTACCTAAGCTTAATTTTGAGAACGACAAAATTTGTGACGCTTGTCAAAGAGGGAAGCAAACTAAAAATTCTTTCCAAAGTAAGAACATGATTTCTACTTCTAGACCTCTTAAATTGCTTCACGTGGACTTATTTGGTCATTCAAGAACTATGAACATAGGAGGAAATTACTATGGTCTTGTTATTGTAGATGACTATTCTAGATACACTTGGACATTGTTCATTAGATCTAAAAGCCAAGCATTCACAACTTTTAAGAAACTAGCCAAATTAATTCAAAATGAAAAGGGCTGTAATATTGTTTCAATTAGAAGTGACCATGGTGGTGAATTCCAAAATGAACATTTTGAAAAGTTTTGTGAAGATTTTGGAATTAATCACAATTTTTCAGCTCCAAGAACACCTCAACAAAATGGTGTTCTGGAGAGAAAAAATAGATCACTTGAAGAAGGAGCAAGGACTCTTCTAAATGAAACAAAATTGCCTAAGCATTTTTGGGTTGATGCAGTAAGCACTGTTTGCTACACCTTGAATAGAATCCTTATAAGGTATATTTTGAAGAAAACCCCTTATGAACTCTACAAATTAGGAAGCCAAACATTTCTCACTTTAAAGCATTTGACTGCAAATGTTTTGTTTTAAATAATGGTAAAGATAATCTTGGCAACTTTGATTCAAAAGCTGCTGAAGCCATCTTTCTTGGATATTCCTTGAAAAGTAAGGCCTATAGAATCTTTAACAAGAGAACCTTGTGTGTTGAAGAATCAGTGCATATTGTATGTGATGAGTCTAACCCTTCTTTAGAAGAAGTTTTAAGTGATAATGATGCAGAAACTAAAGAGAAAAAACAGTAACCTATTGAAGTTAGTAAACAAGAAGAAGATGAAGCACAACTAGAGTCCAATTAAGAAGCAACCACACCTAAACACAAAGATTGGAGGATCACAAGAGATTTATCATTAGACAACATAATTGGTGAAGAATTTAAGGGAGTATCTACTAGATCTTCTCTAAGAAATCTTTGTTGTACTATGGCTTTTGTATCACAAATTGAACCAAATAATATTGAACAAGCCTTACTAGATGAACATTGGCTAATTGCTATGCATGATGAGTTAAATCAATTTAAAAGGAATAATGTTTGGGAACTTGTCCCTAGACCTTCCACTCACACACCTATTGACACTAAGTGGGTTTTTAGGAACAAGCTGGATGAAAGTGACATCATAATAAGAAACAAAGCTAGATTGGTTGCAAAGGGTTACAACCAAGAGGAAGGCATTGATTATGATGAAACTTATGCTCCAGTTGCTAGATTACAGGCCATAAGGTTACTTCTTACATATGCATGTGTTGATTTGAGGGGGAGCTACTTGAAGCTTGAAGCAATTTGAAGACTTGGAAGTGTTTTGACTTTCAACATGCTTGAAGGCTTGAAGAGAAGCTTGTGATTAATTGTAAAAGGAAAGAAAGAATTCTAATGTTCCATGTAAAGACCCTTAGTGTGGCGCGGTTGGGGCCATATCCCGCGCGGTTAGCGCTGGGATCCTTAGCAGAAAAACCCAGCCAAGGGCGTGGCGCAGGTAGCGCCAGGGATGGCGCTGATAGCGCCAGACCCACTAGAACTTCATGCCCAGAGCGCCAGAGCCATGCGAGGAGCGCCATGGCCTCTGGAATATGGCGTCAGGAGCGCCAGGTTGGCACTGGGAGCGCCAGATTCTCTGGAAGTCGACGCCTGGGGCGTCAACTTGGGGCGAGGGGTGCCAGAGGTTTTCCAACCCGCGCGGGTAGCGCCATGGTTGGCGCGGGTGGCGCGGGAAGTGGTGTGGAAAACCAATTCTCTCAAGTTTTCCACGTGGACAGCGCCAGGTGTGGTGCGGATGGCGCCACAGGTCAAGGGAGGATGGCACTGAGGGCGCCAGCGTAGCGTGGAAGGCACCAAAGGTTTTGGAAGTTGGCACTGGGAGCGCCAGGCCCACCGCCATGGTGGCGCGATTAGCGCCAGAGGTGGCGCAATCCGCGCCGGAGGTCGGGCAGGGCCACTATTTAAAGGCCAAAACACGAATTTGGAGAGGAAAAGTTGTTCTTCCTCTTCCCCATGCCCAAACCTCCATTAAAGGTGAACCCAAGCTTCCAAGGACCTTAGTTCATGACCTAAATACCTCCCAATGACCTTTAATCTTGTGAGAATCACCTTGAGAGCTTTAATCCTTCATTACTTCTTCTGAAAACCCCTCTTTGAGTGAGAATTGGATTCTCAAGGAAGCTCAGAAACTTGAGTATTGGCAAGGACCCAAGGTGCAGAACGGACAACAGAGCTTGGTAAAGCTGTCCTCTAGCCTTTCTGGTCGCCACTGAGGTAAGAAACTCGAGTTTCTCCGGTTGATTTTGAATTTGGGGTTTTCTGTGTTTTGGTGACCCATGTGAGCTGGGGCTAGAATTAGCCCAGGGTCCTGTAGAGAAACTTGTTCAGAGCACTGTAGTGATGAAGGATTAGCTTTCATTTTTTAATTCAATGAATTTTGAATCATGGCTTTGTGGTTTGCATGTGTGGCTGTGTGATGAGTCACTAATTGAGTTTATGACATGCTAGAGCCTTGATTATGTTTGGATTGAGCCTGAGAGGCTAGTTGAACGGTGCCTTGGCTGAGGTTTAGACCATTCCTGTGATAAATGAATTATGAGGCTGATGTAAGCTTGTGCTCAGACATGTGTTTGCATTGAGTCTGGGATGACTTAGATGCTTGGTATTCAACCTTGGTAGACCTTGTATGGTCTATGAGAAGCCTAGTGAGGGCTTGACTTGATTGAACCCTAGGATAGGGAATTCTGATATGCTATGTTCTGTGATTGAATGCCTGTTGGTTTTGTTTTGATATGAACCTACATATGCCTTGATTAGGGCTTGACACTGAGGGTGTCGATGGCGGGTGCCACAAAGCAGGGAAAGAACTACAGAGTGAGGCTTTGCCAGGTAAGTTCTGTGTCCCTGGGAGATGATTTCCCACTTGGTTGGCCACACCACACTCCGGGGGAGTGGTGGTCATATTCATGATGCATGCATTTGGTTGTTGCATCCTCATAATGATGTGTGTGCATCTGTGCTTGTTATGTGATATGATTGTGATAGGTCTATTGGCCAATAGATAGATATGGACCTCCCTAGGAGATTGGTTTCCTCCTAGTTTGGTTGGCTCATGGTCGATGATATCCCAGGGAATCGGTGATTCCTACAGACCAAGGGGATAGAAGTTGAGGTAGCTCCTTCTATTCTTGGAGGTACCATATACGTGCATCCATGCGACGGGGTAGCACCCAATGGGATGGCACGAGTGTGAGTTTCCGGTCTCACACTGATGTGGGCGTCGATGATATCCGCCAGGCGTTGAGGTAGCTCCGCCATGTTTGGAGCAAGATGACTTGCTCATATTGTTATGAGGGCTAGAGGGCCGGGCCAATGGGCCATTTGCTTGTGATTGCCTGATGTATGTATGATGGATAGTGGGCCAGGGTGGAGGAGATTCCTCCAAGGACCCTGAGCTTACTGAGATGTGTATCTCACCCTGTTTGGGGATTTATCTTTACAGGTGACTCTTCTGGAAAAGGAGAGCAGTCTCAGGGCAGGAGGCCCTAGTGGAGACTTGTCTGCTTGGCCGGTGGCAGCAGAGGGAGCTTGAAGTCTCAATTTTGTTTTGATTCTATTTTGTACCCTTGATAAGGGCTGGTGTGTGTACACCTGAGTTATGTACAGTTCTGTATACCCTCGGTGATGGCAGATGTTCTTTTGTATCACCACGGTGTGGTGTGAGACTGTTGTATATATGTATGTACAGAACTGATGTTGATATGATATATGATGTTCCTCCTGAGTATACTTGTTATGTTTTTGATTATCTGTCTATATGTGTACTGTGTGAGAAACTGGATCAGTAGGGGTGTAAAATATCTGTCTTGTGTGTATGTTTCTGTGTTGTGCTTTTATTCCATACATAATGAATCAAGAAAAGTGATTCTATGCTTCCGCTGAGTTTTTTTCATAATGAATTAATCGCTTAACTGATGTTATTAATGATAACGCACCGGAGGCCTACGGGGTGTTACATTTAATGGTATCAGAGCGGTTTTTTGATGAGGACATTATGTATGGAATTGATTGGTGCTTGACTGTGGTTGTTTGACATGAGCATTGCATGGGGGTACATTAACTGTGGGCTTGATCAACTCACTGTGTGATGTACATGTGTAGTGCCATGGTGAGACCTAGAAGCACTAGTAGGGCTACCAATGCCCAGGCTGATCCAGTTGCGGCTGCATTGGCCACTATGCAGCAAGACTTAGCTGCTAATAGACAGATTCAGGCAGATATGCAGCAAGAGATGGCTGCTAACAGACAGACTCAGGGGGAGATGCAGCGAGAGATGGCTACAACCCGAGAGGTTAATGAAGCCTTGATGAAAGCTAATCATGATTTGCTAGAGGAAGTGAAGAACCTCAGGATGGATGACCGAGTATCCTCCACACCCTCTACCCATGATGGCGAGGGTAGTCGCCAGCAGACTAGTGGGAGCCACCAGAGAGGGGACCCGATGTCCCAGGTAGAGGCTGAGAGTGACGCAGCGGCTAGAGGGAAAATGCTGATTACCTTCCAGAAGCATGACCCTCCAGTGTTCTCAGGGGGCTATGATCCAGTGGCTGCAAGCCTTAGAGAAGATTTTTGAGGTGATGGAGTGCCCCGATCACCAGAGGTTGCTGTATGCAACCTATATGCTTCAAGGCGATGCCCACGAGTGGTGGAAGACCACGGTTCAGCTTCTGAGAGCCCGGGGAGAGATGATTACCTGACAGTTGTTCGAGGCTTGCTTCCTGGACATATATTTTCCCAGAGATGCCCGGGAGCAGAAGCAGGCAGAGTTTGATAGCCTCGTCCAGGGGAGCATGACAGTGGACGAGTATCTGGCCTACTTTAATGAGCTGGCCCAGTATGCACACTTCAGGAGACCTTTGCCTGAAGCTAAGATTCTAGCAGCTAAGTTCCTGAGGGGACTTAGGGAGGATATTCAGGTGTTGGCCGGCAGTGGGTCACGTGACATGGATACCTTGGTGAGACAGAGTCGTCAAGTGGAGGACATCCTGCGAAGACAGAGAGGCAGAGAGCCTACTCCCTCAGTCAGACAGGAGGGGAGAAGGCCCAGTGGTTCTGGCCCACCCGGAAAGGGGAAGGGCAAAGAGCTGAGAGTCTCTGTTCCCTCTGACAGATTCAAGAGGGGTTCAGCCCGGAAGAGACCAGTCCCCAAGTGTCCAGCTTGTGGAAAGGAGCATATGGGAACATGTTCCTCAGGCCAAATCATCTGTTTTCGATGTGGCTAGCCAGGCCACATATCCAGAGAGTGCCCTCAGGCAGAGAGTCAGGCACAGGCTGCTCCAGTGGAGATGACGGCACCCACAGCAGGACGGGTGTACACTGTAGATGCCAAAGAGGTAGCCAGAGCTCCAGATCTAATTCAGAGGTACAGTTCTGATCGATGATTGTGATGTTAGAGTACTGTTTGATTCTGGAGCTACACATTCTTTCATACAGAATGTGGTTGTTGATAGGCTCAAATTGCCTAAGCTCAGTTTTGCTCCTCCGATGGAGGTTACCACTGCATCTAGAGAGAGATGTCAGGTGAGCATGTGCTGGATGACCAAATATGGGGTGATGCTAGACTGTTGTCAGAAGAGGGTAGTTGTGCCTTCTGACGAGGTAGGTTCGAGTTCGACCGCATTCTTATCAGTCTTGCAAGCTCGCAAGGCAATCATGGAGGGAGCACAGGGCTATATCTTCTTGGGTGTGATAGAGGATAAGCCGAGTGTTGATCTGTTACAGATCCCGGTGGTGAGCGAGTTTGTGGATGTGTTTCCAGAGGAGATTACTCAGCTACCACCAGAGAGAGATAGAGTTCTCCATTGATTTGGTTCCTGGTGTGGGACCGATATCTGTGGCACCTTATCGTATGGATCCTCTGGAGTTAAGGGAGCTGAAGGTGCAGTTGGAGGACCTGCTGTCCAAACAGTTTATCAGACCGAGTGTTTCGCCTTGGGATTGTATGTATGAGATTGTGTGTAGATTACAGGCAGTTGAATAAGGTTACTGTGATGAACAAGTATCCTCTGCCTCGTATTGATGACCTGTTGGATCAGTTGAGGGGAGCCAGAGTGTTCTCCAAGATAGACCTGAGATCCAGATATCATCAGATTCGGATCAAGCCTGCAGACATACCTAAGACAACCTTCCGATCTAGGTATGGTCTCTTCGAGTATCAGGTTATTCCTTTTGGTCTGACGAATGCCCCCGGCAATGTTCATGGACTATATGAACAGGGTATTCAGACCTTTCTTGGATCATTTTGTGGTGGTGTTCATTGATGACATACTGATCTAATCCAACACGGAAGCACAGCATGCCGAGCATCTTAGGAAAGTCCTTCAGATTTTGAGGGACAAGCAGTTGTATGCTAAGTTGGCCAAGTGTGAGTTTTGGCTAACAGAGGTGAAGTTCCTTGGTCATGTGATCTCAGCAGCTGGTGTATCAGTGGATCCCAGCAAGATAGAGGCAGTGATGTCCTGGGAGAGGCCCAAGGACGTGTCTGAGATCCCAATGCTACCAAGTTACTCTGTCCTCCAAAGTTCTTGAGCCTTGGTTGGTTTGTTGAATAAGGATTTCATTTCCCTCAAATGTTAGAACTGCAAGGTCTAACAAAATTCGTTGAAATGCAAGGAACTTTTTACCTTGACCAGGTAAAAGTCTTTTATACCTGTTCCAAAATAACTATGCATGGAACAATCCTCACCCAAGTGAATGGAGTGGCTATGGAGATTACTCCAGAAATTTGGCATGAAGTTACTGGGATCTCCTTTGATGGAGAAAGAAGGTTTGATGAATAAGTAGAGGGTTAAAATAGAATGGAAACCTATAGAGGTATGCTCATTGATCGCGGTCGTACGCAACCAAATTAATTTGATTTAAATGTAGTACTAGGAAAGTGACTCCTAGGTCGTCTCTCAAGGATCAATTGTCAATGTTTAAGGGATTGAAAACGTGTTGGGGGGTTTTTGAAGGAATTTGGCAGAATATATAAAATTAAACAGAAATAATAATTAATTGCAATGATTAAAAACAAGTC
>PYAF01003266.1:2289-14334 GCA_007407185.1 Glycine tomentella | reverse complement strand
ATGATAGTTCAAGTGAAGAGGAAGATGATGAAAATGTCAACCTCATTGTTAGAAAGTTTTCCAAATTTCTAAGGAAGAACAAGGGCAGAAAGCAACCATTCCAAAGGAAAAAGAATGACTACAAGAACAAGAACAACAACACCTCCTCAATCACTTGCTTTGAATGTGGGAAGCAAGGACATATAAAATCAGATTGTCCTTCATTAACTAAGAAGCCACAAGTAGAAAAGAAGTCAAGAAGAGAAGGAAAGCATAAAAAGGCTTATATTGCTTGGGAGGATAATGAATCAACAAGTTATGAATCCTCATTTGAAAAAGAGATTGAAACCCATCTTTGTCTTACATCTACCATCAATGGAGATTGTGAATCATCTAGTACAGAATCAGAGGTAAATTCTGAATTTGACAATGTTGTTGATGCATTTCATGAGATGCATTTAGAAGCTCAAAGATTAGCTAAAGCAAACAACAAACTTAAGAGTGATCTAAGGTGGCATGTATCCAAACTTGCTGAATTGCAAGATGAACTATATAAGTTGAAGGAAGATCATGATAAGCTTCTCTCAAGTTACAAATGTTGATTGAAGAGGAGATATGAAAGGATGGACATGGAATCAAGCTTTGGAGTTTTGTGCTTTCAACATGCCTCATTGCAAAGTGCCTTGGAAGCTTGAAGATCAATTGATTCATGTAAAAGGGAAGATGTGTTATCTGATAATCCAATGTGCATAACATGCATAATCATTCATTTAGGATTGTTAGAATGAGGACCAATTCAAAAGCATTTAACAAATAAGGCAAATTAAAATCAAGTTTTTGGAAAAATGAAGTTTTCCTACTTTAATCGATTACATATATGTTGGCATCGATTATTTTGTTCTTCGTGCCTTCTAGAAAACAAACCAAGAACAATGTAATCGATTACATATCGAATTAATCGATTACCTAGGCTAAAATTGAAATATCATATTGTCTGTCTTAATCGATTACAGAAGTTCGTAATCGATTACATATCATGCCTATGGCTAACATGTTCTGCGGATTTAATCGATTACATATCGTTTTAATCGATTACATTGTACATTTGAAAATATTGGTCTGTCTGTCTTAATCGATTATCAAATTCAGTAATCGATTACTCAGTGCATTTGGAAAATCATAAGTGTCTCGATTACGTGACTGTAAGGACCCTCACCTTTGGCACCAGGGTTCTTCAGTTAAAAACCTGGTTTTAGGAGTGGCGCGGGTCGCGCCAGGATTGGCGCTGATAGCGCCAGACCCATTGGCTGTGGCGCCAAAGGTTCGGCCAGTTCACGTTTTCAGCGTGGCTCTGGAAAACCAATTCTCTCTGGGTTTCCGCGCGGGCAGCGCCGGGTTGGCGCGGATGGCGCCACAGGTCTCGGGAGGTTGACGCTATTAGCACGGGGATGGCGCTTTTGGCGCCAGACCACCGCCATTGTGGCGCGGATAGGGCGGGAGGTGGCGCGGATCGCGCCAGACCTCGGGCAGGCTGAGTATTTAAGGACAAATCGCATTTTGCTGAGGAAGAAACCTCTTCTTCTTCCTTCCCACGCCCAAACCTCCATTGTTGGAGTGCCCAAGCTTCCTAGGACCTAGTTTCTTGGCCTCAACACCTCCCAAAGACCTTTAATCTTGAGAGAATCACCTAGAAAGCTATAATCCTTCAATTGCTCTCTTGAAAAACCCCATGTGAGTGAGAATTGGTTTCTCAAGGAAGACCTCTGAGACTTGAGTGTTGGCAAGGACCCAAGGCGCAGAACGGACGACAGAGCTAAGGAAAGCTGTCCTCCAGCCTTTTTGGTCGCCACTGTGGTAAGAAACTCAAGTTTCTTCGGTTGTTTTTGAATTTGGGGTTTTCTTGATATTGTGACCCACACTGAGCTGGGGCTAGAATTAGCCCAGGGTCCAGTAGAGAAACTTGCTCAGGGCTTTGTAGTGATGAAGGATTAGCTTTCAGTTTTTGAATTGGATAACTTTGAATCATGGCTCTGTATATGCCTGTGTGACTTATGTAGAGTCACTTGTTGATGGTTCTTAGATATGCTAGAGCCTTAATTGGGATGGTATGAGCCTGAGAGGCTAATTGAACGGTGCCTGGGTTGAGGTTAGACCGTTCCATGGATATCTTGAGTATGAGGCTGATATGAGTGTGCTCAGGCATGTGTTACATTGAGTCTGGGATGACTCAGAGGTTTAGTATGCAACCTTGGTAGACCTTGAAAGGGTCTATGAGTAGCCTAATATGGGCTAGACTTGATTGAACCCTAGGATATGGGAATTCTGTATATGATATGTTCTGTGCTTGGATGCCTGTGGATTGGTTTTGATATGGATATATGCCTTGATTAGGCCTTGATTGTGAGATTGTTGGTGGCGGGAGCCACAGACCAGGGAAATAACTACAGAGTGCTCCTTTGACAGGTAAGTTCAGTGTCCCTGGGGATGAATTCCCATTTTGGTTGCACACCACACTCCTGGGGAGTGTTGGTTATGATTCATGATGCATGCATTGGCTGTTGCATTGCTTATATTGATATTGTGTGCATCTGTATTGGATGATTGTATGTTATGATTGAGATATATCTGTTGGCCAATAGATGAATACAGGCATTTAGGAGCTCTGCCATGTATTCAAGCGTTGAGGAGCTCCGCCAGGCATTGAGGAGCTCTACCATATATGTGATATGATACTGACGTTGAGGAGCTCCGTCAGGGCGTTGAGGAGCTCCGCCAGGCATTGAGGAGCTCTGTCATCTGTATGATCATGATATGATGAGGGCCAGTGGGCCATGCTTGATATGTTTGCCTGATGTGCGTATTGTGACTTGTGGGCCAGGGTGGGAATGATTTCCCAAGGACCCTGAGCTTACTGAGATATGTTATCTCACCCCGTGTGGGGTTTCTATGATTTCAGGTGACCCTTCTGGAAAAGAAGATCAGTCGCAGTGCAGGAGGCCCAGCAGAGACTAGGCTGCTTATCTGAGGAGCAGCAAGGACAGCTTGAAGGCTCTGTTCTGTTTTGGTTATGTTATGTACCCTTGAGAAGGGTTGTATAGTTCTGTATACCCTCGAGGAGGGCTGATATTCTTTTGTATCATCACATTGGGGTGTAGACACTGATGAATATGACTATGTACAGAACTATTTGAGTTTATGACATGAGACTTTCCCCTGAGTATTAATGTTGTATAATTGTTAATCTGCCTAAATGTTTTAGTTATCTGTCTTTATGATGTATGATATGAGAAACTGGATCAGCAGGGGTGTGAAATATATGTCTTGTGTGTGTTGTTTATGATATGTTTATTCCATACATAATGAATCAAGAAAAGCGATTATGTGCTTCCGCTGAGTTATATAAACTATGTTTTAAGCGCTAATCTAATATTATTAATGATAACAAGTCGGAGGCCTATGGGGTGTTACATTTAATGGTATCAGAGCGGTTTCTTGATAAGAACATTATGTATGGAACTTGATTGGTGCCTGTTTGTGACTGTTTGACATGAGCATTACATGCGGGTACATTAACTGTGGGCCTGATCAACTCACTGTGTGATGTACATGTGTAGTGCTATGGTGAGACCTAGAGGCACCAGTGGCGCTACCAGTGCCCAAACTGATCCAGTTGCAACTGCACTAGCCGCTATGCAGCAAGAGTTAGCTGCAAGCAGACAGATACAGGCAGAGATGCAGCAAGAGATGGCTGCTAATAGACAGACTCAGGGGGAGATGAAGCGAGAGATGGCTGCCACCCGAGAGGTGAATGAGGCCTTGATGAAGGCTAACCAGGATCTGTTAGAGGAGTTGAAGAACCTCAAGAGGGATGACAGAGTATCCTCCACACCTCCTGCGCATGAGGGCGAGACTAGTCACCAGCAGGCTGGTGGGAGCCATCAGCAAGGGGACTAGATGTCCCAGATAGAGGCTGATAGTGATGTAGCAGCCAGACGGAAGATGCTGATCACCTTCAGGAAGCATGACCCTCCAGTGTTCTCAGGGGGCTATGATCCAGTGGCTGCAGCAGGGTCGCTACAAGCCTTAGAGAAGATTTTCGAGGTGATGGAGTGCCCCAATCACCAGAGGTTGCTGTATGCAACCTACATACTTCAGCGAGACGCCCACAAGTGGTGGAAGACCACAGTTCCACTTCTGAGAGGCCGAGGAGACTACATTGTTCGAGGCCTACTTCCTGGACAGGTATTTTCCTAGAGATGCCCGGGAGCAGAAGCAGGCGGAGTTTGATGGACTCGTCTAGGGGACTATGACGGTGGACGAGTATCTGGCCCAGTATGCACACTTCAGGAGACCTATGCCTGAAGCTGAGATTTTAGCAGCTAAGTTCCTGAGAGGGCTTAAAGATGACATTCAGGTGTTGGTGGCCGGCCTTGGGTCACGAGATATGGATACCCTGGTGAGACAGAGTCGTCAGGTGGATGGTATCCTATAGAGATAGCAGAGAGGCGGATAGCCTACTCCCTCAGTTAGACAGGAGGGGAGAAGGATTAGCGGTTCTGGCCCACCTGGGAAGGGTAAGGGCAGGATGTTGAGAGCCTCTGCACCCTCTGATAGATTCAAGAGGGGTTTACCTCGGAAGAAATCTGTTTCCAAGTGTTCAGCTTGTGGAAAGGAGCATATGGGAGCATGTGCATCAAGCCAGATTATTTGTTACAGATGTGGTAAGTCAGGCCACATGGTCAGAGAGTGCCCTCAGACAGAGAGTCGGGCATAGGCAGCTCCAGTGGAGATGATGGCACCCACAGTAGGTCGGGTGTATACTGTAGATGCCAGAGAGGCAGTCAGAGCTCCAAACCTGATCAGAGGTACAGTTCTGATCGATGATTGTGATGTTAGAGTTTTATTTGATTCTGGAGCCACACATTCCTTCATACAGGATATGGTTGTTGATAAGCTCAGTTTGCCTAAGATCAGTTTTGCCCCTCCGATGGAGGTTACCACAACATCTAGAGAGAGATGCCAGGTGAGCACGTGCTGCAAGGACGTGTAGTTTTTGTATGAAGGCAGAGCTTATGTGATTGATCTGTTTTGTCTAGCGATGCCTACCCTTGAGATGATTTTGGGTATGGACTGGATGGCCAAGTATGGCGTGATGCTAGACTGTTGTCAGAAGAAGGTGGTTGTGCCTTCTGACGGAACCAGTTCGAGTTCTGCCTCATTCTTATCGGTCTTGCAAGCTCGCAAGGAAATTATGGAGGGAGCTCAGGGCTATATCTTCTTGGGTGTGACAGAAGATAAGCCAAGTGTTGATCTGTCTCAGATCTGGTGGTGAGCGAGTTTGCGGATGTGTTTCCTGAGGAGATCACTCAGCTACCACCAGTGAGGGAGATAGAATTCTCCATTGATTTGGTTCCTGGTGTGGGACCAATTTCTGTGGCACCTTATCGTATGGCTCCTCTGGAGCTAAGGGAGCTGAAGGTGTAGCTGGAGGACCTGCTGTCCAAGCAGTTCATCAGGCCGAGTGTCTCGCCTTGGGGAGCATCGGTGATCTTTGTGAAGAAAAAGGACGGCAGTATGAGATTATGCATGGACTACAGGCAGTTGAACAAGGTTACTGTGAAGAACAAGTATCCTCTGCCTCGTATAGATGATCTGTTGGATCAGCTGAGGGGAGCCAGAGTGTTCTCCAAGATAGATCTGAGATCCGGATATCATCAGATTCGGATAAAGCCAGCTGATATACCTAAGACTGCCTTCCGGTCTAGGTATGGTCACTTTGAGTATTAGGTCATTCCGTTTGGTCTGACGAATGCCCCAGCAGTGTTCATGGACTATATGAACAGGGTATTCAGACCTTTCTCGGATCAGTTTGTGGTGGTGTTCATTGATGACATTCTGATCTACTCAAAGACGAAAGTAGAGCATGCCGAGCATCTCAGGACAGTCCTTCAGATCTTGAGGGACAAGCAGCTGTATGCTAAGTTGGCCAAGTGTGAATTCTGGTTGACAGAGGTGAAGTTTCTTGGCCATGTGATCTCAGCAGCTGGTGTATCTGTGGATCCCAGCAAGATAGAGGCAGTGATGTCCTGGGAGAGGCCCAAGGACGTGTCTGAGATCCGGAGCTTCTTGGGATTGGCTGGCTACTACAGGAGGTTCAGTGATGTCCTGGGAGAGGCCCAAGGACGTGTCTAAGATCCAGAGCTTCCTGGGATTGGCTGGCTACTACAGGAGGTTCATTCAGGGGTTTTCCCAATTGGTGGTACCTCTGACTCGACTCACACGGAAGGGGGTTCCATTTGTCTGGACCCATGAGTGCGAGCAGTGCTTCCAGGAGTTGAAGGAGCGGTTGACCACAGCTCCAGTGCTGACTCTTCCTGACCCTGAGGGAGTCTTTGGGGTATTTTATGATGCATCCAAGCAGGGACTTGGGTGTGTGCTGATGCAGGATCAGAAGGTGATTGCCTATGCTTCCAGGCAACTGAAACCTCATGAAGAGTCGTATCCTACTCATGACTTGGAGTTGGCAGCTGTAGTGTTTGCTCTGAAGATTTGGAGGCACTATTTGTGTGGTGCCAAGTTGATAGTGTTCAGTGACCACAAGAGTCTCAGATACCTCTTTGATCAGAAAGAGTTGAATATGAGACAGAGGCGTTGGATGGAGTTCCTGAAGGACTATGATTTTGAGCTGAGATACCATCTAGGCAAGGCCAATGTGGTTGTTGGTGCTTTGAGCAGGAAGAATGTGACTGCTGCATGCTTGATGATCTTTGATTGCAAATTGATAGAGCAATTCAGAGATATGCACCTGACTGTGGCAAAAGGTGCACATGGTCTTGAGATGAGCAGGACCAAGGTAGATAATGAGCTGATCAGGAGGACCCGAGAAGCTCAGCAGCAGGATGAGGATGTGAGGGCCATGATTGGCCAACAACATGTTTCCTGGGAAGACCACGACTTGGTGAAATACCAAGGTCGTATTGTGGTGCCTAAGGGCGAGCTGAGAGATGTCGTCCTATCTGAGGCACATCAGGGCCAGTTCAGCATTCATCCAGGAGCCACCAAGATGTATCATGACCTGAAGAGGAGTTTCTGGTGGCCAGGGATGAAGAAAGACATAGTCGAGTATATGGCTAAGTGTCTGGTGTGTCAGAAGGTAAAGATTGAGCATCAGAGACCATCAGGTCTACTTCAGCCTTTGGAGATCCCTGAGTGGAAATGGGACAGTATAATAACCTCAGGCGTGGCACCCCACGCCCCAAGCGTGGACCTCCAGAGAAAATTGATTTTCTGAGCTGTTTCCCACGCCCCAGGCGTGGACTCCCACGCTCCAGGCGTGGCATGCAGAATTTGGCTATGTACCCCCGGTAGTACATAGGCTTGTTGGCGCAATACCTTCTTTTCTTAAGCTTTCTTCAAAGGATTCTAAAGCATGTTTATAATTCTTAATCTTATGCTTAATCCGGCTTAATCTAGGCTTAAAATTCAAGATATTACACTTTTCTTCTTTGAATTTGTCCCCCACCACCTTGGCTTTGCTCTCTTGCACGTGTTCTCTCAATTGTAGGGCTGCCATGAATTCTTTTCATTTCTCACCGTAGACTACTTTAGCTTTTATGCCAATTCTACAATATTTTCCTTTGGATTCATGAAATAGCAAATTCTATTTTCTTATTGGTCTATTTCATTTTAATTAATAAAATTACAAAACTATCTTAGTAAAGAAGTCTATTTATCCCAAAATTAATAGAAAACTCCAAAGATTATATCCATCATTTTCCTATAGTTTTCTGATACTTAAGTTAGTCTGTATTAAGCTCTTTTCAAAATTTCAATTAAAATTCCTAGAAATTCTAATTCATGGTTTCTTGTCACCTATTTAGTTAATAATTAATTATCTAAAAGTATTTTATTCCATACTCAGGTTCCCACAAAATTTCCAAAATCATCTGGGCATTTTTGACCCAAAGGGTATTTTGGTCATTTACCACCCTCGGGACCTAATTGTCATTTCTGAAATTATCTAAGGGCATTTTGGTAATTATCTTCTAGGAGTATTCTTGTAATTTCTATTTTATAGGGAAGGTAACCTAGTCATTATTCTGCCTATATCTCTGTAGTCTTACTAAATTCTAGTCTGTATAAGGTCCTTTAATCACATATTACTAATTGATGTAAAATATTGCATCAATTTAATACATATAGAAATGTCGAGGTGTTACATTTGTGATCTTGTAGTTGTTGGTGATACATAACATGATGTCTGGAGATGGTGATTTTGTTCGTATAGTTTTGTATTATAATGGTAGTAGAAGTGAGAGCCGACGTGGTGTTGTTTTCGAAGGAGAGAAAAGGGGAACACGTATCAACCGCAACTCAACTATTGACGAATTGCATGGAAAAATCCGTCAAAAGTTAGCGCTAAATGGCAATCAATCCATCGCTATGGTCAGTGCAAGGATATGGTGCGATGATAAATATATCAACATCAAAGTGATAGACGACGAAGACCTAGAATTTGTAATAGGAGAATTCTTCAACCAGTCAAGGAAAAATTTCTTAGAGTTGTACGTGGATTTGGCTGGAGTAGAGGATGTGGCTTTACCAATGAGGTCAATTGATTTCAATTATTCTCGTGGAGCATCAGCATGTGCTGCTCCAGCTCCAGTTTCAGCTGTTAATTTGTCTATGGAAGATGAAAATGACCCTACCTGGGTTATGGATGACGATATTGACGATGACGATGATGAAAATATCGCAATGGAAGATCGTCTTCTTGCCGAGAATGCTAGTGCTTCGGAGGATGATGAGGATCATCGTGGAAGCGCAACTCAAATACAAGAACATTACTTAGTGGTGAGAGAACCTGAAACCCAAACGACAAGAGGATGCACGGGAGTCTCATTTACCACAACAAAGTCAAGGTGCGTTATGAAACAATAGTTACTTACATGTATGTTCGTTTATTGTGTATGCATTTTATTGTAATGAATTTGGGAATTTGCATATGAAGGTGAGGGTAATACTACTTTTTGGGATGGAATCCCACATTACACCTACATTGATTGAGATTATCCGAGTGAACAAGATTCTGGCACTGGCTCAGGTTTAGTTGAGGGTCCATGGGTATTAGGGAACAAGTTGTTTGTGAAACAAGAATTTGCATCAAAGGAAGATGTGCAAATGGCAATCAAGCGGAACCTCATGAAGGAGCATCAGGAAGCTGTCGTGGTTGAAAGTATGCCGACAAAGTTAAGCATGAGATGTCGTGCTCATGAACAGAATTGTCCTTGGAGGGTTAGGGCAATCAAACCAACGTACGGTGAAAGATGGGTGGTTGCCAAATGGGGCGAGGATCACAATTGCTTAAATGATCACATATCTCAGGACCACAGACAGCTTGATACTAATGTTATTGTTTCACTCGTACTAGGTAAGTTTTTGGATGAGATGATAATGATGAGAAGCATTGATTTTGTTATTGTTAATGATAACGTGATTATCTTTTTTTTTATTATTAGGGATGATAAAGCATGATCCATCATGTTCAATTGGACTAGTCCAGGAAAGGATAACCCATTCCTATGGATACAAGGTTTCATATAGAAAGGCATGGTATGTGAAGCAGAAAGCAATGGCAATTATCTACGGTGATTGGGAGGAGTCATATGCATTTTTGCCGAGGTGGTGTGAATATATGCTTTACTTTTCGCCAGGTTCTTTTTATCAACTTCAAACAAGAAATTATTATTGCGCTCATAGAATCGTTCACGGAAAACGCGTGTTTGAGCGCATTTTTTGGACCATCAGACAATGTTGTGAGGCGTTTAATTTCTGTAAGCTGGTTATTCAAATTGATGGCACTCATCTATATGGCAAGTACAAGGGCAAATTGTTGATTGCCACAGCTCAAGATGGAAACAATGAGTGTTTGCCACTTGCATTTGCCATTGTTGAAGGTGAGACATTGCAAGCTTGGGAATTCTTTCTGGATAACATTCGCGCCTATGTTACACAGAATACAAATATTTGTCTTATTTCTGATCGACATTGAAGCATATTGGTCTGCAGTTAAGAGGCACCCCGGGTGGCAACGACCGCATGCTTATCACGTCTTTTGCCTCCGTCATATTGCGAGCAATTTTAATCAAAAGTTCAGAAATGAGAATTTGAAGAGAGCAGTTATGAATTTAGGTATGGTTAAAAACTCATCTATTCAATTTTGATGTAGAACAAATTGATTAATGTTATTTGAATTTTGTGCAGGTTATACGCCTTCTATTGTTGATTTTGACATAGCCTTTGAAAGGTTTCGTGATGTGAGTCCTGAGGTTGCAAACTGGATTGACAGCATCCCGAAGGAAAAATGGACATGTGCGTATGATGTTGAGGGACGAAGGTATGGACATATGACAACAAATTTGGCCGAGTCAGTGAACAGGATTTTGAAAGGTGCAAGGAACATGCCAATAACCGCGTTGGTTAAGCACACATACAGCAGACTGGTGGAATATTTTGTTTCCAAAGGCCGATCGGCGCTTAATATAGTAGCCTAGGGCTTTTGAAAAAAAAGAAAAAGAGGAGTAAAAGAAATAGGAATTTAAATTTATAAAATTCTGTCGCAAAAGCCTTAGTGACAGAATTAGCGACAGATTAGCGATGGATTTAGCGACGGATTTTAGAGACGAAGTCTGGCGCCAAGAACGCCAGAGTGGCGCCAAAAGCGCCACAGGTGCTGGAAGTTGGCGCCAAGAGCGCCAGAGTGGCGCCAAGAGCGCCACAGGTGCTGGAAGTTGGCGCCAAGAGCGCCAGAGTGGCGCCAGGAGCGCCACAGATGCTGGAAACTGGCGCTGGGAGCGCCAAAGTGGCGCCAAGGGCGCCAAAGGCACTGAAAAGTGGCGCCAAGAGCGCCAAAGTGGCGCCAAGGGCGCGGCATGTCGGTCAGGCCCCCTATATAAAGGAATTTCGCGATTTTTCCAGAGGAAACCACTGTTCCTCTTCTTCCCTAAGCCTAGACCTCCATTAGTGCACCTTAGAAGCTTCATACCTTCATCATAAACCACTAAAACACCTCCTAATCACTTTTAAACTTGATTAGAACCATTGGAGAGCCAAAATCCAGCCTAGTTGTGAGAGTTGTGAGAGAAACTTTGAGAGAACCCATTCCTTGAGTTCTTAAGAGAGAGAGGAGCTGTGGGAGAGGAAAGAAGGAAGCCCAGGACACCAAAGCTAGGAGAAAGACTTCTCCAGCCTTTCCTTCATTGATCTGAGGTAAGAAACCTCTGTTTTAACCGTTTAATTTGTGGAATGGGGATTGGATGAATAGTGACCAATTGATGATAGGACTGGAATTAGGCTTAGGTTCTTTAGAAAAGTGTAGTCAAGAGACTGTTCTGAGTAATATGGAACTTTGAAATTGGAATTGTGATGAAGTTTGAGTTTGGCTCTGTGAGGAAGAAGTGGGTGTGAATAGGAGGTACTATGGCTTGAACTAACTTAAGTATCTTTACAAAATTTGTTCATAAGGCCAAATAATCGGTGAAAACGTGATTATATATGTGTATTGGCTGAGTAGAACCAATGTGGGTTCTTGATTCTGGTGCAGTTTTGAATTGAGCTGTACAGAGTTCTAAAGGAACTCTGATGCCTTGGTAAGACTAAGGCAGACCATTGAGGGTCAATGTATGGCCTAGTAGAAGCTGGGCTAAGATAAACCTTAAGTTAGAGGATTTTGAATTAATTATGAATGGGAAGGTGTTTCCTTCCATATAAAACGGTTGAATACCGTTTCTGATGGTTTAATTCATGCCTACTGTAGGGCGTGAAGTGCAGAGTGCTGCTAAAGATCACCCAGATACTAGGGGAGCTGCTTCTGAGCTACGACCAGGTAAGCTCAGTGTTCTTGGAGATTATTCTCCTGCTTGTGTTTGCTTCACCCACTTTGGGTGCTTGATTGAGTTATCATGTATGTTTGTGCCTTATGATGAATTAGCACTGAATGGTAGGTCAGATGCCTTATAAATTTGATGATACTATTATGTATGAAATATTGATGTAATGCTTGAACTT
>PYAF01003265.1:806169-837560 GCA_007407185.1 Glycine tomentella | reverse complement strand
ATAGTTCATAACTAATTAACTATAAACGATTTGTAATGTATTTTTCATAAGAGGTGTATGTAATGTAGTTATTATCATTTTGGTTTTTTGTTATTTGATTCCGTTTGTATATGAATGTCATTTTCAATTTTTGATTGTGACTTAATTAGTTATTGGATTTTACTTTGAGTTAATTTATTTTGTTATTCATCAAATCAAAAATAATTTTTAAAATTATATAAAAATATTAAATTTTTTTAATAAACCATCGAATCGAGCTAAAATGAACAGCAAAAGATTAGTTTAATTGTATTTAATATTACATTAAAATTAAATCAAATTGACCTGCATATTAATTTTAGGTTTGATATAAACAACTTTTCTATTCGAAAATCAAACTAAATAGCCACATAAACACCCTTTATGACAGCTAAGATTTGACTTTAATTTCTTCCTTTATTTGTATTGTATAAGTTTAACAATTGAAAGAAAAAAAAAGTCATTGGTAAAAATTAAAGGAAATTCACCACAATTCACACATTTTGCTCAATTAATTTAAACAGATGAAAAGAATTTAACTAGACTTATAAATTCATCCGTTTCTTATAGGGGGGAGAGAAAAAATGGGAACGTTTTTAATTTTATGCATGGCGTAATATATGGTTGATGACAATATAAGTTTTGAGGGATATTATTGTAATTTGACAATTGTTTACAGTATTTAATTTTTAATGAAACCAGTTAAAGAAGTGGAAATTCTTATATTTTTCATTAGACGACACTTAAAGAGTTAAAACAGGTTAAATTCATTGGGTTAACCCATTTAACTATTTAAATTAGGTCGATTGCAAAAACAGTGACTCGTTTTCTTTGGTCTACAAGCAGTGACTTATTTAAAATTTTGATTTAGTCATTTTCAGACTCTTACTCAGTTACTCGTTTAACTGGTTGGTTGGTTCGTTAACATGCATTTGGATGTGTCCGCGTGAGTGTTTTTACAAATACATGCTGTTGGGTGGACAAATCAAACACAAAATCAGAAGAACAACTACAATTCTACTAGCATAACGTCTTGGCTATTCAAAGCATAAAGAAGACTAAAAAAAAGAGCAAAAAGGCAAAACCTCATAATAGCCAAAATACAAAAGTTTGCATTTTATTGAGACTATATCTTCAGCAAAAAAAGTTAGAAAAAAGTATTGAGTTTATCGTCAATATGGCTCACAATTATCGCGTATGTAAAAGTACTTACTATTTTCTGTATTTTCAAATCAAATTGACATACATTTGTTGCTCACAAAGTTAAATATCCAATAGTTTGAGAAGAAAGTGATGACTTAAGCACAAAAGGATTTAACTCAAAAGATTACTCCAGTTGAAGAATCTCATGACTCACGGTTAACAGAGCCTTTGTTGCATATCGATCGACAAACTCATAAAGAAAATGTTCTTTCACAAATCAAAGAGTTTTTGCATTTTTTTTTACTTATTATTATTTTCATAAATCAAAGAGTTTTGCATGTTGAAGGATGAAGTTTTGATAAGTAAATAATCACTTTAGTACCTAATTAAAAGTGATAGATGCTATTATATTAGTCCTTGAAACTAAAAAAATGTAAAATAAATTCTCAGAATATCGAATAAGTTCATAAACTCAACTATTTATTATTAATTTTAATTCATAAATATATGTTAATATTATCATCTTAGTCAATTTTTTTAAAATTTTGGACTAAAATGATTATTAATTTACACTTTCATGGACTTTTTTTATTTACTTTCCTTTAATTTAGGGATTAATGTGACAAGACTTTACAAATTCGATCATTTACTCAATTTTTATTCCAAAAGAAAAGATTATCACTAACATGGCACCTGAACCTCTCAACAAGCTAAAATTTCAAAATAACGAACATCTGGGTAACCTTTAAATTATGTGTCTTAGTAAAATGGTCCTTAGTAATACTATATTAAACTTCTATATTAAAGTCCATTTAATCAGGATAATCATGAGCAAGCTTATGCTTGGATTGAGTGAAAGAAAATATAATCCACACAGTTTTAAAAATAACGGTGATAACAATGAGATAAGGTGGAATCATGTATACTTGTAAAAATAATTAAGACCAAAATATAAATTTGGTTCTCCAATTTTTTCCAATAAATAATTTTGGTTTATTATTCGATTATATGCCCTCATCAACGTCAAAAATATTACATTCATCAGTTTTTGCTTGATTCCTTCTCAAACTACATCATATTATAAGAAATATTTGTTTTGATATCACTTGTAATACGCCTTGCAACTTTTAGGATTATTGAATATCTCTACATACTTTGAGAAGTGTGTGTTTTCTGCTCACCTATATACTTCCTGGAACACTTTCCAAAAGATTATCCATCTTATAATTATTCAAAGTCAAACTTCACTTTAAAGTTTTTAAGTGATGAACTACCAAAAAACATCTTAGTATATATAATATTAATTAATTTCTTTAAGTCATCCTTAATTGTACAGTCTCATACCTGTAAAGTATCTGAATCTTTCTCATTTTAGTGTGTATTTAATTCTTTCATGTGTCCCTCCCATTGAAAGTCGTTCATTCTCTATGTCTCATATCATTTTGCATCGATGATCACTTCTCACCTTCACCAAAGCCTAGGACGTCTCATCTCATTTTGCACCTATGTACAATTCTTGACAAACTATCAAGTTCCACTAACTTATCAAAGTCACAAGTATTTTTCTCACAATCACTTATGGCTCTTACAAATCAAGCTTGATATTATCCAGTATTCTTTGTCTTACCAAACAACTGCTGACTCTACACAAATAAGAAAAGTTGTTGTGTTTTCACAAAGACTAACTCCTAAGCATCTTATAAACATATATAAAATCTCGGCATTTAATCTATTCTCTCAAGGTATCCAAGATGTTTTGAGAGCTTTTTTGAATTTTACAAGAATTTAGAAATAGCTTTTTACATAAAGAATTCAAATGAATGTGCGTACGGTTCATAACTTATCTCTTCAAAGCTTCTGGTATATATAGACATTCATCTTCAAGTGTTCGTTGTCTCATAACAAATGGATTTCTTCACTTAAGCATTCGTCTGATGCTTTATGATCGTTATAGTATTTAATACACATCCTTCTTCATGCAATACAACCACTCTAATTAGCTTTCGTGTAGAACACTTCAATAAAAACCACTTCCTTTTGCGTCATAGCAAGTTTGCATAACAAAGCATGTCTTTTGATGCTTGTTTAGAACTTTCATAACTTGAGTTTCATTTATTCTTTATAGAATTTGATAGATTCTTGAAGAATGTCTCTACAAAATGGATCTTAGACACAAAGTATTAAATGAAGTCTTAAATGTCATTTCTTAAATGTTATATTGGAATATAACTTTAGCTAACTATCACTTGATACTTCAAACGCAGACTCACGAAGCAATATCGAATAAGACACAACTTTTAACATTTATATTTATTTGCATCGATCTAATCAAAATAATTAGGAGTCCCGATTCGTACTAAGACATAAATATCTTTTTACTTAACAATCATTTTCAAGATGGGTTTTTCAGTTTCATGCATGTCTATGTGCAAATGAGGTTGTTGCAAATGTACTCAACTTCTAGTCTTTTAGTTGAAGCAACAAAAGTGTTATACAAAATGCGGCACAAAAAAACTCAGTTACTTGGAATGCTTTCATTACTAGTTTAATTAAATGTGGTGAGGTAGAACTTGCTTGTACTGTGTTTAATCAGACATGTTTACTTAGAGTATTGTGTCATGGACTCTTATTGTCGTGGATACACATGCAAGGTTCTTTTGTTAGCTTGAAGATAGACAATAGGTTGTTTGATCGATTTGACTAAAAAAATAAAACTCCTAATTTCTTGTCCAAAATCGATAATGTTAGGTTGACGATGTTGGGCTTGCGAGGTTGAACTCGAAACCTCTTAGGATTGAAATTGAGGTTGGAATGTTGATGATTGTTGATCGGTGGAGAGTGTTCATAGTTGACAATGAAGAGAAGAGAAGGACATTGGTGGAGGAGGGCTGGTGGAGAGTACTCATAGTGTTTTTTTTGGAGGAATGTGGCTTGGGTTTGGAGCAATCAGGCCTTTGTTAGAGACACCGACAATGATGTCAATGACTTTGACAAATATGTTAACATATGAATTTATTTTGAATAATTATGTTATTGGTATGACGTATTTATTAATTTTGTTAGATGATTAATTTTTGTCATTTCTTGACTAACTACTTTTTATGGGGTCTCCACTTTTAATCATCTTTTTTCATTTATAAGACTCAAACTTGTGATTTTGCTCAAGGAATTCAAGCTTAATTCTACTAAGACTAATGATATGGTGGTAAATAATACTCTATGAATTTGAATATTATGTATAATTAATTCATTAGTGAGATGGGATGACTCATAACGCCTTTAGTGCAAACGATAACCCCAAAATAAAGTAGAACAAAAGTTTTGAAACGGTCGTGTGAAAAATGTCAAGCAAAGAAGAGCAAACATACCTATTATATTTTTATGTTAATGGGTGGTAGCTGGTAACCAAAACATGATGTAACTATTATCACAAATATCAAAACCACGTGAAGATGACTATAACAAGAAAAAATAGCTGATATAATGTGGGGCTAACGCCGTAGCGCAGAGTTAACACAAACCACAAATTAAGTCCTCTAGAACACATCTTTGTGCTCCAACTCACTAATCCATACAAACCCATTTTGTGGTTTTCCACTGTTCCCTTGTACAGAAACTTAGGATATAATATGAATTGAAGCACTAAGATGAGGGTTAAGGTCTTTTTAATGGTTTGTCGTGGGAAAAACATTGAACTACTGCTTGATGACAACCTCCATGCTATTCCATTTCCATTGCATACCTAAAAGAGAACATATCAAGAACCAAATCAGCAAGATCAAACTCAAATTTTATTGTCATTATACTACAAGTAGTGCACTTTTTTAATTTTTTACGTGCTCAAAAACTCTACAACTTGCCATTCTTTGTTCCCTCAAATAGTACCCTGATTGTGATAATGTGGTTCTCAACTTAGGTCCTTCTTCTGTATTTTACAAAAGAGACAAAAAAAAAAATGGCCAATTATTAGAATACTTGTAAATTAGGACAATGACATGTACATATGAAGGCATTTTCCCAAGTTGACTGTGTAGACCACTTAAATTCCATAGCTGCAATTTGTGTTCAGGTAATAGATATGAGACTTTAATTTACTATTGATTCACAAACTTATTGGGAGTGTAAGGCAGCAAACAATTGTAGATATGCAAAATCTATTGGTCACTAAGGGAGTGGACAATGTACAAAGGTGTCATATTCATATCAAATGTTGAAGTTCTATTCTTTGAATGCAGATACCAATTGTTTGGGCCACGAAGGAATTACATTCCTGAGGTCCAGTGAGCGGTGGAAATGTTTAGGGGTGAGGTTTTCAGGAATCGCTTTAAGGGAATTGATTTTTTTTTTTTTTTTATTAGCAGTGAAAATGAATAAACTCTTTGTTTTACTTTTAGACAATTTTAATGAAAAAAAAAGGAGAGTATGTTAATTAGCAGAAATTTCTAGAATATCCAACTACGGGTAAACTACTAAGTTATGAATATTGAATAATGATCGAAGAGAAGTAAGTACAATCCTGGAATCTATATCCGATGCTAAAAAAATTACAAGCAATTCGTTTTCGATCTGCTAATTAAGTGGATGGTGTTTCTTTTTCAGTTAATTTATTGTGGATGGTTCATCATATAGGTTTCAATATTAAATTTTCTAGGTTTGAGATGATCAGTCAAAGCATTTAAGTATGTCATGTATCTAGTTCTTTGGTCTCCCTGAGTTTTTAACCATGAGTTGTTATGTTGATCTCCCAATATTCGGAATTGGAGGTTGGTTTCCACTATCGTAGTGCATCTTCTTCCCAGGCATCGCGAGGTTGGTTTTTATTCCGATTCGGAGGGTACAATAACCATAGGGTTTTTATTAAAGATTTAACTTGTCCTCCAGTTAAAATAATCATATTCAAGTAACATTTATTTGTAATCTGATTAAGTTTGATCATCAGCCACCACCGTAACTCATAGATTAATTGACAAGAATTGTTTTAACTTATTTAGGATGATGAGTTCGAGTTTCTAGTAGTGTAATTAAATTAAAAATAACTCAATTTTTTTATCCGTAAAAATAACTCAATTTGAATTAATTAGATGTTTACTGTAGTATATTCGTAATTTAAAAAGCTATCGTCGATCAGTGTGTAATCCAAAGTTATGTTGAATTTCACTCACTTTAATAATAATAATAAATAATAAACTAGTAATTTTGTTATCGGGTTATTCCGGATCATCTTAATCTTATAGTTTTTATCTTTATTCTTAAGTTAATATTGTCTACCCTAAGCAATATAATGACTTAGCGGCAACTGAGAGTTATCCTGGATCATCTTATTCTTAAATCATGAGTGTTTATCTTAGACAATATTAACTTGAAAGCAACTGTTATAGGACTATCCTGGGTCAGTCCTAATGCATCTAAAACTGCATTCAAGAACATGAGTATTGATTATCCTAGGTTAACACTATCCTTAACTTGGCTATTTTGGGACAAGAAAGATATTCACTTAACATATGCTTAAGAGTCACATGTCCTCTAGACAAAATGTGACCAAATCTAACAGAGTTTTTTCACTAGTCATGTCTATAAATATCAAGACTCTCCTTAAATCTGGATAATTTCATTGATTCTCATTATTTCTCAACACTTTTTTACTTGAGCATTAAAATATATGCAAATGTCATCACCAAAACAGTTCAAGTTGAAACAATTTTACATCAAATTCTTTGACAAAAACTTTCACATCAGTTCATTCATGTGATTCGAAAAATTGAGAGTTTGACATACATTTAAAAGCATCATTCATAACATATTTTTCTTAACACACTTTTCATAACATATTTTTCTTAACACACTTTCTCTAACAACTTGTATGTGATTCTAGTCCATCACCTTGTAATTAGCATTAGTCTTCTCTGATTTTTACTTCATAACTTGAACTGCCATTGGTTTAATCAGTCAGATTCTTTGCAAATCAGGTTCCTAAATGGCCTAACTTGATAATTAGTCAATAATGACAAAAACAAAACACACCTTTTAGATTCACAAGTAGGCCAAATGCAAAATCCATAGGCAATTAAATTCTTTCAACTATTTTCTGCATATATACACTCAATTAAACTAGCTAGTCTTCTGATGGTCCTTTGGTAGTCTAACAAACACAACACCTTGCACACACCTATTTACAATTTCCTCAAATGTGCAAGTAAATTCTTTCACACACAATAGCAACAATCTTGTCTTCTTGACCTAGGTGAACAATGAGAATTTCACCATGTAAATCTCTAATCAAAATTATCTGTGAAAGTCTACAACGCATTGATGGGTCACATACTGCATCATAGAAGTTATCAACTTATCATCAGCTCCTTATAACTCCAAAGCTCTTCCAACCCCAAATTTTCAGTATCTACCAAATCTATTAGTATTCTCTATGCATCAGCAATCTTATTCTACACGCTTAACTTGTGCACCAAATCAAGAAAAAACGAGTTTTATATTGAAATTGGGACAACATGGCATGCATGTTTTCATGATTCCCTTTTGGCTACTTAGATAAGTGAAGGCATCACTATCTAATACAAAGTAAACTCTTTGTTGAATGCTGACTAGGTAATGCTCCCTATTCTTCATGGCACACATAATAGACTAAAATTCTGTCATTTGTACATGGTCCAATTACATTTTACATTTCTATGGTTGTTAAAGTAAGCTATTGGAATTTTCCATTTCCCTTATGTTTGTCTGAGTGTAAATAGAGTGGAAGGAAATGGAGAAGAACGAGATAGAATGGAAATACCAAATTTCTCCTGCTTATTTGAGAGGAGAAATAAAAAAATTGGTAGCCTGTTGATAAAAAATTCCCTCCTAAAGTGGAGGGAAATGTTTGTTGCAATTTTAAGCACAACAAAAAATCTATCTTATTCTGCTGCTTGTGATGTGAACGAAGTTTTGAACTTTCAGACCCTCTGTCAAGCACCAGGAAAAAGAAATCCCATTCATTTTCACTTTATTTAATTTTTTCACTTTCTTTTTCTTTAAGTACAATGAAGATAACAATGTTTGCATTTTATGACATGCTGCTTTTTTAAATACAATGAAGATAATAAAGTTTGAATTTATGACATGGTGCAAACTATTCACTCATGTTCGGCACTACTAATCCAATTCTAGTAATCTACACTTCCACTCGTTGATGCTACATGAAAGTATGACAAGGTTGGGTTGGTGTCACAATCGGAGACAACAGAGTTCATAGTTTAATGAAAAAAGTCGATAGTCACATAATACTAGTAAAGATACAATGAACAGATAAAAGTCATACTACGGCATCACATGGCTAAATATTAGAATTCAAAACTAAGGAAACAATTAAGATTAGGTGGAAATGAAATACAATTCAACGCTTATCCTAATTTATTATCAATTAGTGTGGGCCAAAGGCTTGAAAGATAAACTCCAAACAAATTTATGTTTAACTAACTGAAATGACAGTGAATGTTCAAACTTATCACTTATCAGGGCTGATTTTCGAACATGATTTTACAAAAACCTCCAATCTTCTTTCTAAGCTCACAGAAATTTTGGTTGTAACTGTCCGTATCACATTACTAAAGTTCCTCTTTCTTAAAAACTTAAAGTGAAATGTATTTATGAGTGATACCATACTTCCAATAAATTTTTAAAACATATTTACAACTCAACTTTTCTCTTTATCTCACCCTATTAAATCAACCATTTTATCTTACACTTTTCTCTTCTCTTTCTTTTTCTCTCCTCTCCTAAAATGTAAATATTGTTATAAAAAAGTTGTGTGGAAGTAGAATTATCATGTATTTATATACTGATTGCGAAAAATCTAATACTGACCAAAGATCAGACATCATGGAAATGAGAACCGGAAGTAGAATTCATTAATTTCCAACACTAATCACTAAAAATGAGTGAAGTTCTTGCCGCCAGAACAATAAATACAGATACCGTATCTATACCGTAAAGAAAAAACATCAAAACATACATCAATGGTTCCACCTCTAATATATACAATGTTCCCACCTGGCCTGAAAGAAACTGTGGTAATGAATAGCATGACTATTGATGTTAGGATGGTCAAAATCTTAATTGAAGAACTCCTGCCAAAAATCACTTGGCCATTTTACCCTTAAGTTCTGTAGCAGCAGCTTTAGCTGCAGATTTGGCCAGTGAGGTAGGTTTTATAACACTCTTAGGATTAAGAGCCTGTCGAATCTTAAATGCAGCCCATGCAGTACCCACAGCATGAGCAGCAGCATCCAGTCCTTCACTTGTTGCCTTAGCAGCTTCTTCTCCATATCTGCCGTATACACATTGCCAAATTGCTCACAACAGTTAGAGAAGAACATTGGCATTCCCCCCATGTTGTATGCTTTCAATTCTCAAAGCAGGGCAAAGTAAATGGAAAAAGAAAACCAATAAGTTAAGGAACATGGATTTCACTAGCTAATAAAGCAGGTCATGGACCGAACCATATCAAGAAGGCATGCAAGAAAATAATTTGGGCTGCTAGTTCTCTAAGCACACCCAATGCAAAGCCTTCTACTTTTCTAATTTTTTTTTTTTATTCGCAGTTAACTCATGGGAGGTGTTTCTTAAGCTGAAGGTGTCCTACAAACCGCAGTATTTTGGGTGGCATAATGTGGATGTAGGACACTTGGGAATTCAAGATGTCCACATTCACAAGTATCATAGCCACAATTAAAATTTCAATTCTCATGCTCAGCATGGGGTTCTTACTTTCTAGGCATAATAGCATCAGAGCATATGACCGAAGATCATAGTATCATCTAATGGAATACTTAATTTCATACTTTCTTCTGTAGGTATTTGACCATAGATATTGCATCTATTAACTTTACCTGTGATTGACAAGCTCGGTTGTCACAGTATTAGATGTTGACATGACACTTTTTTCTGCTACTTCAACAGCATCACACACTTTGCCTATTTGCAAAAAAAAATAAAAAATCATCAGTATAATAACTGACTCAGTAAACTATATAGTACCTACTAAACTAACAGGATCATGGCTGCTTGATCTTAAAGCCGAAACATGAGAAAATTTCTTGGGCAAATGAACAATGACGTTTTAAAACTCATTTTGGAAGAGACCCCAACCAAATTTCTATGAACTGGTCAAGGTGGTGAGAATAGATGAAAGGTAAAAATGATTTTAGTGATCGGCCAATAGAAATAACACCTGAAGGCACATAATCTTAGTGACTGTTTAACAATTCATTATTTCAGACAAGAACATCAGTGTTCTCAAACTCAGAAAATATTGATGAAGTTTACTTGTTTGCGATGACAGTTCATAGACCCTACTTTGGCAAAAGAACTTTGCCCAAAACATAAAAAGGATATAAAAACACATGAAATGGCTGGGTTTCTGTAATGCAACTTTGTCAATTCTATTCTAATTTCAAAAATCAAACAAATTGAATTCTGAAATAGTCAACACTCAACAATTGTGCAAGGTTGATGTACATGAAATTATGGAAAAATAATCTAACTTTTAGCATTTGACCAAATCATGAATTTCAATGAAAACATGGCTAAGGCAAGGATTCCAAGTTAATGAAAGAATGTGTCACAATTAGTTTTGGATGACAGGTTTTGTTTAGCACATTGTACAACCACCAGTAAATAAGATTTTATTTGATTATCTTATTTTTTGGGAACCATTTCAAGCTTCAATTTGCTGCAAGCATGTTGAAACAATTTTCTGTTTAGCCTGCCATTAATTGCTTGTGTTTTTAAAACCATTAGAAATATTACTAAAGCTGTCCAATACAACGTACTAAGACTGTTCATAGCAATTACAAACATATCTTTCAAGCTATTTTCCTCTTTTAAGCATTTAGACGTGTGATTATGCCAATTTAGAGAAGCTTCAGTGCCCATACACACACACATATCAATTATTCCTTAGTTTTTAATTAGTAAAAAACATCTTTTCCTTTTTTTCTTCTAATTTTCTTTCTTTGTAAAGAAGATAAACGTTTTTTTCTGTTTCTTCCTTTGCTAGGGGATATTTGGCTAGTGCTTAGAACTAAAACAACATTATGGTGATGACTGTAAATCATAAGCCCTGTAAAATCCAGGGAATAAGATAACTGACATACTGAATCCATCCAATGATGCAAGCACAACTTCTCCAGGTAGAAGGCTGAAAATTTTCTTTCTGGCTTTTGAATTTGCCATTGAACTAGTGAAAAATCCAGAGACCTTCACAACCCCAGTGAGAACCCCATTTGCCACACTCTCTGTCATTTTGGTCACTTTCTTAACCCTATATAAACATCAAGCCAAAAAGACAATATCAGTTATTTAAGTGTTCATGTTCAAACAAACAGACTAACAGACAAAAAACAAGGACAAATAATCATAGCTACCTAAAAGTCGCAGAGTGTAACATTTTTGTCTAATAAACATTTATTAGAAAACCAAACAGCAGGATTCTGAAAACTCCTCAAGTCATTAACTATTTACTGTGAGATGAACATATGAAATACAGAAAGAGAAAATTTTAGTTTCAGACTTTCAGTATAAAAAAACTATTTAATTTTACTTTTTTCATTATAGCCTTCAAGACTTTGGTGTTAGTCCATCACAGTATTGACAAATGAGCACAACAAAAGAGTTAACTGAATGCACTTGAAGCACTTGATTTCTGCAAAATATCACTAAATATACCAAATATACTCCTCAGATTCGGAGAGAGCTTCTAAAAAATTAAGACCTATAAGCTAATGATCTTTTAACTCACAAGAAAAGTTTAATTTATTCATCCTACTCACTTTTTTTGCTACCAAAATATGTGTACGTGAAGTTAATGTTGGTTTTGCCAACAATTAATCTTTGCCTGAAATGTAAAGCAGAAGAGGATTAATTAAGAGCACAGCCACCTTTTGATCCGCTTCAAGGTTTCAGGACCAATCTCTCCCTGACGGAGCCATCCTCCTCTTCATGACATCATTCCCCCACCGCAACTGCTCCACCGTCACATCCCCACACCACAGAATCCCCTTAACCAATTGTCCAGAACCAGCCGTAGGTCAGCACTTGTTCTTGTTCTTGTTCTTCTTCTTCTTCTTCTTTCGTTTTGCTTTTTCCTCGTCGCTTGAGGAGGAATCCGAATCCGATTCCTCCTTCGGGACACGAGAAGTAGTGAGAGTCATCGACCTTGACGGCGGCCTCGTCCTTCGCCAGTGGCCACTGGATCTCGTCACCGACTCGCGCGTAGACGGCGACGAGACTCTGGCGCTGGCGAAGACAGATGACGGTGAGGTTGCCGCAGGCGAGCTCGACGCTGCAGTCCTTATCGATGAGGTGGAGGATGGCGCCGGGGACCTTGATGAGGACCTCCTCGACGGCGACTGGCAGCGCGGAGGGGCTGGTGTTGTCCGGGAAGAGGTTTTCGACGAGATCGCCGACCTCCTCGATTTTGGGATAGAGAGAGGAGGAACAGGAAGAGTTCGAAGAGCATGCTTCGGGTTTTGATTCAATTACCTGCGGGTACAGAGAGTTTCTCTGATTGGAGTTTTCAGACATTGATGAATGGAGTTTCCAACTTCGAAGGTCGTTACCGTTGTGTGGATTTGAAGTTTCAAAAGAGAAACGAAAAAAAACTGACAAACAAGAAAATGACACGTGACTTTTGGTCAAAAGAACATATTACCTGCTGCGAAAATTTCCCGTGATCTCGGTACGGAACTTTTTTTTTTTTTTTTCCTTTCTTTCTTATTGGGATGCTTGGCAGACTGAGAGGTGAGTTATTTTTTTTAATTAAGTAATTGATAGTATTTTTAATAAAGATTATAATTAGAAATATGTTAAAACTCAACTATATTTTAAGATTTTTAAAATCTCAGTATTATTTTCCATATTAATATTTTAAATTAATGATTGATTATTTTTAAAACATAACCTTATTGCCTTACAAATCATGGTTGAACAACAATCTCAAGTTATAAAGACAAGTCTATAAAATATAGTATTTATTTAAATAAATTGGAGTTAGCATTCTTAGGTAGTGTTTATAACTTTGTATGCCTCATATCTCTAGTCTCAGCCTCACGTCATATATACAATCCAATTTGTGTATGCTGATAAGGTGGGGGACTTGCAGGATCTTTGGATTAGTTGTAGTTTTTGCAATTAGAAAGAAAAGCAACAATTTAGTAAAGAAACATCAAGCATGGATTACACGACATCTTATTCAGCACCACCACAACAAGCAACAAGGGTCTTTTATTTTTAGGGTGCAATAAGAGGCTTATCACATTACTTATGATTGATTCAACTATTAGAAGAAAAAGCTCTACTTTGCATTTATTCAACAACAATAGCCTTATTTGATTAGGTGGGGTTGGCTATATAAATTATACGAACGTGTCATATGATTTGGTTAAAAACTAAAATGTTAATGATGTTTTTTATTATATAATTTCTTTTAATAATTTTCTTAAAAAGTCTTATGTTAATGGAATTTAGAACAAATTTGCGAAGTCAGAGAGATGTGAGATGGAAGCTAAGATACTGAAAAATGGGATGGTATATATAGTGTGGAGGGTGCACCATAGTGACATGAGACTTAGATTAATCTAAGAGCTAAAAATTATTATCTATTATACATCACTTGAAATTATGTCTTACCATAAAAGTCTCTATTATATAATGTAAGTTTAACTTTAAGTTGATTTGTTAAGTTAATTAAATAAAGTTTTATGAAACATATAAGAATCAAGTACATATAATTAACTTAACTCATTTAATAAGAAAAAACACACAAATATGATAAATAAAAATATTTTCATTTAAGAAAACATTTTTTGTGTATTATTATTATTATTATTATTATTATTATTATTATTATTATTATTATTATTATTATTATTATTATTATTATTATTATTATTATTATTATTAATGTTGGAGAACTATCTTTGCTTGAATAAAAGAAAGGCTGGATGTTACATATACACTTGCAATGCAACCAATTTCGGGGTAATTAGCATTATTCATATTTAATAATGTCTATATACTCATACCTCAACCTCATCATATACAATCCAATATGTATATTTCATTATTTGATAATATTGTGCAATTAAAAATGGAAGAAAAATCAACATAGAAACATCAAACATGTTTATTTGACAATAACAATATGACAACAACAGTAATCTTTACTCATTTCTTTTAATGTTTTCCTCTAGAATCATTTTTGGTCTCCCTCTACCATTTTTTACAAGGGTAACAATCATGTGATCAAACATGTTTTTTTTCCTTCAAATAGATCATCAATGATGATTTGACCTATTTTAAAATTTCAAAAGGAAAGTTCGTATTTCCATGGGGCCAAGCTCAACAACCAAATTGTGATAGCTGACAGGGCCACCCCTAATTGCATGCGGTTCGTGTCCTTTGTCCCCTTCAACCTTCCATGTCATCCTCTTCATTTCTGACTTCTCTTGGTTAGATGACAAACTTACCTCCTTCAACTCCTTTATCTACTTAATAAAAACACCAAATCACCCATTACATGCCAAGCAAACAAAGTTTTATAGGACAAAAGTGAACTCAATTCAAGTTATCTAAGAAAGTATGTGCATCACAAAGACATTTCTTAAGGGTGAGAAGAAGCTCTATATACCGTTTTCATGGCAAACAACTTCTTTAGTTCAACTTTGGTAAGAGTTGAATACTCATCATCTTCACTTGTCTAATCAAGTTGAAAACATGAGAGAAATATATGAGATTAGAACTGGTATTGCCATAGAAAAAAGATTGGTACAATGTTACTTAATGCAACTGAATTACACTAAACATGTATCTATGCAAGAGTTAGTATATGATCTTATTGAATTTTATTAAATCACTTTGTCTCAATTCATTTGAAGTTAAATACGAATAGGATTATAAATATTTTTATAGACTCACCTCATATAGATGTGCCAAACGAAGAAGCACAATTCCACCATCCAACTCCTGCATGCAAAACATTTTAGTTAGAGATAAAAAGAGTCAAGAGTGCTATAGACTACAGATATCCTTGCAAAAGTTACTCTACCTCAAGAGTTATCAGAGCAATATTGGGAGGCAAGCTGTAATGTGGATCCATGATAGTTCCTTTTGTCAAATGAGAGGACTTCCAGTTTTCCGAGTTCTAATCAATAAAAAAACTCATGAGTATAATATGGTGATGATTATTAATCCATAATTAAGTACCTGAAACTAATTAAGTCATACCTCATGTGTGAAAGCAACTAAGAATGGAGAATAAATTTCCTGACCAGTTGTACGACGCCAACGTGAACCAGCTCCAAGCTTGTGGATGCTGATATAATAATTTCCTCTGACCTGATGTTACAGAGAAAAAAAAAAAGAAATAGATATTCTATATATAGATAGAAGAAAAGAAAATACAATCGTTTTCTACTTTCTAGTTTTTCTACCAAGTTAGTAAAATGTAGTGTTTCAATCCACATTTTTCATAGAAACAAACTCTATTTGTCACTCAGTCAATAGTAAAGAGGATACAAAGAAGTATAAATTAATTGATGACATTATCATACGGTTAGTCCTTCACATGTATTATTGTTCACGCAAACTTGTTCATCAAGTGGTTCCCCGACTCCTCGACTATCATCATGGAGAATACGCCTTGAGTAGTAAACATTGTGTTAATACTTGTTTGCAATAAAATAGCAATATTGAAATAGCAATGAAAAGACAACTTGAATACCTATGAAGCATCAATTCCACCTCACCATCTTTGATGCTGGCTCCACCAGTGGCACGATCAACCAAGACTGAGAACTCAGATTTCTTATCCTTAGTGTAAATTCCAAGATTAAGCTGGACAAACAAAAATTAATTTAATCAATGTTATGGAAGTTTGTTAACTACAAAGAAACAATACTAATAGGTTACTTTTACTCTCTCTCTCTCTCTCAAGTTCTTTTAATTGTTTTTCTAGTGGTTGATGCCATGATATCATTTTGTTTCTTGTCTTCTCATACCCATAACACATTATCTGCAATTAAAACTCGAAATTTGAAGAAATTAAGATAGTACAAAAATTTTACTGGGTAATAGTTTCCTGCTACTGGTTGAGTTACTTGCAGAGGCCAATCTTCCCTATAATCTCGAACCTGTATTGACATTTTTAAGGGTCATAAAAGTCAATGTTGCAATATTTTCTCCCCTTGAATTTCATAATAAATCAGAAGAAGAAAAATTCGTATTAGATTACTCGTTTTAGAAAATCTCTTCCATTGGAATCCGTATAAAACTCTTTGTTTGTGGCCATATTTGCTGTCATTCGTGTGATCACCTCTTTTCCAACTCCATCATCAGTAGGAATTGGACCAATCTTCAAAAGTAAACCTCAGTTAGAATCTTATTTTGTTATTTTTAGAACTCCAAAGTACACAATCCATATTAGGCCAATCAACAGTCATAATATTCTATTTGGCTGGTATAATTAAACATTAATACGAACTTTCCTGAGACTAGACAGTGCAACTTACAGTGAATTCAATTTCCGCATGGTCTTTGTCTTTGTAAAGTCTAGTAACCTAAAAAATATATAAGTAGTAAGAAAAAGATATCGATGACAGAAAAAAGGCATTTAAATATTCAATCAAACTATCATTTACAATTAGTTGGATAACTATTATAATCTATAACTTAGAATGAACTTAAATTGAAGAAATGAGTTGCAACATTTTCCACTATAATGATTTTTTTTTTCAGCAATGTGCTGATTTTCAATATTAAATCTCTCAATTATAGTCTAAACATTAGTGATAAATTTCATCAAGTAAGATCCAAGATAGTGTGATATGGCTTCCTGCTTTCTAATCTTCTATACATTCAATCCATTTCAGCACTAGATTTTGCATACATCACTTACTTTACCTCAAGAGAAGGATGTTGAGATATGTCCTCTATAAACCAATACTGAACATTCATTGTTGTGTCTTGAAATCCATACATTTATAACAAACATAGAATATATGAACTTGCCAATATAAGTAAAAAATACCTAAAGATCTTAACAATTCTATGAATGCAAAATACTTTTTGCATCCGAGACTTAAATTTACCAAGTTACTGACCTGGTAAATCCAGGAGCTAAATTTCTGATGAACTTCATCAACTAATGGTCCACGAATTACCTTGGTAGGCACCTGCATATCAAATAAATCAAAATGCACCTATACAAATAACAAATGAAGTACAAGAAATATGGAAATCTTAAAAAGGAAATGGAGAGAAATATAGTAAGAGAGCAAGAAGAATAGCAAATTGAAGATAATTTGAATGATTTTTTATGAGTGTCTTATTGTTTATTTAGACTTAAAGAGGTTTTCACAGTTGTTATTCTTATATAAAAGTCATGTCACATGTTAACAGATTCAAAGATGAAACTTACTGATCTTGAAACGATATTTGGAGGGGATCCATTAGGCCGGAATATATATGCACCAGAAGCCTATAGCAGAAATCACATCATTGAAGCATTCATTGAGTTTACTAATTTAATTTGTTATTGGAATTAGTTGTATGTGCAAAGAAATCACACACCTGAGGATCACTATCGCCCTCACTAGATCCGTACCAAAGGTAGCTTTGCTGAATAGGTATATCAACCTGGGAAAATTTAAAAATCATGAAATACTCTCCATCACACACTTAGAAATATGTCTTGATATGAAATCAATAAGCTAAACCTAAGTGACAAAATATGCCTTGAACATACTTGCTATGCCTTGAAATCTATTACCTTTATGCATATGAATCCAATAGAACATATACTCAACAAAACACAAAATAAAGCTCAACAATAAATGGTCATGGAATATGATAATTTGAAGTTCGATGATTGTGGGAACTATGTTAACTGAAAATATTCATCACTACTTTTTCTTCCTGATCTATGTCAAATAGAAATTTAACCGATTCTTTATATATATTGAAGTGCACATATAATCCACTATAGTGTAGTCCTTACTTTGGCAATTTATCAAGAATGATATCTCAGTTAACACAAATTAAGAACATTCTTTTGTGTTGTATGAACTTTGTCAAATACTTACTCCAGTTTTGGAATCATACATCCTTTTGAGTTGTCCAGAGGTTGACGAAAAGGACATCTTTAAATTTCCCGATCCAACGTTTATAGTGTCACCTTTCTGACTGTTGAGGTGAGATAGATCTTTTCTCCTGGTCCCTATCAAGTTGAAACAACGACAAAGCATATTTAATACTGAAAATTAAAAAATATAATTTAAATACACTGACAGTGTGAATGTTTTTTTTCCTAACATTCAATAACTAATCCCCAGTAAGTTGACTTTTAGAATAACTAAAAAAGTCATACCAAAGATGATTTTTGATTGGTTGATAGTATAAAATATTTTCAACTAACAATGCACCACAGTTAAACTCAAAACGAGTGTTTCATGGAGTTTGTGATGCACATGTTCAAATGGATCTTGGATAGACAGTATTCTCAACAAAGCCTCATATTGGAGAGACCAATCACTGTGTGTGCTTGTTTTAAAATAAAAAATAAAAATTGAGCTAAGGAACATTTGGTCCAACACACAAAAAAAATCTCCTTTTCACGTTTTCTCTCTCTTAACACATGCAATGACTTTCCAAAGTGTAGCCAAACACAGCTTATGTCTACCCAAAATGCATTTAAAGATATCATCCCAGAGAGGGTAAATATGCACAACATTACATGGAGGTCACAAGGCACCTTAACCTTTACTAAAGTGCCATGACTCAGAATGGAAAATGGTGTTGTTCAAAATGAAAAAAGAAAAGAAAAAATTACTAAAGTTAGAAAAGGAGGGAATGGAACTATACCTTTTCTAGTTGCTTTAGAAATGAAGTAAGTACTCCATCCAAGTGGAGGTACTGACACCTGAAACAAAAGCCAGTACTTTGGGGCTTGTTTTGGTGACACCCCCAAGTAGGCCTTCACATAGAATTTTCTTAAAGTTGTCGTAACATCATCCACATCCACATATTGTACTTCAAGGTTATTGCCCGATGAATCTTTGACAACAAGATTAGCATCATTAACCTAATGTAAAATTGTCACCTTTAGCTTAGCGGGATATTGGAAATTGATTTGTTTTATGATGCTGCAAGTAAATGATATGTACTTACTGGTATTTTGACAATATCAGTACGATTCCACCCAAGTGGGTTATACACCACTACTACCTGGAAATAGTTATTATCAACATATGATCATAGATAAAATTTAACTACAATTTCTTACGAAAAACAAGGAAAATATTACCAAACTCTTGGCCTCTGGAATGTTGTCTTCTGCTGGAGGGCAGTAACTAATATTTAACAATTGACACTGCCAAAATCCAACAATAATGAGAAAATGAAAAGAAAACGATTAATGAATCCAGAATATGAGACCAACCACATAATCTACAAGAAACAAATGATGGTGAACAAGAACAAGTCTTATAGATATATTTGTAGCTGAAAGCATAGAACAACGACAGAACTAACTTCAACATTTTTTGGCAATACACTTGGACAAGAGTAATAAGTACTTAACAAAAATGGAGAAATGGTATTTTCTCTTTTCATTTGAAACTTCACCTGGGCAATTGCTGATGCAGGTGCTGAACACTTATCACCTGATTGTTTTCTAGTAAGACAAGCCAAAGAAGAACTAACAACCGCTTCAGCCTATAAGAAATCATAGCTTTTAGAAAATTGACCGGATAAACAAATGTCAACATGCGAAATATATTTTCAAATTTTATTAAATTTGGAAAGTTCTTATTTTGGACCTCAGAGGCTCCAATAGCCAATCGTTTGGCATAGTCATTGGTTGTATGCTGCTTGGCAGTTCCACTGACAGCATCATGATGTTGTGCAATTCCTAGAGCATCTCCAAGGTCATAAGTATTGTATTTAGTTGATTGCTTTCCAACCAAGAATTCAAGTTGACGTGCTGTCTACATTAAAATGTTAAAAATGTCCCATATTTAATTAGAATACTTGGAACTTGGAAGCAAACAAGAAAAAGTCCATCGAATTTTATTTTGTTTATGACATGGATATTATAACAGTGTTTTACTATGTAATGTTGTGTGTCAAGGATGATCACACTAATCCTTTAATTATAATGAGCAAATAGGATCTACATTAATTCATAAAATCAATCTAATCTGAGTGACAATGAACAAATTCCTAATTGCTCTCTAATCATAATTAACAGAATAATATATAATCTTAACAGATATTTACCAAATAGTATCCACTTAGCATCCTAACGTATCGCTTTAAGGCTGGGCGACTGGTGAAATAGCCCGTCCAATAAGCATTTCGACTATCGGCATACCTATAAGAAATAATCCAGAATGTGCATAAGTGGTTAAGATCATAAGCTGCTTTGTAAAAAAAATTATAACATATCCTTACGGGAAGTAATCATCTGTTTTCAGTGGCCAAGTTTGATTAGCAGCATTCTTGGCATTGATGTAAATAGATGGAGTGGAATACAAAGCATTTACTCTACCATCCTAAAGAATAAAAACAGAAAAACAGGTATTTGAACTCAGCATGATACTATCAATACTTGTATTAAAATGAATTGCTAGGATATGCATTATATTAATCCCTTACCTTATTAACATAGTGAATTAATTTATCCATTTGCTTGAACCAAGACTCTGCATATTGGTACTGGAAATCATCACCCATTGTCCACATTATATGGTTTGTCCTCGTCACATTTGCCTATATTAAGCAAAACCAAATTAAATTTGCACATTCTTGTTTATTTGAATGAGAAGAAATCTAATTGATACAAGAAATCAGATGCTTTCAATTTAAATTTCACAAGTCATATTCAAAACATGTGACCGTCTATTTCCCGCTATACATTGAATAAATATGTAGGGTATATTTAACAAAGACGCAATTTAAATATAATCTATCAGTCCACACAAGAAGGTTCATTTCTGTTGGTATAATGATGCACTAATTAGTCATTAGATATACTGAGTTAATTGCTACTCTATTGAAAAATTGTTGAATAGAATGGACTTACTTGGGTAGTAGCAGCATCAATAAAGTCTTGGACACGTTGTTCAACGTTGTAATCGAAAATAAGAAGATCATCCTGCATATATAAATGGAGATGTGCAATAAGCCATAGGCATAACAAAATATGCAAAATAACATCAACATTTTTCTTATTGTTGAATGTTAGAACCTGCACGGGAACAACATCAACATCAGGATTATTGACTTCAAAGTTGAAACCATTTGGAGCACTATAATGAACGGGGAAAGTATTGGCAAAAATCTGCAATGGACCCAAAATGGTAAAAGGACTACACAATTAGTAATTATAGTCAAAGAAAGTAATGAGTCATAGTAATGGACTAATGGTACATAAGTTGCAAATTAATTAAACCTGAGATGAAGAACCAAATGTTTTGGAGCCACGCCAAACAACTTCAAGAGACTTATCAGCTTTGCGCTTAGCTCTGTCTTGGTAATCAATTCTTGCGAAATGTATAGAATCAAAACCAAGCTGCAATGCCAAAAAGAAAGAAATTATTCATACTTTTTTTTATTAATTTGGAAGCACAATTCATTAGAGAAAAAACTGAAAGTGTCTACCCATTGACGAATATTCTAATGGAAATAAGAAAGTTAAATAAATTAAATTTTGTTCACAAATTAAAATTATTTTGTGCACTTCATTTTTTAAAATGTTTTTTCAAACAAAACTTTTCTATAAAGTGATACAATCTAATTTTAATTTATAATGAAGCTTAATTCATTTTGCTCTCTTATAAATTAAAATACATATTTCTTTTTATTTTTCATATATACATTTCACACAATATTCTTAAGATTAATGAAATATTTTTTAATTTCAAAATCATCTAATATTATTATTAAATTTTAATGATAAGGTCGAGAACAAAATAAGTTAAATATATTTTTAGTCACTTAAATTAGAGTTTTTTTTGTTTTCTAAATTAAAATTTATTTTTTAGTCCCTGAAATTTAAAAAATATTTTTTAGTCCGTTTCCCTATAAGTGTCAAACAAAGAATATTGAATTGGCAATTTGTGACAAATTTTGATGTCAAAATCAGATATTAGTGGTCAAAAGTCACCACAAATTGTGAATCTAATATTTTCTGTTTGGAACATACTAATAACACATATTAACACATATGGAGGACTAAAAAAATAACTTTTAATTTAAAGGACTAAAATAGGAATATTCTTATATTTTGAGGACTAAAAACATATTTAAATCAAAAATAGTTAATCTCTTTTTAGTTTGACTTAATTACTATTTTGATCTTTTAATTTATTTTTTAAGTTTAATTGGTCCTCTTATTATTTAAAAGTTGAATTAGTTCCTTTAATTTTTAAAAATGATTCAATTACATCCTTTTTATTTTTAGAAGTTTTAATTATGTCCTTTATTTTTTAAAATAGATTTCATTTGGTTCCACATTTGTCTTTCATATGCTTCAAAAAAATTTAAAAATAAGATCAAATTTTAGTGGGTCACTTCTTTTAAACATTTTTTCATCTATAAAATTTAAACTGAGAGATCTTTTTTAACACACTATAATGTCACGCCAACAAATGTGTAGAACTACTAGGTCATCCACTCATGTTGGTACCACACGTGATCACTTATATGTCATGTTAATACTTTTGTTAAAAGTGGACCAAAATTACATACCTCAGCTCCTAGCAGGTAAGCCTGCACAGCAGAGTGTCCAAATGGATCAATCTGCCATCCAACAGTAGGAGTCTTGTTAAACTGATCCTTGATGAAACGATGGCCCAAAGTGGTTTGATCAATCATGTCTATGTAGTGTGTCGCGGCTTCATCGTGCATGCACCACCCACCATTTCTGCCGACAAAATGCACATTAAATTCACATGTGCAACACTGCATAGAATATTTCGTAATCTCTCTCTTACACATCAAAACACACACTAGCTGGACCTCACAAAAAGTAGCACACAACAAAAAGTAGTTAGATTAAGAATTTGTTTGGATATAAGCAAGTGTTTTTGAGAGTTTTTTTATTAAAAATATAATTTTTTTTAATATAAAAACTCTAAAAAAGATTTTTAACCTTATATTCAAACATATTTTAAATATAATACAATACTCACATGAATTCTAGCTGTCCCGCATCCACAAGCTTTTTCACTTGTTCTTGTGTTTCTGGACTTTGTTCTACCCACCATCGATGGAAAAATGCCTACCATTTGTTCAAGAAATTAAATGAAACCCAAAAATTTATAAATCTGCTGATTGAAGTAAATGTACCAAAGCATAGTCAAGGGTGCCATAATTAATTGCTAGATTTCCATAGATCTTACCATTTCGACAAACACAAACTTTCTATTTGGGTCTTTCTGAAGAGACACAACCACCGAGTCCAGCACATTCTCAACACATGCCCCCTACAAAAAACATTCAAGTAGAGAACAAAAATGAAAGTTAAATCTGAAACTAAGTATGAAGCCGTAACAAGTAAAAAATTATATGCTCAAACAGAAATGAATGTAAAAACACAGAATTTTATGATTCTAACCTGAATACTATTGTTTGACCCAACATAGTACTGATCAACGGTTTTCAGCCAACCAACATCGTCATGGGAGTGTGGAACCAAGTGAACATTCAATTTTCCTGGCACAACACCAGCCCCAGTATTATACTTTATGTATTTAGCACTAACTAATAGTGTGCCATAGAAATAAAGCAACAATAAAGCACAGAGAGACTCTGCAGCTAAGTTTCCCATTTCAACGCCCAAACTGTGCTGGGTCTGTGAAGATTATACCATTCAACTAATAGTATTATAGAAAAGTATATAACCAAAGCTTAGAATAAAAACCAAACATATAAAATAAAAAAGTGGGCATTGATTGGTCCATGCCTAAGACTAAGACTAAGACTGCCGGCCTAGATAATTGTGATCACTACGAGGTGCATACCACACCATTGGAATATTGGGGGTAATTAATTATTTTCCATTACTTTAACTTATCTAACTAACGTATTTGAATTCTGACAACCTTTTATGAATGTTATTTAGTACTGTAGTTTTTTAAATTGTGTAGCATTAGTCTAACTTTGTCACGGGCTTGAAATTGGTTCTCGCACTCCTTATCCAAATAAGTTTGCGTCCTTAAATTTTGGGAGTTTCCTCCGCGGTTGCAGACATTTTTTCTAGACATTCTTCTATTATTTTATTTTCTTAGATCAAGGATTCAATCCAGAGCTATCTCCACAGATGAAAACCATATAACTAATCCTTAAAAATTCAATATCAATTAAGGTTTAATTTTGAAAAGAAGAATACCAGTTAAGGTAACTCCTCTTCGGACATACATTGCTCTATGCACAATTACATGTAGTCAGGGATTGAACGCATGTTTACATGTTATGGTTAAAGAACCTAAACTACTAATCAATTTTATCAAATTCTTTCACTATTACTAACACATTTGATAACAACTGGAATTTACATCAAATTCGATTGTACATTACCACACAAAGATTAAGAAACTCCGTTAAAAAAAATGTTATTTTACCTAGTATATTTAATTTTGTATTTCAAATGCAATCAAATTGTTCCGTGCCAAAAACGGACATTAAAGCACCACGAGTATAAAAAAAACAAGAATTGGCATCTGATCAGTATATGTGGCCAGGAATTTATTTAAACTTGTTTTTAAGCATGTAGTCAAATGTTTGATCATCAAATTTATGTGCATGAAAAAAAAAACATCTGTTGAGAAAGAATTCATTCCCCATTCTAAAATCTCACCATTACTTTTTTTATAAAAAAAATCTAAAACTTATAGTGAAAATAGTGAAATTATTGAAGGATCACAATCTCATCCAACAATAATGTCACTGTAGAAAATTCATTCCCTTCTTTCTAACGTATTTTACTTTTTGCATCAGGTTAATGATACCAGATCACACTATCGACTGAGTCGCCCTTTTTACCTTTTTCAGTTTACTCGCACATCTTATTCAACAATCTACGTAATCGGATAATAAAACCTTACACCCCTGGCCCCCACTAATACATTGTTGGTATTCGCATGGAATGCCCATGCCAACTGAACAAAAAAATAAAATACAATAGCCATGCCTAATTGCCTATAGGAAACTTAGCGAACCAACTTCACACATGAATTACAGTTGAAGACAAAATAGCAGCCCATTTGAGTTATTTTTTAATCTCTAATAGTGATATACGTGCATAAAAGGGGATCTATCTAATTATACTATCCCTTGCCTGGTAGTCACGTCACCTAATATAAAATTCAATTTCAGGTATCGTACTTGAACAACATTGAGAGAAATATAATGTGATTAATTTGTTTAGATGGATGAATATGTTTGAGGATGGAGTATTCTTAACCATAAAACCATGTACTCCCTTGATGAACATTGACAATAGGCTCTACTCAATGATCCGTAATTAAACAAGAGACATACTCGTTCCAATCAGCAGGGGAACTCAACAATTGAAACATATGTGAAATAACTCCCCGAGTAAAATCACTTTCCAACATGCTACTAATTTGCCTACCAAAGGAATACAAATAAAACCACAATGAGACTATAAGGTTATTTTTTCTCCTCTTCATTTGGTGGCTTGTCTTCATTCTTCTGCTGTGGCTGATTCACAGCACAATCAAAAAACTGTTAGTATTGCAGGAATATACCAAAATACAAAGTGTTTTGAATTTTAAAAGGCTAGTCAAGCGAAGTACTGAGCATAAATGTAATCGTATATCACTCATTAAAAATTCAAATGGCCAATGAAAAGATTAAATTTAAACATGCACGCATGAATTTTCCATTTAGTGGAAACAAATTAACAAGATTCCATTTAGTGATAAAAAATTTCCCGTTGAGCATGTATAAATTTTCCCACGCAAACAAGGGAGAATACTCAGATTATGCTGTCACAACCATATAAAACATTCCACTTACAGCTATGGCCCTCAAAGATCATTAAATAGGCAGACAATATAAAGAAAACAAGATTAGCATACTAAGACACTACAAAATCCAACTATTAATAAAGAAAACACAAATTAAAAGAGGGGAAAGATGAAAAAGGAGTTCAAGGCTAATCTAGGTGAAGCTAAATTCAAACATGCCCCCATTGAAATCTTCAAAAAAATATTTTTGTCAAACCAAATGATTATTTTCCATAAAAGAAAACCTACCTCAGACTGATTTTGCATGGAAGCCAGCAAATCTTTGACAGATGGGTCATTTGGGTCAACCCCAGGAAGCTGCAGAAGCAATGAATATTATTCAGTACAGAACATATTGTCAATCATTCTATTAATACATTTAAAGAACATCAAAAATTTACTGGATTTATAGACATACCGATGCAAGGATAGAAGATACAAAGGACTGATCTGCCAACAGTTTACTCATGTCAGACTGGCTTGCTGAGTCCTTTGAGCTGTCTTCTACTGACAATTGGAGAGCTTCCAGCAAGAAAAGACAAGATTTAGTGAAAATCCGGGCAACTACCAAAGCTTTCCCATAAATTCTATAAGATGCCAATGGACTTCATAACCAGAAAAACTTTTCATAAAAGAGAATATAATACAAAGCCAAACGAAAAGGTCAAACCCTCAATCAAGGGGAGTTAGCTTGATAAATATCACTTATCCATACAAACTCTATGAAAATATATAAAATATAATCCATACAAAAAAATCTCTAGACATAAAATATCAGTTCAAGATCACAAAAATTTAAATACCCACCCTCTAATAGAAAGGACTAAGAAAACACTATATCCCTCTTTACTAAACAAAAGTTGAAGAATTTTTCTCAATTCCAGAACCAGATCAATCATCCAGTAACATAAATGAGAAAGTATCCACCCATGTTCAATACAGAATGATTAAGCATAAAAACTCACCTAGAGCCAACTCGGGATCTTCGGCAGCTGCTTCAGACATATCTGTATCTCTCACTTCATGGTTAATTGTGGGATCATCCATTGACATTGCGAGGGCCTGCTGTAGAAGAGCATTCTCGTCGTCCTGCTTTTGTTTGAAAATCAGTTCACAAAGATCAAATACTACGTACTGATACTGATTTATGGGAAGAATGAAATTAAAACAAGATAACTTATCCAAAAGCAAAGCAAGCAAAAGCAACTTATTTTGGGGTGGGATGGTGGGCAAGTTGAGCTGGAAGTAAGAAAAGCAACATGATGCTAGAAACAAGTTACATAAACAGGCAGTTCCTGTGTACTCATAACATTTAGAATGTAATCATACAATACATCAGCAAGTCATTTTATCTGATTAGTTTAAAATACCGGAAAGGAGAGTGGTTAGAAAGCATATGTTGCCAGTGAGCCAGGGGAAAATTCCAAGGTTAGTTTTTGGAAGTAACAACTCTGTTGTAACCATAGTTATCAGAATCTTACGATTCAATACAATTTTAGCTACCTATTGATTTGTATCATAAGATGAATCTTAAATGACTTTGTGTCATCAATCGGATTCAAGCATTCAATGATTCATTATTTCTTTCACTTTTTTACTTTTCTTTCACAAATTCTAATGAAAAAAAATTAAAAGTCAAGTGAGCTTAAATTGTTAAACAAAAGGAATTGAAGGAATACGTAATGAACTTATCCTATTTGATTATTCCACTGCTTTAATTGTCACTCATTCATTCAATGCATGTTCTCTATTTAGCTATTCAACAGTTTCATTTTCATTCTTCTAAAATAATGGTTTCACAAACTCAGATACAACTAATAGTTCTGTTTTATAAGAGTTTTGCTCAAATTGTTTATCTATTTCCAATTTAAATTGTTTATATTGAACATTTTGAGCCAGTTTGTTTAAACTTATTTGTTCAAAGAGAACTTATTTTAATAAAATAAGCAACTTTCTAGTGTGTTTGTCTAAATTGTTTCTGCTTAAAAAAACAGTTTTCTGTTTATTTTGAGAAACAAATCCTATCTACTTATTAAATAAGCGCTTCTTTAAAAAGGGCTTATTATAAAATTGTTTATTTTAAGTTTTAAACTAACTGTCTCTATATATCATCTATCATCTATATGATATATTTGAAGTGATTTTTCATTGGCTTTAAATCTTACAATTGATACAAATTATTCAAAAATTAGCTCTGCGATTCACAATTTGAATCTCAATTTGGTAACCTTGGTAACCATAACTAGAAGGCCATCATAATCAGTGCATGAATCATGATAGTTGGGTGAATGTAGGAATGTGAATCAATCACATACCACACGCATGGTAAGATAGTAATGATGGTAAAAGTGGTCATTATTGTGATACATTGTAAGATGCCGAAACATGATACTAAAATGGTAACCTGAGTACTATGGAGTAGATATTCTCTGATATCAAATCACTTGAGTGAGAATGTAGGTCCCAGCAACAGTCATAATGAAGTTGCTAGCACTGGTTTAGTTTGGACAATAGACTATTGGAAAAGGACAAATGACAGCAAAGGTGTGCTTTAGACTCTCAGGAAGCAACTAGCTCCCCGGACTCCATAAATTAATTAAGTTTCACTTACACCACCTTAACAAAAAAGATGGTATCTTAAGAAAATTAAAGTTACTGTAGCTCGAATATCAACCTTTGAAAGATTCAAACCACATACATGCCAGTAAGTAAAAATAAAATACTGTACAAAATAATTCTAGCAAATAGTCTTACAAACTAATTATATGAATTTAGATAATTGTTTTATAATCCAAATAAGCATACAACAAAACAGGCAACAAACATGGCTAAAATAACCAGTTACACCAACCGTCAAATCAGTTCTCTTAGTCTCAGCTTCAGAAGCTGCTGCACTGGCACCCTCAGTCATTGTTGTATCCTGTGGGCTAGCATGCTGCTCACCATCTTTCTCCTGTTTGGAAGCATCCTCTGATGCCTTTTTGGCAGCTGCTTCCTGTCTGGCTCTCTCTTCTTCCATTGAAACTCTTAGAGCAAGAGCCAGTTCAGGGTCCAAGTTTGGATCAACACCAAACTCAAATCCAGATACACCGCCCGCTGCTGCAGCAGCAGCAGCTGCTGCAAAACCACTTCCACCTTCCCCATCACCAGTAAAAATAGGAGTACTGTCACAAGAGTCCAAGGTTCAAAAAATTTAAAAGAAAATGCACAAGAATCTAAAGTTCAAACTCTCCTATCAGAGTTAGAAGAAAAATGAGCAGAATTGAGTAGAAGCAGTAGGGAAACCTAAAAAAATAACTTCTATATTACTCAACTGGGAATACTGAGTAGTGAGTACAAGGGAAGATAAAGAAATAAAACCACTAACCTTATTAGTGCATCAGAAAGAGCGTTTGGACCAGATGGAACATGAACAATGTGGCTGGTATCATTATTGTTAACAGCTGAAAGGAGTGCCTCCAACTTCTCTGTCTTCCCCTCATCTTCTTCACCAAAATTGACAATGTCAAGAGCTACACTATTCTTTTTCAATTTTCTCCCAATCATCTCCAACATTTTCTTCTCATGCTTAACAGGACTAAAAGGAATTAAACGAGATAATTAGAGGTAATATAGTCATGATGGACAAAACAATTTCCAATAACACAGAAGAAACAGTTATTCACACCCTCCAGCAAAGACAATAATCCTTTGCTGCTGCTTCTTGTTCTGCCGATGCTTAAGAGCCAATTGCGCAACCTGAATGCCAGCAGCTAGGTTCATCTCACCGCCTATTTCTAGTCCTAACATAGGAAACAAAAAAAAAAAAAGGAAAAACAAATCAACTCCAATTAGAATAGAAAAATCCAACCACAAATAACATGTCAGAATAACAATACACCGCCAACTTGTTGCATTTCTAGTTCAACATTTACAGAAACAAGTCTCATTAAACTTCATTTGCAAGAAAAGGCACCCCTATAACATAGAAATTACACAGTGCATCCTATAACAACATGTCAAATTCAATTGCCAATTTGCCACTTGTTCCAAATATTCAAGAAGCAATAACTGACCATGCATGCAAGCTAAGATCTTGCCCAGATCACTGGTAGGGGTCACCAAAACACGAACGCCCTTCCCCGCCATAGTGAGAACTCCCACCGTATTTTCTGGATTAGACTAAATCATCAAAGAAAAAAAATCAGGCACAAATTGAACCCAACCGCAATTTCCTAAAACTCAAATTAAATTCAAACCCTGTCCTAACCACAACAATATTCATTAAATTTTACTTTTCTACTCAAAGTAGCAATCACGAAGGAGTGTTGAGCATCGATAGAATAGGGTTTCACTTCACACCTGGGTTTTAGCACCGCAAATAAGATTGACGGCGTCTGCTTGGGCTTGAAATCGAGAAGGAGAGTAATCCCCGTTACGCATCCATTCCGAATTGTCAATACAGATCATAGTGGCCTATATTACACACAAAAAATAGTAATTATAGATAAACAAGTGATCGAATGAACAAACCCTAATTGATTGGAGTAAAGGGATTGTAATGGCATGGCTGAAATTAAGACGAAGGAGAAACAGGGTTTACCTCGAGCACCATCGTTGGAGATTCAGAAGCGAACGTGAAGAGAGAGAGAGAGAGAGCAATGTAATCGTGAAGAGAAAGAAGGGAACTTGTTACTTGCAAAAAAGGGTTTTTCTTTGTTTGGGACGGGACAGTAATAACGGAGTCCTCAATTCTTATGCAAACAAAATTCGATTGCTAGCTTTAAATATTTTTTTTTAATGTAATTTAGTATTTTTTTTTTGTTTTTTCTCTTTAATTGTTTTAAAATTTTAATAAAATATGTTTATTTTATTTTTCATCTTTAAAATATTTTAGATAATATTTTAAATTAAAATTAAATAGTAAAAAAATATTATTTAAAATATTTTAAAAATGAAAACTAGAAAAATATATTTTATAATTATTAAAACAAAAAAATAATTATAGGGACAAAAACAAAAAAAATTTAAATTATAGTAACAGAAAATATATTTAAATATTTTTTCTAAAATAATATTATAGTGTTATGATGTGGTCGAAACACTAAATTAATATGTCAAAGATTTAACGTCTGTTTATTTAGTGATCTTATATGTGTGTGTATATAT
>PYAF01003265.1:789237-806069 GCA_007407185.1 Glycine tomentella | reverse complement strand
AACTTTACATATATTGCAAATAGACACCTAAATTTTAATTTCAACTCAATTAATTTTTATAATTCATCCCTTTTATAAATAATCTATTATATTAAGTTGGAGTTAAATTACTTAAAAAAATTTCAACTGTTTATATTTGTTTAACTTAAATGAATAAATTATATAATTATAAAATCTTAATTATAAAATAATAAAAATTAATCAATTGACCAATCTGATAATTTATTTTGTTTATAACAAAATAATAGTAAAATTTAAAATTTTCAATAATATATTGTACGTAACAATGATCATTATAAAAAATGAAACAATTAGACTAACAAAAAAATTATAATAAAACTTGTTAAAATTTTGATAATATAATAGTATCATTGAATATGGTTGTCACAAATTGACGCACTAATATAAATTTTTATTGAGTTCACAAATGTGAAAACAATTTATTTAATACAAAATTTCCTTAGACCAATCCAATAAATTAGGAGAAATCCACAAGTTTTTTACCAAATAAATAAAAAAAATTATACAAATAATATAAGTTAAAAATTATTTCTCACCGTCACTTTTTTTTTTACATTGAGAAAGTCATTCCACAATATCATATTTTTCAATGGATCAATTTTTTCTTCTTAATTTTATATTTATTTCTTTTGTTTTTAAAATATTTAGTTACTATTTTTTTAAGAATTTTTTATTTCCTTTTAATTTTTAATTTTATGATTTGTATATTTAAAAATTAGTTATAGGAATTAGTTAATTCATTTAAAATTTTTTGGAGGTGATTTGTTTGCACTATTTTATTCATGTTTACCACGTTTTATCGATAAAATAATAGTGTGATCTCATAAATATAAATTATAGATTAAATACAAAATTTATTAACAATAAATTAATTTCAATTTTTTTAGAGAAAGATTAAAATATTTTTTAAAAAATGGAAATCCAGTATAAAAAAATATCTCAATCATATAATAGTTTTTTATTTAAGTAAATTGTAAATATTGTGTTATTTTGCATGATTGAAAAGAAAAAAAAACTTAGTTAAATATCATATCCTCATATGCTAACTAGATTAAAATAAAGAATCGTAACAAAACTGCAATGATGAATTATAAGTTAAAAAAAACATAAATATATACAATTAATAAAATAGAAATATAAAGGATTTTCACTCTTGAAAAAATGAATAAACAAAAAATATGCAAAAAATTAACAACAATATATGCCAAATAATATTTTTAAAAATAATAGATATATACAATTAATAAAAAAACAAAAAACAAAATAATATAATATAAAAAGATGAGGAAAAAATACAGTTAAAAACTCAATTTTTTAATTGGGTTTAAAAAAAATGGCACATTGAGAAATCGTTCTCGGGGAACTGATTTCTCAACCCAAAAAGACAAAAAATAATTAGTTAAAGAAATCAAAAGTATGCAAAAATTAAAAAGAAATGTGCAAAATAATATATATTGAATCTTTTTTAATATATAAATCATAAAAATGAAAATTAAAAGGAAATAAAAAAATTCTTAAAAAAAAAGTTAAATATTTTAAAAACCAATTAAATAAATATAAAATTTAAAAATGGCCCAATGAGAAATATAAAAAGAAAAAATGAAAGAAAGTGAAGGTGAGAAATCGACTTAGAAAAAAATTGAGTTCTCACAATTAATATTGATTTGTATCACATAGATAAATAATTTTATAACTTTATTATTTATGTAATTTTTTAATTTTTTATTTATGAGATAAAATTCTCACACCCAAGCAACCAAAAGTTAAAAAAATCATATAGACAACACATGAAATGGATCAACGGTCATTCCTATTTTGTTTTTTATTATGTTAAATAAAATCAGATCATACCTATATTGCATGCGCACGGCACTATTAACAAAGATTCTGAATGGCTAATTAGCCACTAGCCAGGTAACCCTTGTGCATTATTTCACTTAAGTAGATACAGTTACATTGTTTTTTCCTTAATAGCCTTCTTAATGAACAAGCTGAAAGTAGTAAATACACAAGATAACATAGTAACATCCATGGAAATTCTATTCAGAATAGAAAGAGGAATGATCATATCAGAGCTCCTTTTTCAATTTGCTATTCTTTTTTAAGTTTTAACCAACTATAGGTGCGTTCACTGGCAATTCATTTTTAACCAAGTCCAAAGGTTCTTTCTTCACTGGCACTTCGTTTTTAACCGAGTCCAAAGGTGTTTTCACTGGCAATTCATTTTTAACCCAGTCCAGATAACCTCCTCCCATGTTGCTCACATCCTTAAATCCCTGTTGATTCATATTAAATTAATACAAGTTGGTCTTCTGATCAATTGGATGGCACAAACACAAAGCAAACTGAAGGAAGGAAGAAAAAAATAGCATGTATTTCTATCATTTGGAAACTTTTTATATGTAGAAATTGACCTAAGGTATATAATAATTCATGCAGACTGTTCAACTAATCCATCTTGATTTTCTTGGTAGAACTTGAAATATATATACTAAAGTTGGCTTGAATTAATACTTACTTCCGTCAGAAGATCAGCAGTTGCATACAGAGATCTCACTCCACTTTGACAACCCTATAAAACAGGTTCATTTCATTTATTAAAAAAACAAGAAATTTTGGCTTTTATAACCAGAATCTTATAGTTTTGTAATACAAAATGAAGGTTTTTATTAACCAGGAGAAAAGAAAGTTACCACGATGATGTGATCTTCTTTCTTGCAAGCAGATGAAACCTCCTTAAGAAATTCTGGATTCTTCACTCTGCCTGTTCTCCAAAATCACAAAATTTTAAATTTTACCAATCGAATTCGCAACTGCAAGACCAAATAAAGGAGATTTATATCCCCAGAAGCAGTCTTAAGTTATTGCAACAGCAGATATTACAAATTCCTTACCTTCTGGTGTACTAAACATGTATGCAATGTTAATGATCTTCTCTGCATCCACATGCCCTTTCTGAAACTCTTCCACCGTCCTATTATAAATTACCAAATGATTTAAGCTTTTTGAAAAGATAAATAAATAAATGTAATCAAACATAGACTCAGAAATTCAACCTACAAATTAATTTCCCATATTAATTCTCAACCGACAAAAGAAAAAAAACAGAACCATTTGTTACCTGACATCCAGATAAACATGACTGGTCTGGATCAGATCCTTGGTTGCATGTACATCAATGGTGACAACCTCAGGTCCCGAGCTACAAAAGAAGAAAACAAGAAGAATTAGATATTCTAATCCACAGAGAAATGAAGACAGCCACACAAACACCACCCATGATGATACCAAAAAAATGATTCTTTCATAATAATAAAAAAATTCACCAATAATGAAAAATGCATCAATTGAACATAAGATGTGTGATCATAAGAATTTACATAAACATGGTCATTGAGAGATAGAAAGAAAAGGAGAATTGTGAGATAAGTAATATAAAGGAAGGAGATAAAGAAGAAGAAATAACATTATAAAAAAAAATATTGTATGAACAATATAACTAACTGTCAGTTATGCTACATGTAAAGGGTATGACTCGAAAAAATATATAAGCCAAAAGTAAAAATGTGTAAGAGAGAAGTAGTCCCACAAACCTCTCAATTCCAATAGAACCCATGAAGAGAAGTAAAAGTGTCTTTGGCTGAGCTAAGTTTGGTAATAAGGGTGTTATTTGATTCTGATTCTCCTAAATAAAAGGATAAAGAGCTGAATATATATAGGGTAAGGAAGGAAAATGCAAAAGTGGTGAGGGAGGATTAATGGTGTTTATGTATGTATCTGGACCAGTAATGGTTTTATGGTGCAACGTGGTGTTGTGTTTCCAAACATTTAGTGTGGATAGGTTGAGTGGGAGTTTGCTTGATTGCTTTATTAAAATGAAAGCGATTGAATTGCGTGATGCGTCGGATTAGCTGCGGGGCGTGTGTCGGATTCCATTTTAGCATTCTTCCCAGTCTCTTTCAAATAATTTGTTTTAAACGGTTTTTTTAGTTAAAATAATTTGTCACAAATGCATTTACATCTTGGTGCCTCTTTGGATAAAGACATAAATCCTTTTTGAGAATTTTTCTATATAAAAGTTTTTTATATTAGAGAAATTTTTAAAACTACTTATAATCTTATATCTAATCAGACTCTTATTAAAGATTATAATTAATTTTAAATTTAACTTAAATAACTTTTTATATTGATCAAATAAGAGTGTTTTTTTACGGTAACTAACTTTTATTTTAAATTTTTTGGTAACAGACAATTTTTATTTTATTTTTTAAAGACACAATGTTGTTAGGATATCTCTCATTATATGACTAAAGAAGTATCACGCCTATAAAGTTTAAGTCATTTAAAATTATTGACTTAATAAAGTTTAATATATTTGAATAATTGAGAATCATTTTGCATATTTTGAATTCGATAATGTAGTAGATTTTTTTAAAATATAAATGATTGTTTTAAATTTTTTAAATAAGATAAAAAAAAAATCAAAGTAAACTTTTTAGAGATAAAAGATTATTTTGAACAAAATAAATAAGATAAAACACCAAAATCATCATTTATCTTAAATGATGATTTTTTAAATTTTTAAGTTTTTTAAATTAACCTATTTTGTAATAAATAATAATTTAGTGGTCAAATTGATAAAATTTATTTTCAGAATTTTCAAAAAAAGAAACTCTTGATATGTGAAAAAAAAGAGAAAAAAAGTTATACACTCATAACACAATCATTCAATCACACATATTATATATATGATATTTTTTAATTTTAAAATAATTAAAACGGTAATTTGTGATTAATGCACTTGTTAAACTCTGAAAAACCCCATTATTATTCATTAACAATTTAAGCAAAATAACGGGTTCGATTCCAATGACCAATATTACAATGGGCTAAAGTAATATTAAACGTTGCTATTTGTATTCCCTTTCTAGTTAGTAATTTTCATTCCAAAATATCAGAAATTATCAAATTAACCGCAGCATCGCAACCTTCCCGAAGGTCACGTAGCAGTGATTTTGAGACATTTTTGGATTCATATTTTATGAATAGTCACATGTTTTCATTAAATGACACAATCTTTCGTTAATGAAAAGAGGCAACTTTTCATTATTTTGAAAATCTTTCACACAAAATAACCCCTCATCTAGATTCCTTTTATTCATAAAGTTTGTAGCTTTTTTTTAACAATAATGTTGTTTTGCTATTAGATGATGTGCAATTCTCAATAATAACCATAAATCTTTATTCTTAAAAGTGGCATAAACAATAATTTGAAGGTTGTTCAGGATGGTAAACAAGAGTTCCTTGACATGATAAGATTAACATTTAGAAGATTAGTAAATGTATACATACTAGAAGAATCAATGACGGTTGCCATAATTCCCTTTCAGATTTTGGTGGATAGTTTGGGTTGGGAAATTCTAATATATTTGGTTTGAATGGCAATCACATGTACAAAAAGAAGACGCTTTATCATTAAATGACGTGTTTCATTTTTTTTTTAGAGCCAACAATTTTTATAAGAAACTAGCAGAAAAGCGGCACTCGCTCTATGTAATTTTTTAAAAGAGAAAAAAAATAGTGGGTAGAAGAAATTATTGCAGTATAAACAAATTCAGCTTCATCTGATTCAACAAATTCACTGATTGAAGCCTGAATTAGTGTTGAATTTAGTTAAATGTATAAGTAATAATTTCTTGTATCTTTAGATCAAATAGTTTATAGTTTGGATTCTAAGTGATTATTAGATATGAAATAAATCTTATTAGAAGAAAAATATTCATTTTTTGTCAATTTTTTTGACAAAGATTATTCATCTTTTTAAATAGAAACTATTTTGTACCAATAAGATGTTGAGAAAAAAAAAACATTTACATGACCTAACAGAACGAAAATTAATTTAATTTTCTTATCAGCCCAATCCACCAAATTATTGACAAGAAGAAAAAAGCCTTGAGCCTTCCATGGAAGAAGAACACGCGGCAAAGGCGCCACTGCCAGACGCTTTCCTTCAGTTCCTGAAGGCCAACGGGCTGGACCCTTCCATTTACACTGCAATTGATTCCACCCCACGATACATTCGGTAATTCCAATTTTCACCATTTTCTCCACCTCCTTGCTTCATTTCATGCCTTTTAATTTGAAACTTCTTTTTCTTCTTATTGTGCCTTCAAAGGTTGAAACCCGGTTTCGAATCATGTATTGAAGAGGTTGAAGCAGAGGTGAAATGCAAACTCGAAAAATTAGAGTGGTTACCCGGATTTTTTTCTCTTCCACCTCACGTTCAAATTGCTAGTTCTAGGGCATACCGAGAAGGGAAGGTAACTGATCATGGAATATTAGTTTGGCTTTTCATAGGTCAGCCGAGTAGTTTGGTTGATACAAATTTTATTTAAATTGTTGAATTTTTTATGTGTCAGATATATGGAATTGATGCAGCTTCTGGAGCTGCAGTTATGGCTTTAAATATATCACCTGGGGATCATGTTCTCGACCTGTGTGCGGCTCCTGGTACATAGTTCTTTCTTTACCCACTCATGCTTGTATTCTCTATCCTTCTTATTGTTGAAAAACAAATGAGTGAGATTAAGATTGCTTTATTTCAGGAATAAAATGTATAAAATGGCTATGCTTCAATGATGATTTTTCATTTTTTATTTTATTTTTTGCAGGATGTTGTTTTGTTTTTAGTTGAAAGAACAGCTTTGAATGTAATTTATCAGTTTCCCCGAGAACAATTGAATGTTGATTATTATGGTTTTTGTAAACTTTTTTTTTTCAGGTGCTAAACTTTGTATGATTTTGGACCTTCTTGGTGATTCCGGCTCTGTGGCTGGAGTGGATGTTGCAAGGCATCGTTTGGCAGCGTGCAGGACGATGCTGCAGAAATATATGATTGGTGGTCGGTGCCGGCTTTTTGTTGCTGATGGAACAGCATTTTCAGTTATTCCTAGCGGATTTTGTTCTGATTGCAAATCATGTAATTGAAGTTTATGTTGTTATAGAGATGGTCCGGTCTGAAATGTGATACTGCAAATTTAATATCATTTATTTATTGATCAGTATTTCCTGTTTTTGAAATGTTTTCTTTCTATCAAGTATCAAACAGGTGAGTCTGGATTGGAAGGAAGAGTGGATGTGTTCAAGGAGTGGACATCTAGAAGACCATGGAAAGAGAGGAAAAGGGAAAATAAAAGTGGTACTGCACAATTGGCGTCTAGGTCTCAGCCTCCTGAGCTCATTTATTATGGGCAACATTCTGGAGTTGTTGGTCTTACTAAGGGAGAATTATATAGGACTTTATCTGACAACGAGATTGCAAACCATGGCTATGACAAGGTAATGTATACTTTCTTTTTTGAATTTATCTTGCATAATGTGCTGCTTTCTTCTACCCTGAAAATTTGATTATCTGTTGGGATTTGCTGCAGGTCCTTGTGGATGCAGAGTGCACTCATGACGGTTCAGTTAAACATATTCAGAAGTTTGAAGATTGGGGCTGGGGAACTCTTCAGCGCCGTGTACTAGATGCTGAGAGGACTGACGACTTGCATACTCTTCAGGCAAATGACTCATTTTTCTCTTGAACCATTAATACTTATTCTCTACAATAGAACAGTTAATTGGAATTATCATCATTTCTTTGCTCTCTCTCTCACATAGTCTGACAGAATCTCATCCAAGAATTAACACAAATAAATTGGTTATTGATGAGATAGTGCAGGATTACTGATTGCATTAGTATAAAATACTGAACTTTGTGTTTTCCCTTTTGGATAGAAAGTCTTCTATGGGGTAATGACATGTTTGAAAATCTGAGTGCTCAAGTAATTAATTGTGGGTATATGTATATTACTAATTCTTTGAAGATATGCTAGGGTGATTAAGATTATGAAATCTTGAAACTAGCTAACTCTCAGCAAACTTACCTTTGGACCTCAAAATAAAAAACAAAAAACTGAGCATTAGAGATAACAAGGAATATTTACTCACAAGCTCTAATAGAATAGGGGGAAAGCCTTCATTTCAAAGCATTGTATGGCCAGGACTATATGAGCATCAGTCCATCAAAGCATTATAACAAGTGTGTATGGATTTTAAGTATGTACTTGTACATATGACAAATCTCATTTTCTGTAATATGATAGTATACTATGCTTTCTGTAGTTTCATGTTCACGTAGTTAAATGTTTTGGCAATATTTCTACCCAAAAGAAAAAAAAAAACCACAGGATTTCTGAAGAAGATATTGGAGATTGTTCCTATTGCCATTTTCAGCATAATCCATGGGATGCATGCCAATAGTCTTAGCTATCACCTTATTTTAACACACTTACCTTTTGTGTCTGGCTGCAGTTGAATCTTCTCACCAATGGTTTCAGACTGCTAAAAGTTGGAGGGTCCCTCGTCTACAGCACTTGCAGGTACCTTTTACATTTTAACTTGTTGGCCTTTTTTAAATGCAGTCTGCTCACAGGTGTCAGTGCCATATCATTTTTCATGTCATTTATTCTAACAAATACCTTGTTGATTGATTAGCTTAACTATTGCACAAAATGAAGATGTGGTGGAACAATTCTTGAAGGAAAACAAAACTGCTGGTAGGATTTTCATGCTTCAATTTATTTCCGGTGTGAAAATGATCTGTTTTATCAACTATTTTTATTGGTCCATGTTTATTATTTCATGTTATCCATTTCAGTATTTCTACTATGCTTGTGTTTTGTCAAATTTTATGTGCTTCTCTTGTAGAAATTCTCCATTTGGATTCATATTGTCTCTATCCTCAAACCTTTTAACCCTCTTTCCCCCAACCTGATTTTGTCTCAGATTTACAAAATTATCGACTTTGTGTAGTTGACCTTTAAGGAATCACGACTTCTTACTCTTTCTTATTTTGGTAGACATCATTAACTTGCAAAAGGTTATGTCGGATAGTAACAGGCTAATGCTGTTTAAGCTAGGACGAATTTAGCTGGTGGGAATATTTTTTATTTTCACCTTTTTATATTAATTATTACGAGAATGTCACACGAATTATGCTATATATCTTGTTTTCAAAGATCTGTACAATAAATGATGAAAAAATGAATTATTAGCTTGCAATTAGAAAACAATAAAGTACTGCCATTTTTTGTAGTTATCAGTTAAAATTTAAAATGGACACAATACATCTTCTAGCAAAACATGAGAGCATAGTTTTTAGCAGTGGTACTCCTTGGATCATATATGCTTGTTGCTTCATGTCTTTGAGTTATAATAACATATTACTCCCTCCATCCCAAAATAATAATCGTAAATAAAAATCGTCTTAGGTTAAAAACATAAATAGGTGAAAGAGAATAATAATGCTACAAAATTAACCTTATATCATCATTAATTCATTTATAAATTTTGTTGTCCACCATTAATATTATAAGGAACATAAGTAGAAAATAGTAATTAATAATAGATTGAAAAATTAAAATAACTATTATTTTGGAACAATTGTTTTTCTCTTGCCCGACAATTAGAATGGGACTAACATATATGCCATTGAAATCTTTGTTCCTCTTGTGTTTTTACGTTCTTATTTCAATCTACAGAGTTGACGGAGATAGATGCTGCCAGTAATTGGCCTTGCAAGGGTGGTCGCATACCAAAAACATGGCGGTTTGACCCTTTAACATCACAAACCAGTGGACTATTTGTAGCAAAGTTCACAAAAGTTGTCATTTGAATTTTTTTTCGTCCTCAGAAAATATTCTTTTTAAATGCCGGACAGATTTAGTATACTGCTAATACATTAGAAAGTTTGATAACAATAGATAATTTTTTCATTGTTATTGTTCTTCTTTCTTGTAGTCAATTGACTTATATTTAATTTGTCAAGATACATGAAGATGTTTGTCGACTTATTTAATTTATCAAGATGCATGAAGAAGTTTGTCGGCTTAGAATTATTTATACAAGTTTGTCAATAGAGTGCTCAATTAATTTGTATTGGCATGTGACATACGAATCTGAGTATGATAAAACCAAGTTCGAAAAGAAGTAAATATGGCAAAAAAAAAAAAAAAGAGGATAACAAAGGTCCAACCATGACTCAAGTAGATCCTAAAAGGTATATATAAAGAAATTGATAGAAGACCTCTGATGATCAATTTTTCCCAATGTGTAAGCTAATATAATAGTGTGTTGGATGAAAAATAAATCAACAAAATAAAACGTACTACTGACATAAAATGTGAGCAAGGGAGATATTGATCGCTAGATACTCAGGGTTTGTTGTCTACCGTTACTATCGCGGTTGGTGGAGCCGACACAACTATGTCTTGTCTGGGGCACTTGCTGCTGGATTAGCCTTCATGGGTGTTATGCTTTACTTGTGTTTGGGGATGGAACAGATTAGCCTAAACTGGTGGGGTAGTGACCCTGATGGATGCCCATTAGCTTCATGTCCAACTGCTCCTGGTGTTGAATCTAAAGGGTGTTCTCTTTACTGAGTTTGTAAGTGATGTATTGGTATAGTTGCAGCCATGATTTTAAATTGTGGTTGAGGTTGTGTTGCAATTTGCAAATATATACACAAATGCTGGCATGATTCTTTCTTCTTCAATGCATGTAGAGGTTGTATATAAATTTTGTAAAATATTGGATTTATTTATGAAATATGATGTAAATTTACATTATATCCATATGAAGATGTCTAATATTCAAAAGTGGTATGTATACTCCCATTATGAGGTAAAAATGTAAAAAGGACCGCAGTTAATCTTTTTTTTTTATTAATGAAGAAAAATATAGAGCAAAATTACGGTAAAATATCATTGGGATAAAGTTCTGACTTGTCTAATGACACATTGGTATAAGTTTTCTTCTTTGCAAGAATATCAGTTTAGGAATTCGTTTCTCGCAGAGTATGGATGATACAAATCTCTATTGGAGGCCAATAGTGACTTAATAGATGTAATTATCGTTGCAAACAAATAAAATAAATGTAATTATTGCTCAATCAAGTGGATAAAAGCTAAGAAGTTTGTCTTTACGATGATATGTCTAAATCCATGCATACTGCATAATGCATCCTATTGAGGATAATAAGGAACTCAACATGCATGTTCATAATATGATCATATTGATCATAGAATTCAGAGAGTCAAAGTTTCTAAGAGTCCTACACTATATCTCCAAAACCTGATAGTTCTTGGTTATCCAAAGAACTTTTGTTAATATTCAACTTGACGAAAGGAGAAAAAGGTGCAAATCATATAACATTACACAAGTCTCTTACGAATAAAGATCTCTTGAAGTGGATCTAAATGAACTGATATTGACTTGTGAATTAGTTCATAGTATGAATTTGTATTCATTTCTCATTTTGAAAATAATAGTATTTACAAACTTTCTAAATATGCATTTGTTTACTATTCATACTTTTACATATTACTATATATCACATTTAAGAAAGAAAGAAAAATATTTTTCTCCAAAGAAAAAAACTATTACTCTATCATTAGTACATAGTATGATTAGTAAACAGTCATGTATAATGAAAAATGGATAAAAAAAAATTCAATTCACACGTTTTTTTTTGTGTACACATGTGAAGCTTATTTAGGCATTATAATTAATTTAAAAATATAATGACAGGTTTTAATTGTTACAATTTTTTTTATTAATTTCTTAGATAGTAAACCTTAAAATCCTTTACGTAAAAAAAAAAAAAAAAAAAACCTTAGAATCCTTCGTCTTTACAATCCAAATTACACAACACAAATCTCCATCCAAACACACTGAAAATCAAATCAAACAAAATTTTCATCCAAAATTTCCGATGGAGTATTTCTTTTTCCTTCTTCTTCCTCAATCTAATATATAAACGGCTGTCGTTGAAAAACAAAACCGAAAAATCGCCTTAACTTAACGCTTTGTTCAGAAGAACTAATGCTGGCATCATCATGGACAACAGAACAACTAACGAAAAAGCTTCCTCTTTGAGATGGAAAATCCTTCGCCGCGCACTTCTCTCACGCTCTCCACCACAACCAGGTAATCTCATTTCCTCTTCCGATATACAAAAATGCTTCTGCTCATATACAGTTTTATTTTTACCTTCTTTTCTTGCAGACGAGCAATCTCAAATGATTACAAAGAGCATTTCACGAAGGACCGGCCATGGATTCAACTTGATACTTTCTCACGTAATCGACGATGGTTCTTCTTCCAACAGAGACGCTCGCGTTTGTTACACTTTACCCATCCCTGGCGCTCCTCAACTCTTTTTGACGTCAGTTTTCTAGTTTCCTTTTCTTTTTTAGTGCTCTTTATGTTGGGAAATTTTCTGTTTTTTCTCTTTCTTTATTTATAAAAAAACTATAATGTTTAACACAAGAAACTAAACTTGCTTTATTCAAGGATCTAGCTCGGTCCTTTGAGAAAGCGTGCGCGAATTGTTGTAATTTGTAAACTTTCAAATACTATCTGTCTCCCATTCTTAGGGATAAAAAAAATAAAAGAAATTAAACTTGCTTTTGTGTTTTCATTGTTAGTTTGGTAAACCAATATTATAATTGCTTGTCTTCTTTCGGTCATGCATTGCTTCAGAAGTCATAACCAATATTAGAAATTAGGAAAAATAGTTTTCAGTAAGTGAATTATGTCAAAACAGACATGTTCTGAACTAAATTGATTATTGTTTTCCTATCGCCATACCTTACATTACATGAGAAATGCTAGCAATTCGCCCTCTACTATTTGCTGAAATTTGTTGGAAATCAAAAAATTGTGTGGGTCTTCTTATTTAATTCACCTCACTCGTGATTTTGAGTTTTCAATAAATTTTGACTAATCGGAAAAAAATGTGTTGGAAGGGGTGTGCTAGAGAGTGTGTTACTAGCACTCTTCTACCTTACATTTAGTTTCTACAAAAGTAAATGACAATCTCATTTCATTTCATGTGGGTATATTTTGTTTATGCAGACAAAGAGTGGACAGCCGTGCTGACCTTAGTGATTTTGAGATATGTAACAGATACAACATTGATAACACTGGGCTTGTCTGTAAGTTTCTCTTATTATCATCGTCACAACTCACAAGTACTGACTCTAAGGTTACAGGAACTGATGATATTTGCATAAAATATTTTCATCAATGTTGACTAAGATTTTGTGAATGATTTGCACTCTTCTATTGCCAACCTATTGAAAACAAGATTTTTAATTGCGGTTGTAGTTGTGACTTTGTCTCAGTCCTTGATATTGCAGAAAGTTATGGACAAATGCGGTTGATGCGGCCGCAATTGTGGATGCGGAGACTGCAAAAACCTTGACATTGTGGCCAAAATTGTGGTCGTAAACTGTTTTTTAAAACCTTGATTGAAAGTATAAGGTTTAGCACATTTCAGAATAAAGTGATACATGAGCTACAAGCTTGTTGTCACTTGTCAAAGTTTTATATATTCTATATTGAAGGGAAGTATTTCTTTTAGGACATGAACAATTTCATTTGGTCTGCAATATAAGCTGCAACTTGGTGCATTTTGTTGGAGCATAACTCTGAATTTTTAACTAGGTCCCTTTGTCTCGGTAACTGACTTGGGATAAGATTAGTGATCAGCTTGTATTTGGTTAGCACATGATTTTTTAGGTTTTCCCTATGCTTTCTCTTTTCCTTTTTGTTTTTTTTGGTGGGTGATCAGGTGATCAGCTTCTATTTGGTTAGCACGTGATCTTGTTAAGGCTTTCCCTATGCTTTCTCTTTTCCTTTGTTTTTTTAGGGGGGCGGGGGATGCGGGGTTATGAGGTCCACATAGTTACTTGTCAAATAAAACTTTGGTTGTAGTGATGCAGATAAGGTTCTTTTTAAAATACATTATTTGAAGCCATACTCAATGCCAAAATGAATAAGATTTTATCAGCTGTTGAGGTAATTTTTCATTTCATTCACTAGAAGCAGCATTATATACATAAGATTTCTACTTGCAGGCATAAGACTGCAACCACTTACCCTCCCTAAACCTCACTAGGCAGGAGAGCCTTGTGCATTGGGTCATCCTTTTTCTTTAAAAGAAAATGAATTGGATGTTATCTGCTCCTAGATTTTGGATGAAACACTATAGTTGATCGTTTCAATGACTTAGGATTTTCATTATTTCTGAATATTAATTCTGGAATTTTTATTTTGAGTGTATGCTTATAAATTCATGATGTCTTCTGCAGGTAATTGGCCATCAGAAGATGTTCTTGCTCACTATTGCTTGTCACATGCAGATATATTCAGGTTTGACCATTTGAAAACTGTATTTTGTTTTTTCTTGAAGATTTTATTCCGAGTATAGCTAGCATCTTTTCACTGTTATTTTTCTGTTACCTTTTGTTGGTATAATTTTTATTTTTATTTTTTTTATCATTGGTATGCATTTAAATTCTTTTAGGTCTAAAAAAGTTATTGAGCTTGGTTCTGGCTACGGCTTGGCTGGATTTGCTATTGCAGCTGCTACGGAGGCATCGGAGGTTGTAATCTCCGATGGAAATCCACAAGTAGTTGATTGTATCCTATTGGTATAGTTATATGTATGATAATAGTTTTGAACTTGTGTATTTAAAAGAAAGAATTAATTGTATTTTAAAGAGTTCAATATCTTTGCCAAAAATGGATGTGAAGGTACCATACTACCATAGTGCCTTCTGGGTATAAATTTAAACAAGTTTCCTTTTCCTTTTAAACTTTCTTCATGAATTAAAGATCAGGCGTGTTATATATGTAAAATCTAATTTTAATTTGTTAATACCTGTGATGCGATCATCAGTCGATATGTTTCTTCCCTATACCTCGTTTATACTCATTTTGCAAAAGTGTTTATTCACTGCAGTGATATTTGCGGTTAACATGGCAGATAGAATGGTTTGTGAGAAATGAACTTGGTAAGAGGCTTTGAATGTTTTACCAGAGAGTTGAAGTTGAACAATCAGATGATTTTGGTAGCAATTTTTTATATCTTGTTGTGCTCCTCTATAGATGTATATGTCCTACTCTTGACAATGGAAGTAATTGTCCAAGTGTATGCAGAGTTATTATAAATCTCTATTGTCAGTTGTTTTTGCTTTCTTATGTAAAGGAAAAAGGTCAATTAAATTAGATATTGCAAAAGCAAAGCTAGTAACAAACTGGACAAACAGGTTAGAAGTGATAGAAAACTTGGTGAGGGGTTTCTTATTCCTGTGCAGTTAATTGCTTGCTTGGTTTTTTAAGAAGGCAAAAATTTATTACTAAGAGTTGTGACTAGCTTGTCTTTGCCTTTTGATTAGGGAAGATTAACTTTTTCTAGGAGGGGCACAATCAGATGTTTTGCTTTGCTGTGTAATAAACAACATTCTGGATTTTCAGTAATAACAAAATCTTACTAGTATAATAACCAGTATTAAATGGTTTATTTGAATCTATGGCGACCAATGGTTGTTTTCGCCCAAAATGTTCAGAGATGCGTTACAAGAGATGGAAAAATAAAAGAGGAAGAAAGATGTGACAAGGAAGTCAGGGAACTTACCCAGGGCAGCAGCTGTAGATAGATGAAAGGCTGCAAGAGGAAGAGAAGGGCTGGGAACACAATAGAACATTAGGGTCTAGGGATGGAAAGTGCAAAATGTACAGCATTACTAAAGACAAAAGCAATGAAAAAATAAAAGAGCAATGAACATTGGCTACTTTTGTGCCTGTTCAATTGCATTTGTTATTTTCTGACTTATGCATCATAAATTTCCCTACTTAATACAATAATTTGAAGTTTATGCAAAGCGATCAAACCCTAAACAAATTCCGATCCAAAATAATGAAGTGACTAATCTTATCATCTTTTACTGTGCACCAGGAAAAGTTCTTGCCACATACTTAACCATACCACAAACCATTTAACATATAAAAACCTTAAATCCAGAACTGATGCTCAATCTTGTGTTTAGTTATGGTATGCATTAAATTCAGACCTAATGCACTATCTTACGTATAGGTCTGGTTTTTATATACTGTGTTTAGAAAATTCAAACATGCAGGTAAACTACAACAATATATCTTATGAATTTCTATTTTCAGTGACTTCAATTTGGATGTTTGCAAGATTGGTTTGTGGTAGTATTTGTATGTAGTGTTATATTGGCTTCATCATGCATCAAGATAAAATTGAAAACTACTTGTGAGATTGCATTGTTTTATTTAAGAATTTTTCATTTTCAATAGCTTGTTCTGTTGAAAGAGGCATGTAGGAAGAAGCTTCTGGGAGTGCTAGGTGTAGTGCTCTAGTTTACTTGATCAAAATAATCATTCCTCCAAGGAGGAGGGCGGGAGATTATTAACAAGTGATTAAATTGGTTATTCAAATAGATGTTCTTTTGGCACATCACATCTGTTAAATTTCACTTTCATTGCATAAAGATCATTATATAGGTGCAACAGTTATCATCAACTTATGCACTTCAACTTTTATAGATTTCTCATTTAATTTATCCAGAAGTTGATTTTAACTTATGCATAAGTTAATTTTAATTTATAGGAGAAAATTTAATTCATTTTCCCTTGTTATTTTATTCTTCTATAAGTATTTATTTAGTATTTATTGAGAAGTTTATTCAAACAAGACTATTGGAATTAATTACACATTTTAGTATCAACAACTATCGACTTACAGATATTATTTTTTTCAAAGAGCCACTGTAGTCTGTCAGTATTACTCCCTGCTTGTGTGTTTCAGCATCCTTTATTCTGCTTTTGGGTTGAACACTTGTTTAATGTTTCTCAATTTGCACTTAATGTGAAGTCCCCCCCCCCCCCCCCCCCCC
>PYAF01003265.1:778211-789137 GCA_007407185.1 Glycine tomentella | reverse complement strand
AGTTGTAAAGTCTATGACTCTTCACTGGAAGGAAGATACATCTAATGTTGCAGACTCATTTGATATCATCATTGCAAGTGACTGGTGAGAAGATGCTTGATATTTGGACTATTTCATACCTGGTTTGAATGCATTTTTCCATCCTTAGATAAAAATATCATTTGCAGTTCTAGTGATATAGCTGTAAGCCTGAAACTGCTTAATGGAAAATGTCATTTCTTGTCAATAGCATTTGTCTTTCCCCATATAATTTGGATAAAGATCAGAGTCAGACTAAGGATTCAGCATGAGGCAGTAGTATTCATGAGACAATCCCTTATTTATCTGGTTGAAGCTTTTACACAGATATAATAAACAAATTTTTGCATTCATGTATGCCGGTTGGCAAATGCTGTTACTTTTCTTTGTTTTATGTTCAGATATTTATATTTATTCTTGAAGTGGGCAAAAGGCAGTTATATCTTGTACGAGATGCATCAGCAGATTCACATGCATGCAGCTTGACTTGCTTTTTGTTTTGGTCTTTATGCTAGTCTTATTTTTATATTACAACATTGATGGTGTCATTTTGACAGCACTTTCTTTAAGGATTTCCACAGAGACCTTGCTCGTATTGTCAAACATTTATTATCAAAAGCAGGATCTTCTGAGGCTATATTTTTAAGTCCAAAAAGAGGCAATTCATTGGACCTGTTCTTGGAGGTGGCCAAGGAAAACGGTTTGCGTTTCAGTGTAACGGAGAACTATGACGAAGAAGTCTGGAAACGTCACAAGGGATTCTTGAATGAAGATAGGGACTCTTGGCCCAGTTATGACAAAGGTCACAGCTATCCTCTCTTAATCAGAATTACCCTTTGAACTTTCTTTCGAACATTCTCATGGGGCCTCTTTCTATTGTTGGTTGATCCTTGCTAGACAAAGTCAAACCTATTCCGAGACAGTAGTTATCCTAATACAGACACTTACCAGTTGCATGTTTTCGTTGTGTCATATATTATTTTGTTGGGGTCACATCTTCAGTAGACAGCACTATTCTCAGCCACGAAGGCTCAAATGAATATGTACGTATGCAGTGATTCACCTCTAAAGTGAAAATTAATACTAAAAGCACTCAAGATAAGCAAAACCTTTTTCTTTTTAGGCTAATCCACTTGGTCATAGCAGCTAAAAGAAGGAAAAAAAGTAGTAATTAAAAGTTCTGCGTCTGATAATAGTATGTTAGTAGTGATCAAAACGTTTGCTCTACTGTGCCCCATTTATGATTAAAAAATGGCAGGTTAGATGAATCATGTGTGGATTTGTTGTGGACTTGTGGTTTTATTATCTGTAACGGTATCTAGGATTTGCTATTGGTTTCTGCACTTCAACTTTTGACAGAAAAAAGCTTCCTTATCTTCGTTGAAGCATCATACTTACAAGCTTTTAGATGAGCAGAGTCCATTGGATAAACAAAGCAACTCCACCAGTGGAATGAAGTTGCACTGTGTGAAAAGCTAGCAATTGGTTCAATTAAACTAGAATTTAATCGCTTTTTCTCTCGTTGTAAACAGTAATGGGATGTGCTTTGTCTTTGTAGTGAGATTATGTATGTACATGGCACGGGATTCTTAGCTATTACGGAAGCAACTATTAGTATTAATTTCCTTTTATTGCTTTGTCGATTGGACTTGACTGAATGTCTCCTTGGACCCTTGTCAAATTTTCATACTGCTTTCTAAAAAAGGATGATCTTGTAGAAAAAAGAGTGGGGGCCAGAGACAAGCTTGAGACAGTTCAGAGTCGGTTATATAGTTTATACTAGGTGCTATTTTAGTTTTAATCAATATAAAATCAAGGTTTCCAAATTATTGGATCAAAGGATTCCCTACGCCAGCCTTGCTTTGGGGCTCTTGTAATTAATGTTAAATTATTTTGCTTTAAACAATATATCGGTTTTAAGTTTTGTGGATGAAAAAAATATTAACAATTTCATAATTAGTTATAGTAGAGTTGACTTATCTTCGAAACATGTCAACTATGAAAATGTTAATTTTTACATATTAAACCAAAATAACTTATTTAGTTTGTCATCAAGAAACTCTGAACTGCTAACGACCTTTAGGTTTTGAACATTAGGATTGTTTTTATTTTTAATGTCTTCACGATTACTATAAAATGGGGGTGGAAAGCAGATATTCAGAAAAATGACTGGCGAAAGTAGACAATTTTTTGTTGCAAATTGAAATTCAGAGTTAGAAATTAGAATAATGTATTAAGATGGAGGTTCCGTAGTTGGTATTTGGTATTTGAGCAGATTAGATATTCCATGTATTGCCTAACTCATATTTTCTCAAGTTCTCACATCTCACTCTAAGTTACACAAGCCTTGCCTATGTATAAAAAGTTAAAAAGAATAAAAAAAAGTTACCCAAACCTCCATTAACACTTATGCCCTGTTTGGTAAGGATGGATGAAAATAAAAAAGGATGAATGAAAATAAATGAGAAATCAAGATTATTAGTTTTTATAATAAAAAATTATTTTAAAAATCATATCTAAAATAATTTTTAATTGATTGATAGTATATAATTCTTTACACTTTACAGTGACATGTGAAAACTAAACTCAATGGTGTTTGTTCACATTATCTTTCGTGTGTAGAAATATATATTAAGGAAAACTTGAAATTGGAAAGTAAACCAGTGAGGAATGAACTTTAATTGTCATCTTATCTTGGCCTAAAAGCTTCTCTAAAAGTGAGTGGATTTCTTTCCTTTGTACTACATTGTTCATCTTCTTTCACACAGACTCCAATTCCTTGTGTGCTAGACTGGAATCTCGTAATCACTGGGTTGGCATTTTCGATTATCATCGTTTTGTGCTTGAATGCATCTTTATTTCTTTTTGGATAACTATATTTACGTCTGAAATGTTTCTACGTAGTACATTAAAAAAAAAAAAAAAAATCCACCAAACTAAAGCATTTCTCCATTATTTTTCATCAGCACATTTCATGTATAGAATGACGATTTTTAGGATGTCTATAGTGATTATACGCCCTATTTTGTTAAAACTTAAAAGTAACTTATTTATTGTACCATGAAAAAAAGTAGAAGAATGTTTACATGCAAATAAAATTCATGATGATGATAGTGATACAGACCCAATATATGTGGGATCAATGAATTTTATATTTATTTGACGTATAAATTAACTTTAACATGATGATCACTTTATCTCACAAATAGGATAACATAATAAGCTCAGATAACCAAAATGTGGCCCTTTATTTGTGTTGCATGCACATTCACATATAGAAAGGAGAAAATAAATTATTTGAAACTTTTGCTAAGCATATCTTCATCAGGGGCATCATTAATGACGAAAGCAAGGAAAATTATTGACATTACTGAAATTTCAAAGTAGCTTACAACTAAAGAAGTACGAAACGAACAAGAGTTTTCTTTGTCACCATGCTATTCAATTTCTCAATTCTGTTTCTTGTTATTTTTGGGTGGGATTCAGTTTGCCGATTATACTTGCTACCAATCTTGATGACATCAAAGTTTGGCCTGATTCAATTATAGAATTATTTTTTGGAAGTTATTGGCCCTTGTTTTTTGAATAAGGAAAAATATATTTTACAGAGTAATGATAAATATATATGGGTCAAATAAGTTTTTTCTCTCAACTATTCCAAATTTTGATTTAGTCTTCCTTAAAAATTTGACCCAACTTTAATCCCTATCAAATTGATATGATTAATTTTAGTCCTTCTTAATTTTATTTATTTATTTACTCATTTTTAATTTCACATTTATTTTAATTATTCAAAATTAATCTCCATAAAAAAGATTTAGCTCAATTGAGATGCATGCATTGTTATACATTATCTTTGATACCCATAGATAAAAAAAATAAATCAAAAAATAAGATTTACTTCTTTTCATATTTCTTTTCGTATTTTATGATCGGATCTAGTGAACATTTATTTATAAACAAGATTAAAAGAATCAATCACTTAATTATCCCCTTTCTCTTTTTTTTGACAGAAAATTTTCCACTCAATTATTTATGGGTTAAAATTGTTTCTCGCGCATTATTTTTCACAAATTTGTATGGAGCGGGATTGGTATATGTATGTAATAACTAGTAACCCTCGTCACTCACTCTATTGGATGAAAGTAACACAATTTTTTACAACATAATTTTTGACAACGTAATAGTATTATTTATGAAAGAAGATGAACAATGTACTACAAAAGAATATGAAAGAATATGCTTACCATGTCAGTCCTTACCTAATGATTTGATTCATCGTTGATCTTTATTCTGTAAGTTCGTTTATTTCTACTATGATTTGGTGGTATATGACAGCAGCAACAAAAATCACAAGGTAAATAACTCATACGATGTCATTGTCCCTCACTTCTTTCTAACTTTAAGCTTAAAACTGAGAAGTATAAATATTTACAGAATGGATTTAAATAGTATAGTTTTAAAGTGAAAAAAAAATGTATAATGTCAAAAAAACATGTATATTTATAATTAATTTGAAATAAAATATTTCATAATTTTAATTAACTTTAAATGAACGAAAAATGCGCCTTTATTTTTTTATACTTTATACATTTTTTTCAATTTAGACTTACAACTGTTGTCAACTATTTATTTGCTAATTACCAATCGTATTTTTAATAATAAAAAATATCATGTGACCGATAATTATTAGATATTTACCAATGCACCCAACATATAATATTCATAAAATGTGATAGCAGCTCCCCTCAAATTGTCACTTTAAGCTTTCACCTCACATATTTCTCCCCTTTTCCTTTTTCGTCACCTATAATATCTTATGCTGGCACTGAAAAGAATGTAGGTTGGTTTGCTTCGTTATGACATTTCACAAAAGGGTTTGAAAACATATTATTCTAGCATTTTGTCTGTAATTATCATATCCTTCCAGTGTGTTACACCGTGTTAACTTTTTCTGACGATTGATTAATCAACCCATCATCCAACTCAAAGTTTAAAAGCAAGATTCTGCCCAAATTAGATTAATTTCTAGGAAATATCTAAAATTATCTTCTATGTTTAACCATTGGGATTTAAGACTCGCAACTAAATTTAAAATTTTACACAGGGATAGTCACCATGTTCCATTGATCAATTATTGAGTGCTTCAACATGCATCACTCAGATTAAGTATTCACAAACTATAACCATTCCCAAACTATAACATGCATCACTCAGAATAAGTATTCTCAAACTAAAATAAACCTTCTTTTCATTTCTCTCTCGATCTTTTCTTCTAAAATCTACAATACCAAACACAAAATTATACAAGTCATAAGTCTAAATAAACGGTAAATATGCTCTTTCAGATACACCCTTAGTATGTTTAGAGTTTCATTCACTTTAATTTTAAATATAGAAGTCATAAAAATCAAATTGAACTAAAAATATGTATTTTGTGTATTTTTTTTCTATTAACAGTTTATTCGATTTCTAGTTTTTCAAACTCAATTTAGGGATTTTAAGGTTTTCCAAGGTATTTTTTATATGTATACCACCTATTTCTTTTATGAAAAATATTTTTGTTTAAGTCAAATAAGATTATTATAAACAACAAAATTTTTCCTAACTTTATCCTTTAATTAAATATTCAAATATAAAAAGGTTAAAATTAGAAAATATAATTAATTTTTAATATTGTAATATACTTTTTACTCAATGTGATGGAAAAAAAAAGTAGAGATGAAAACATGCCTTTACCAAAAAAAGAAATAAAACAAGTATTTTTCATTTATCACGCGTGACCTTTTGTCTTTAGATTTTTTTTTAATAAGAAAATATTTAAGATTTTTTATTTGACACTCAATTAATAATGTTCCTCTCATTAGGTGACTCATTTTTAGGTAAAATGATATTTTTAATTAAATTTATACTCAAGTTAAGAATCAAATTCAAACTTTGATCAAAAGATTCAAATATCAAACCACGTGCCAACAACATTTAATTTTGCCTTTTGATTTTCAAAATGGCCTTTGAGTTCTGCTCTTGATCTCTTCTTTGTTAGCCTGTTTTTTTGTGTGTGTTTACATTATGGGGTTGTCTTTGTGGTAATTCGTGGGTACGACCGAGTCAGCAAAATGGTAATGGACCTCAACACCGACTAGAATCAATTTGTTCTTTACATGTGGGGAATGACCTTCATTCCCTCACCCCACTTCTCATGATTATAAAATGAACAACATAAACCACAAAATAAATTTTAAAAAAATGACACAAAACAAAGCCATAGAAAAAAACTTCCAAGAAAATTATTACTAAAATCCTTGTAATTTACATAGATTTCAACAAGTAATCATGATGGTATTTTTACACCAATTAATTGGTGCTGCTGATCCTACTTGAGTTGTGTCTCTTAAAGGAGGAAGATGTCATTCTGAAAGGGACACACAGCACAAAATCTATGAGACTAAATAGGAAAGAATGAAAGTGACAGCCACAAAAAATGCAGAGTTGGAAGCTGAAAATGGGTTGCTTCTGCTTCTTGTGGAGTCCCCTGTGGCCAAATTGGCTATCCATGATGTAGTAGCTACTGCTGCCTGCTCAACCGATGATCCTGGTCCTGATTCCATTAATGACTTCAAACTGCAAATAAAATAACCCACAATTTCATAAATAAATGGGGGAATAAACAATATTTCTACATGTAAATTCTTTATAGAATTCGGAAAATGTCAACAAAAAAAAATTTCTCTTAAAACAATATTTATACATCCCTTAAAAGTAACAGTATTTCTACACATCTAATAATACACTTGAATATCTACATCTTTCTTTTACATTATTTTTTGAAAACTGAAGATCGAACAAATACACTTTTTTTGTCTAAGTGTGAGAGTATTATGTGAAATACACTTTTAAAAGAAAAAAGCAGAACATATCTAATTGAGAAAGATGATAAAAACCGCACTTTTCAAATTATGTATTCTAAATTATAGTATAAGAGTAAATAATTATGTTTTCTATTTTCTAATATTTTCTAAGTTAGGTTTCATTTAAATGTCGGGGTTTAAATAATTAAACTAATGAATCTTAATATATCATTTTATGAATAAATCTTTAAAAAGAAGAGCCAAAACAGAAATAAAAAATATTTTTATGACTATATATAAAATTAGATAATGAAAAAATTATTTCTCAAAAGACATTCTCACACACCTTTTGCATTTTCATTTTGTAACGTGGGAGTATACAAACACAAATGTAAGAATTATTTTGTTGAATTTTTTATAAAGAAACTACTGATTTTATGAAGTATGAGTAGTTATCTGCACGTACGTTCACTTATGCATCAATCATTAATGACTTTTTAAAAAATAAACTTTACCAGGAAGTTATTTGCTGCTTTTGACATTCACCCTCGTCATAAGGAAGGGATAGAAAAAAATATTGAAAAAAAAAAAGACAGAACTAAAAGAATAAAAAATGGATTTAAAAAATGAGAGGCCAAAAAAATAATTAAGAGATGGTTGATGATGAAGATTGGCGTGAGTGTAAGCAAGTGCAAAAGCACTCTCAAAACAGTGAAGCACAGAAATTGTTTATAGTTTTTAGTTACCTTGGAGAAGAAGAGGGGCAAAATGTGACAGTGTAATCCGCGGCAGTACACGTAAAAGTGCTCGTAGCATCATCAAACGCATAGCTATAAGATTTGGGGCACGCAGCCTTAAAAATCTGCGAGTACATCGACGGCGCGCACGCCGCCGGTGAATTTAACGCGCCGCTGCAGCAAAACTCCGGCTTCCCGAAAGCGCGGCACGCGCTCTGGCATGCGTCACCGCCGTCCACCCTCAACTCCTCCGGACACCGCCGGTTTAGGTCGGCGGCGCAACCAGTGGCGGCGCAGGCGCCGGAGCCGCCGCTTGCGTCCACCATCATGGGGAGGTTGTAGCCGTCGACGAGGCTCACGTCGTAGTAGTCCGGGGCTCCCACGCCAAGCGTGAACTCGGCGAGGGTGGCCGGCGGAGTGGCGCCGGCACCGTTGCAGGTTACCTGGCCGGAGCCGCAGTCGCCGGTGGCGCACGTTCCCTGGCCGGATTCGTCGAATTGGCAGCCGGTTCGTCCCCAGAACCGGCCCGACCAACCTGGCGGCCCGTCGAAGGTACGCGTGCTGCCTCTCTTGAGCTCGAAACCGGTTGTTCCGATGTCCGGTTTTCCTAGAATACCTGGCCACACCGTGTGGTCACACTTGTTCACGAATGTGAATGTTGTGGCTGAAACTCTCACCCCTGCATACCACAAACGTTGCAAAACAGACCAACCTTAGTCAGAGGCTTTGTTCTGTGACTTTTATCCATTATTATTCATCAAAAGATAAAAAATTATCTATTAACTCAAGTATTTATTTTATTTGTACAGGATTGTAAAAAGGAAAAAGATAAGAAAACTAAACCTAGCTGGCATTTACTTAATTTGAGAATGGCAAGAGATGGTGTTTTGAGTTTGTATTTTGGTATGCGTACCTCCGAAAGCGAGGATGAGTAGGAAAATGAAGAATCGTTGATGTGAGAACGGAGACATTGTTGGATTTGGCCTTTGTTTCGGTTACACGATCTTTTGTTCTTTGGGTGAATTTGCAAATTGAAAGAATGTGTGGGTGTGTGATGAAGGTGGTGAGGGGGAATCTAAATGCTAGTTCATGCATCCAATATATAAGCGCTACACACACACTTGTGAGATGAATGAGGGAAAAGGGTGACGTGAAGTTTCCACCTCACCTACCCATGATTTGTGTTTAATTGCTATTTTTTATTCATTGGATCATTTTATTTGTTATTCTTTATATGATAAAAAAAAGTAGCATAAATAAACTTTTTTCTTATAAACAAACCAGTTTATCACTTCAATTTGTGAAAAAATTAAATGATATAAATTAATTTTAACTTATGGAAAAATATATTTTATTTTGTTTATAAATTTTACATATAAATTTATCCAAATATTTCTTTACTTATTGGATCAATGTCGTGAGAAAAAGTTGGCGTCAGTTAAAAATCTGGTGATTCTAAAATGAGTTTTTCTGTTTTTCCTGTTGCAACTGGATGAGGTTCCAAAATACTGGTAGTTCTTGAAGTGACGTGTACACGATCTTCCCATACACTGTTAGGTATTCGAATGAGCTATTGTCTATTTGTCTGCAAACTTTTTATTTCGGTGGCCTTTATTATTATTATTATTATTATTATTATTATTATTATTATTATTATTATTATATAAAATTAACTTTAACTAAAATTGAGTTTAAAGTGAAATAATATATGTTTAAAATTGATATTTTAGAAATAGATTTATAGTAAAAATTAATATACATTTTCAATTCAAAATAAAATTTATGGTGGTTCATTTATAATAACTATATTATTATAATTTTAATAGTTAGGAGGAGTTCTTTACAACCTTGTATACAGGTTTTATTTCTTTAAATTTAATTTTACACTATAATGTAAATTTATTTCATAAGTTTTATTTTTAATTGTTATTTTAATATAAATAAATTATTTTAAATTTAATTAAATGTTTTAATTTAAAATAATTATCAGTTGGGTGAATGATAACGGAGTATTAAAAAATATTTTAAGATATATTTTAATTAAAAATATATATATTTTTGAAATCTCATAATGAGTATTCTTTAATTAGCTGTATTAAATTAAATTGACTAACTTATACATTTTAACATAAGAGAGGAGAAAAATATTAAAATTGCATCTCTCAAGGAAGGAAAATGGAAACATTCTACAATTTAACATAAGAAGGGGAGTTATTGTAATACTCATGATCAAGGAAGGAAAGGGTAATTTACTTTAAAGGTGTAAAGTTAAATTGATTAAATTGTGTATATTTTAACATGAGAAAAAAAACAGTATAATACTTGCATCTCTCGGAAAAAGACTGTAATTTACTCTAAAAACAAAAATAAACAAAGGAAATCTATATGAAAACAATAATATTTACAATAATAGAGGGTTCTAAATAAAATTTATGTAATCCGTTATCCATTCTTCCAAATTTTTAATTTTTTATGAATTTTCTTTAGTATTTATGCATATAAATTCATTAAATATAGCACGTCATGTATGCAGAACATATTCAATCAAATATATTAAACTAATCTCATGGTTTCTCTCTGGTTTTAACAATGTTAGATGGATTTGTTATTTTGTGTATTTTAAAAAATAGTTCTATAACACATTAATTAAGTAATTGATCTAATCTATGTAAAAAAAAAAGTAATTGATCCAATCTAAAGTCATTTAAAACTAAGAAACAAACTGATTAAATGATATTATGAGAGTATGATTAAAATGAGTTCATTAAATTTGAGCTTTTGTTTTTGAAGGATCATTAAATTTGAGATAATGGAGAGATTGGCTTTTCTTAAAAATATATATATAAAAAAAGTGTTCTGTATGTTGTTTAGAACACAAATGTATAGCACAAGAGTGCTACGAATGGTTGCTGTTTGATCGCTCTAACTCTGCAACTATGAGAATATCAATGGTGACTGATATCCCACAGTTGATGATCACTGAGATACACGAAATTGGGGTGGGGTGTGTACTCAGTGTAATTGAAAGAAAGAGAGCTAGAGTGTGTGTACCTTTCACCAACGAGCAAGCCATATTTATAGAGAAAATACCTGACCGTTGGCTAACTGCATCGTGCACGAGTGATTTCCTATATTTCCGGCCTCCACCTGCACGTTAGTAACTACCTGAGTGGACTGAGTCTCAGTCCACATTCGTTGAATCTTAATTAACATATCGTAACTAATTGGGCCTTAACATAGGCCCAATTGTGACTCCAGAACAGTTGCCCCCCAGCCCGGTTGCCGAGTGCACTTGGTAGCCGGGGTGCTTTCTCCGACGTCAC
>PYAF01003265.1:759748-778111 GCA_007407185.1 Glycine tomentella | reverse complement strand
AACTCTGCAACTATGAGAATATCAATGGTGACTGATATCCCACAGTTGATGATCACTGAGATACACGAAATTGGGGTGGGGTGTGTGCTCAGTGTAATTGAAAGAAAGAGAGCTAGAGTGTGTGTACCTTTCACCAACGAGCAAGCCATATTTATAGAGAAAATACCTGACCGTTGGCTAACTGCATCGTGCACGAGTGATTTCCTATATTTCCGGCCTCCACCTGCACGTTAGTAACTACCTGAGTGGACTGAGTCTCAGTCCACATTCGTTGAATCTTAATTAACATATCGTAACTAATTGGGCCTTAACATAAGCCCAATTGTGACTCCAGAACAAAAAGGAATAGAGATATTACGAATCAATTGGTTTTCGATAGAGTAGGAAAAAGATGAACTATTTCTTTCTTACACTATATTTCTTAAAAGTTTTTTTTTCTTTTAAATCACATGAAAATTCACTTTTTTTTGTCTTTTTTTTTCCTTTTTAAATCAAATAAACATCACTTTTCCTTTTTAAGAAAAAACATATAACAAATATTTGTTCGTTTGGTATAGAAAAGAATGTCATGAAAGGGCAAAAAAGCTTTAATTGAATGAGAAATATTATGAAAACTCAGCACTGTGGTGTGTGGTGTTAACATATAATTGGAAGGGCGGCATAAAAACACTACACGTGTCAACCAAAACATTTTCTTGTGTTGTAGCCATGCAAAATAAAGATCGTCTACGTGTCGTTGGTTGATTCCATCCTCTTGACCTTACCTTGGAGAAGGCAAAAAAAAAAAAAAATAACAGTTATTGTAACGTTTCACGTGTGGTTCCAAGGCTGCTTAGGTGACATAATTTGATTTTAAACTAGGAATGGAAAATAACTTCCCCACGTATATGTCAGCATGTTTAATTGTTTATGATCCACACGTTCAAAGTAATATGTTTAACACTAGTCATCATCAACAACGAAAACCATGTTAATGAGCTTCCTTATATAAACGAATAAAGATGGAAGCTCTTAATTTGTGGCTTCGCTTTCTTTTTTTATATTTTTAATGTTCAATGTTTTCCTCTATATATCCTAAAATGTTAGCGAAATGATGGTAAAAAGAAAAGTTATTTCTTCCTTAATTTTTCGACATTTAAGAGTGAAATCTCTATCTTATAAATTTCATTTGCTTCTTCCCATTATTTTTTACATTCAACACAAGCATTTCTCTAAGAAATTTTGTTCCTTCTATTTTTTATTTTTCACATGCATTTTTATATCCAATAAATCTCACCGCTTTCAATATTTATGCTTATCCTTTAAAGAATCACGGAATGCCTTTTACTAGACAAATTATTTTGTTTTGCTTGGATTCTTATAATAAAAGGGTCCTCATTTAACTTTTCTGACGATCTACTAATGTAAATTTTGAGTAATTTATTTATACATTATTATTATTATTATTGACTCAATTATATTTAAAAACAAATACTCTAAATTTAAGAATTGAATGTTAATACCGAATGTTAATCTATTACAAAAATGTCACCACCTCACATACTACATTAATTATATGGTAACCTATATAAGTTACTAATGTTAAAAGATTTATTTTTACAACAGTGTATGTTTTTTATCCTATTTTTTATTTATTTTAATTTAAGCTGTTCAACTAGCTATAATTCAACCCTAAATTAGGGTGTATTAATATTTCCGGCCAATCCAATTTTGAAAAAGTGAAACAGGCTAACCTTATTCATTATTTCACGTAAAATAATATTAATTTTAATTTGGATGAGTTGATCCACTTTATCATCCTTAACCATATCTTTTGTTCAATCATTTGTCCTCTTTTTTTTCATTTTCTGAAAGATTATTTGTCCCTTCTATATATCATGTTTTTAACAATATTTCTCATAAATTTATGAATAGAAATGTTGGGAGGCGTCCCTATTTTCTCATTTCAACATTGCTTTTTATAAGTGTGGATAATATTCAGCTATATATTTAGCATTTGCCGGCCGGAAGCATTAATTTTTCATTTCTTAACACATATTTCTTTCAAATATAGTCATGACTGGAACCTTCAATAAGAGTCTATTGATGATCCACCTATTAAATTCCACGCGAAATTCAGTCAAAAAAAAAAAAAGTTAGACACTAACGAATCGAAAAAATAAATAGAAGAGAAATTCGGCTTTTTGCATGCATATATTGGTTCCACGACTGTACTTAAAAAAAAAAAGATAAAATATACTCTACTAACCATAAAATGAAGATCATGACCGCAAATAGGGGAACAAGACGAATATTGTGTTTGCCACTACATTCCCCTTAACAGTGCTAATAACAATTTGCAGCAGGTTTGAAAGACAATGTGTATTGAAATGTAAACATGTGCTTATAAATAGAAGGAACTATAATAATACTGAAAATTCTAGAAGGGTAATTATGGTGTAATCTCTAGGTTTAAATTATATATATATATATATATATATATATATGGAGTCATGTATATTCTTTAACCCTTTTCATTATTTAATTGTACTTTATATTTTTATCTAATAATATTTTTTTAACAAGACATAAATGAAGTATGTCAATATTAAAATTTTACTTTTTTTTTACATAAAAAGTTTACTTTTTATTCATTCATTTTTGTCATTGTTATATATTTTATTTTTATTCAATTCATTAAAATTAATTTTAAATTTTTCATATAGTTAAATTATCCCATTATTTTTCCCTCCAGTTATATTTTCAAATTATTTTTTATACATATTTAATGTAAAGGATTTTTTTTTGTTATATACTTCAATATTTGTTAATTATTAAAAAAACACTAAGATATAAATAAAATTTAATTAATTTTTAAAACTACATTTCCGGACATAACACAGAACCACCACCAAGTTTATCTGGACAGTAAAAATTAATAAATCAAATACGGTAAAGGTAATATATGAGTGGTTAAATGACTCTTTTAGCCACTCTTTTTATTTACATTATTCAAGTTAGTTCCTGTAATTTTAAAATGTTCATCTGGTCCTCTAAGTGATGCTAGTAGCTACAACATTTTTCCCCTTCCATATAAAGTGTTCGTTATTCACTACAACATTTTCCCCTTCCATATAGGCCCAATTCAAATAAATCCAAGTAAAAGTTCAGAGCAACAATAAAGAAACAATAAGATGTGCCTAATACGAGCATAAAATTCAAACATTTTAGAGCAATATTAAAGTAACAACGTGGAGAAAGCTGTTAAAAAAATATAGAGAAAGAATAAAACATAAAATTATAATATCATAATTCTAGCATATGAACTTTGGAGCAACATTCCAGCAACAACAAGACAAAGTGGAAATTCAAGCATGAAATTCCTATATCAAAATCCAACATAAAATTTAATTAATTAAGAATAATATCAAAATCAATTAAGAACACAAAACAAAAGTCACAAAGTTGCAGCACTAATAATCAGGGTAACCACAAACAAAACCAACATTACATAAATCAAAATTCAACTAATTAATTAAGACAAAGCTCCACAAAGTAACAAAAATTTAAACCTAAATTACATAAACCAAAAACAATTGTAAATGATAAGTAAGGGATTGATTATACTAATTATGGTGCGACAATTATGACATGTTTACATAGTGACTACGATACCGTGGCAATGTAGCATTGGAGTGGTGGAGACAAGGAGGTTGAGTGGCAGTGGAAGGAGCAATATAGTGTGGTGGAAGAGATGCACCTTTAAAGAGCGCAATGCAATGGAAGGGATGCGACAGTTGTGGGGTGGGGGCAACATAGCAGAAAGGTGTGACAATGGTAGGCGTCGTAAAGTATATAGATGTAGCATTAGTTAGGTTAACGCAATGCAGGCACTAGAAGTCTAGAACACATTAATGTACCCGACATTTGAATTAGTTTCCTTGTAATACTGGTTACAATTGACACAAAGAGGCCTATTTACTTATCGTGGATCGTCGACCTAAATGACATTAAATTGGAATGTATATCATAATAGTCAAGTACATTAATTGCAATTTATTGACAACCGGTATGACGTTACGTAAATACGCCTCTTATATGTAATGTGGAAGCTAATTCCAATCATAGATACATTAATACACGAGCATCAATGTTGCACTGATAGGGTTGCGGCTAAATTCAAATTAGTGGTGACTGGTATCATGCTAAATATTGTCTTACTATAAAAATAAAAATAAAACGAAATACAAAATTTGCGTCCATTTTGTGTTGGCCTATTAGCGTATAACGTTGGTGTCGAGCATGATGCGATGTAGAGGATATTAGTTTTAGTCATTGCTTATAGTGTTAGTGTTGGGGAAAAATGTGGATCAAGAGCGTGAAAATCTCAAATTCTATCAAATATGTACCTTTTTTATGTCACTGACACCAAATCGTACCTTGCAATTTGTCCCCAAAAGTGGTCTTTAGACATGTGAAAGTCACTGGTTGATGTGTGCAAAACGCCAAAATTGACGTGGTTAAATTGAAAAATGCGTGGATAACGATTGAGACAGGAGTAACCTAAGATCTAGCTAGCTAGTGAGACCATGACCTAGCCATTCATTCTCTGATTTGTGTCTACACACTACCAACACCAACTATGTTAAATTACAGCCGCAATCATACTTCAGCACCTAACAGTAGTCTCAATGTTTAACCTAATCGATGTTCTTATATTTTTCTTTTATATATTTGTGGCAGGATAGAGGTCGAATATAGATCTCTAGTTAACTGTTTCGATCCAACTCTTACTACATATCAATGCGGCCCACATAGGAAAGAAAAGTCATCTTAAAACTTGGGTAAGTAAGTGGAATAGTATGACAAAGGACTACACATTACATAATAATTTTATTTTGTAGCGTTCGGTGGTATTTATTTTTTAATAATTGAATAAATATATGATAACCTCTTTAAGCTTATCAAGGAATGGAATTATAATATAAGAAGACTCTCTCACAGCTTTTGCTAGCCTCCTATAGTTGAATTTCACAACGTCTTGTTCCTTCGATTGATTCGCTTGCATGCCGTGTAAAGTATTATGTGGATAAGATTTTCTTTCTTTCTTTTTTTCAACTTTATTTTATCGTCACACCCCTTTTTCTTCTGGGGTTTTGCATGCACTCTTCATTCTTTAATAAAGATTTGCATCAGCAGCAGATCAGCATGTTTGATATATAGCAAAAGCAAAAAAAATGCTGTTCGAATTGATTGTTTTATTTAGCCTTTCTAACCTAACGTTGGCGATGCGCAATTGGTATAATTTATGTATGAATATGAATGTTTGATCTTGGAATGGGGATAGGGACGATGATGCGGTGAAGAACAATATGATGATTTAAATATGAAAAGGTTTCTATTGCGTAGTATTGAATAAAAGATGTGGAAGAAGAAAAAAAACGCGTAAGATAAAACAACGTACAAGGTAAAAAGCAGGGTCAAAGGAAGGAAATGAAAAGGTGAAAAAGCAAAATTGGAGGATATAGAAAAAGTTGCATGGATTTTTTAATTTTTTATATTGCTGTATCAAAATAATTAAAAATATCATTCATTCTTCTTTAAAGTGTCTTTCATCTGATTTTCCTTTGCACGAATTTATTGATAAACTTTTTTACTTCCTTTACTCAAATCCATGATTATTTATTAATAAGTCATTGATTTAACTATATTGAACTCAATCTTCTAATATAAAATTTTAAATTTGACTCTGAATTTTCCAATAAAAATATAAATTATTAGTGAAGCAACTACTTTGATATTATTTTCACATTTTAATTTGAAGTATATATAAGAAGAAAATAAAAAGTGAGAAATTAAAAGAAAGAAAGATGAAATTTTAGAAAGTATTTAAGAAAATAAATAAATAAAAAGTAAAATATGATTTATCTTGAAAATTTAATAAATATTAATAATACAATTAAAATAGTGACAACTCACCAAATAACAAAAGTCATAACCCACATTTGATATGGTAAAAAGAAAAATTAAGCAAATCCTATTTATATATTGTTATTACTAGATTTGGTAAGACATGCTCATATTGATTTTTCTTTGTGAGTCTTTCCATAAACTATGGTGGAGATATATGCAAAGATACTTTGACCCTCAAGTTAGAGGAGTAGAGATAGACAAATATCAATAATGAGTTGAAATCAGAATCTTTACTTGAGTTTCGATGATCTCTTGTATAGGGAGAGATTGAATTATATATCTTCAATTTTCTCCTCTTACATAATGTAAATAGGAAAAAGTAAGGTAATTATCTTTTTTTTCTCCAATAAAAGGTATTTTTTGGTATTAGGATTATATTTTTATATTATTACTAAGGGATAAAATTTTTCTCTTACCTTATTTAAATCTCCTAGATAATCTAGAGACCTAGGTGTTGGGAATAATTGTGTATGCATAAGATTCAATATATCATGTAATCAATTCTAATTCCATTAATAAAGTATTGTTATTTCTTTATCATTTTTATACTGTTTGATAAAAATAGTTGACTTGATAAAGTTTTGATTAAAATTAAAGATTTTTTTTATCATAATAGAGATTATGAAAATGAGAAATAAGTCTTACAATTTAAATTTAAATTATTCTTGATCATAAGATTATTATGAATAGAACATTAATAATTCAGATATATCAATATATATGTGATAGTATTCATTAGATGAATATTAATGAATCTCATTTATTAATTTACATATAGATAATGAGTATAGGGATGCGATCCTTGAACGCACTCAGTTGAGATTTTCTAATCAATAGGAAATTCTAAAGAAGTGTAAATTTTCTTTCACTTAAGATTGTCATAGTAATTAACATGTCATTTGTTATATTTTGATCTTAGACACCTAATACTTTAGAACACTAGTTGAATAGACATTAGATATAGCTAAATACTTGTAGAGTTAATGACTAATCAAGATGAAATTCATCAACTCTCATTAACGAGTTTTGAGCTCTATAATAAAATTAAGACATTGGACATCACAATTGAATGAATGAATAAATAAGTTTCTTAAGTCATCCACTTAATAAATTTGTTAATTTAGTTGAGTTTGACATAAATATCATATTCTAGAGTTATTTCAGAGTGGTAAACAATAAAATAAAATATTACATTATTTTTCTATTTGGTTCTTGTAAGTAATGCATATTACTTTATGTTATATGGACGTTGAAGAGTATTACTAGATGTCTACCTTGATTAACATATTAATTTGATTAATATATTATCGGCTTAACTTTGAATATACAGGATCACACATAAATGAATATTTGAATATTGTTAAAAAAATTATTTTAATATTTGATAATTAATTATATTAGAGAATTTAATATAGTCAAATGATTAATTAATTTTCTAAGTGGAATCTTATTATTTTTTTAGTTAGCAGTGAAAATATAAATAATATAAATATAATTGAAATATTCTGGTGAAAAACAAAAATAGACATGATGACCATTTCATGCGTCAGCAAGTTGTTGAGAAAAGGAAAAAAAAAAAAGCGTGAAAGACTTCGCGTTTAAGATGTTATTGGAAAGTTGGTTTTTACAGTCTACTATAATTACATAATTACAGCCTTAAGTTACACATTAATAATACACAGTTATCATTTCTCTTCTTATTTTCTCACAACACACTAATATTTTAAGTTTTTTTGTTCCACTTTGTCACTAACAGAAGTTCAGTCTCAATATGAAAACACGTAAACTCTTCATAATATTGAAAAAAAATTACATTTTAAGAGCTTATATCCATATATGTTTATTTAATTTTTGCAATATTATATTTTAAAATTCACATAGATAACTTTTTATTTTGCTATGTATGTTATGAATATTCGTATTTTCTTTCACTGAATAGCCAACTTGACCAACTATCAAATAGGGAGATTATCAACTTTGAATGGAACATACATAATTATCGATTTCATTGTCTACCTTATCTCACATTTGTAAAAAAAATTAAATGATCTAATCATGTTTATATACATATAACATAAGTAATTAGATCAGGTGTGAAAAAATTAAAATCATAAATATTTCACGTTATTACTATTTTTGTTTGTTCCAAAAAAATGAGTTGCACTTGTGAAACATTGGAGCTATTGATAAGTACAATATATCTTGTTCATATGTGTGTGATGATGTGGAAATTGAGGGAAGTAAAAATGATTTTAGGCAGTGACAGAGACATTGATTTGTTACAAAGAATGCAAAAAAGAAAACGTCGTCGAGGGAAAGAAGTCACAGTGACAGCCCTAGACTAGGAAGCAGGAACTTTTAGAAAATGGATGAGAGGATTGTCATCAACCACCATGAATTTTTTTTTTTTTTTTACTAAAATGAGGTTGGGGTTTATCCACGTAAAATGTTGAAATGGCCAATTGTTGGGGAAAATTTGTGGCTGATTGTGTTAATGCTAGTGGACGTATGCATCTCCTATTATAATCCTCCACTCTTTTATATTTTAGAATAAGCTTTCGAAATACAATAAAAATTGCAAAATTTAATAATGAGTGCAAAAAATAATCAATTGCCCGTGAATTTTGTTAATCCGGTAGGTGTGACAAATTGGGCTATTACTTCTTCACCCAAAAATTGTTTCATGCACTTTTTCGGAATGTTTTTTCCCCTTTAGAATTGGCCAATTCCAAATGTAAAAGGTATAGCCAATCCGAAATGTAATTTTACATTCTGGTTCAGAAGCCCAAAAAGGATGCAGGAAGCAACTTGGGTGCTGGAAGTAACAACCCACAAATTGAGATTTCATTTAGCCCATCAATGTACATGCTAGAAGCCCACAAACAGAAAACAGGAACCTTTTAGAAGTAGATGCTCTTCATGGTATGAACCGAAAAGGAACAAAGGGAAATTCTTTTGGCACTTTTTTCCACTTTTTTTATATTCTGCAAATTAGTATTTAAATTGTTTTTCAAAAATTAAAAATTAATTTATGAAATGTGAAAAAGTTAATTAGGAAGGTGCAAAGAGAAAAAAGTACAAATGGAATTTCTCGGAATAAAAACAGAAAAGAAGGAAAAGGAAAATATGTAAAGAACTTAGGAAAAGGAAGAGAAGCCTGAGAAGGTATGCATTTGACAAGAAGGAAGTAAAGGAGGCAACTAAAAGAAATCTTAGGGTCTTTGAGGAAGGGGGGGGGGGAGAGACCAGTCACATTAAGCCCAATTAGTCAATCTAATTATTTTGGGGCAAATTGCAATCTTTGCTTAAGAAAATATAAAACCTGTTACATAGATTTGACCCAAACTTAAATATTTATAATGTGGTAATTTTTTGTAAAATATTATTCAAAAAATTATTTATATATAATTTTATTTTATGTAATTCAACTAATAATCCATCGATTGAGACAATGACTTATTAACATGTCAATATCCTTATTGAGAAAAAGATTCACTACCATAACAGAGTATTTAGTCTTCACATATCACAATAATATCCCATTTTTGTGTTCTTATATCTTATGTCAAGTTCAAAGTTTTAGGCTTTTAATTCAAAACAACATAGATCATCCACAAACTCTACACATATGATCATATATCACTTGGAACAGGTAATGCAACCAATATGGCACCCATAAATCATGTAATACAGCAGCATTTTTGTGAGATTAACAAAGCCAAAATCACCAAGAACACACCTTTAAACAAGATAGAACATTCATAAAGAAAAAACTCATAAAAAAACAACATAACTCTTGAGAAAGTGTTAGCATAAAAACACACACACTTACACAAGTCTACGAAACTTTGATGGACTTGTGCCTTCAATTCCCTTTTACCAAAATATCTAAGAAAAATATAAGCTTTCTTCAGGATCCTAAAAAAACCCACCAAACTCACCAAAAAAGCTCCAATCCTTCCATTTTGAACCAAAAATTAAGAGCTTGAAAGGAAGATGAAGAGGGGATGGAGAAAGAGCTTTCTTGTACCAAGCAAGAAGAGAGAAGACGAAGAAAAAGAAGAAAATAACTTACCTTGACGTGGAGAATGAGAAGAGAATGAAAGCTTTGAGTTAGAATCCAACTATGACATATTAATCTTTTTTTTTTTTTTTTAACATGCATACAGTTAGAAACCAATATATCATTAAAAATAAAATAAATATCGTGCATAACACAGGTAAAAAATTAGTATATTTACATTTATGGCTGAAAGCATTTCAAAAAGAAATAGCTTTTTTTCTTCTTTGGATGGTTGGCCAATAGATGGAAGACAATATTTTTGTCCAAAATCACGAAAAGCATATCGTGTGATGCACCACAACTGTATCACTCTCTAATTGTACACTATACAATTGCATTAGCTTGCAACAAGCCAACTTCTATACATAACGCAACCATGACCTGATTCGAGCGATGAATAGTACTGCTTCTTCTCTCTTCCTCTAACTCATCCAAATACAGAAAGAAAAAAAAGACAAAAGGTTATGGTTGATTTGTTGAGTGAAAATCTTGGAGCCTCTAATTGGTGCCACCACCATCTAATTGAGTTGCCACAATATTGTTAATAAAACAGAGCCAATAGCTACTAGCATGACCTTGGCTGACTCCCTGACTTTATCGAACTGCATGCATGCATCAAAATAATTAATTAATATCTTTATATATGTTAGTTATATTCATTCTTAACAGTTTCAAATTTCAATGTCAATGCTTCCAACTTAGAGAAGGGATTTGGGGAGAAGTGAGGGGTTCAAATCTTCAGCTAACAAAAATTAACCATATTAATGATTAATATTTATTGACTACAGAACAAAAATAAAAAATGATAAGCACTTAGTGTATTTGTGTATGGCATCATCGTGGTCACGCGCTCTTGAACAGTTGCGAGTACATGTTTGAGGCGTCGCGTAAGGTCCGCTCCAACAATACCGCGGATGCCCCAACGCTTCACACGCGCTCTTGCACGCCACGCACTCCCCACTCGTCGCCGTCTTCACCTTCAGCTCTGTCGGACACCCTCCGTTCAAATCTGCAGCGCACCCCGTCGCATTGCAGTTCCCGCCGCCGCCGTGCGCCGCCGCCAGCATGGGGAGGTTGTAGCGTCCACCACGCTGACGTCGTAGAAGTCCAGTCCCCCCGCACCGTTCAAGGTGAACTCCGCATTCCACGGCGGTGGAGCCGCAGTCTCCGGTGACGCAGGAGAATTTTCTGGCAGAGTCCGTGGAGCACAGGGTCCGGCCCCAGAGACGGCCGGACCAGGCGGTGGGGACCGGGGCCGCGTTGGACTGGCCCGGTTGCAAGGCGAAGCCAGTGGTGGCAAGATGTGCCGTTCCGGCGCCGGAAAAAATCCCCGGCCAAACCGGGTAGCTACATTTATTTACGATTGTGAATGTTGCTGAATGACCCTTGACAAGTACAACAAAACATGTTACTAGCTGTTTAACAAGTTGTGTTGTTACATCATCTATCATTAAATTTTATAAGTTTTTTAGATAAAAAAAGTTTAAATAAGTTAAGTGTCAATAGAGTCTGTATCTTTAATAAGAGTTACTTAATAAAAAATATCATTTTGTTATATTACATATAATTTTAAGTTTTTTAAAATTGAAAACAAAATGTTTACATAAGTTTAACTTTGCATTAAATATAGAAAACAGAGATATAATATTTTTAAATAACTTGTTCATAAAAATATTCATTTAAGAAAAAATTGATTGAGTTTTTAAAAATTGAAGTGACATAAATTGTATTACTTATATTAACACCATTGGGCGATGCTCTGGGATGAAACATGTCTTAAGGGTTAAAAAATATTTACATAATTATTTACGGATTATTCATTAACAAAATTTCATATACATAATATAATTTGAATTCATATTCTTAAAATATATGAGCTTAATTCTTACGATTAAAGTAGCTTTTATTTACTTAACATATGTTATAATGAGGTTTTAAAAAACATTCCAAGGCTGCAATTTGGTTGCAATGTCATATATATAGTTATTGGAATTTCTTTTTTTTTTAAAGACCAAATAATATATATAATCCTTCATTAGCACAAGGTGTGATAATGAAGTGCAACATACAAGTCTGCTACATTATATACGTAGCTTATACCACCAGCCAACCTTACAGTGCAAATTACATATGGAATAAATACCCAATTGTACGTAATGCAATCACATGCAGTTGTTGTTGCATTAGTCATAGTTACTTATGATTTTTTACTATATTCAAAGATTGCATTGTGACCAAAATGTGACGAGCACACCAATGTAAAACCTTGAACGATATCTCTATAATTTTAAATTATATGTTGCTACATGCATGAATCATTTAAACCTTGATGCTACTTAATATCAAAAGAGAAAAACAAGTAGAAGTGAGTCGCTGTCAAAAAGAAAATAAAAATGAGTTGTATAGGTATGATAAATGATATCTAATGTGATAAAAAGATAAATAGAAAAAATAAAAAATATTAATAAAATGTTTGTAAAACAAAGATATTCATGTATTATCACTCAATGGATAATAACATTTACATGCTCTTAAAAAAACATTTACATTTTACGTGACATGATATCTACAAGTTTATGGACATGTCATTATCACCTCTTAGAAAGTGAGACAAAAATAGGAAGATCGGAGTGGCAGCAAATTGATCATGAGTTGAAGCAGTCATGGCTTAAAATTGGCACACTATTCAATGAATGTAAAATGATAGGCTTAGTAGTGTTGGAGGTGTATGAAACAGGGTTTAGTCGAGGGTGAGCGAGGAGTGAAGGGAATATATAACATAGGGTTTAGACTATAGAGATTCTAGTGAAGGTATGGGGGCATAGTATATAAGGTATGGGTCAGGTCCCAAAGTTGCGCATGCATGCATAAGCCTACACAGTCTAGGTCCGCAAAGTGTGTTCTGTTTGGTGAAGATTTGAACAATTTTCATAAGCTCTAGATCCAAAGAATCTATTTATAAAATCATATGCTTTTCGAATAAATGTATACTAGTGCTGTGTACTGACGAACAGAGGAGTAGAAAAGACTTAATGGCAGAAAGGACGGGCACTAATTTGTGATTACAATAATTACGAGAAATAAATTAATCATGAAAGATGTAAATATGTAATATCAAAATTGTACTGAATTTATCATAGTTGTTAGTATAATTGATTCGGTACTTAATTCTCTTAATTAGATTTAATTTCTAATTTTGGCAAAGTCTCAATTAGAAATATTATTTTATCTTAAAATGAATCGACCTAACAAGAGAGATTAGTTGAATGTTAAATAAGAAAATCAGTTGTATCTTGCTTTAAAAAAAAAAAAAAAAACTGGTAAATTTGAAGGCACCATTGTGTGTAATTAATATTTAATGAGGTAATGTAGATACAAAAATTGAGATTCAGGTGAGGCTAGTTTAGGACTGAGGATACTCTTTTACTCAGTTTTCATGTGGATTTTGTTCCCCCTGACTCTGTCTCTAAAGTTACGCTATATCCTTCTTTGATCACATGCTCCACTACTAGGAATGCCATAAACCCATACGCAATACAACGCATTTCGCACTAATTGACGTATTTCTCCCACCCCAAAACAGAATAATTGGTTTTAAAAAATAAGATACTGTTTGTCTTCTAAAAAGCAACTTGCAATACATATTTAATAACAGCAAAAAAATTATTACAAAGATTTGAAATTATTTTATTAATAATCAAATGTTAATTTGGAATGTCAAAATGAATCAAATTCAATAGAATAGTCTAATTAGTTTGGTATAAAATATGGTTGGGCTAAACGTTTAGGCCCAAAATCATTTGGCCCAACTCAAAATGAATATGCTTGATGCAAGCTGACCTGTGGTGGATGAATATAACTTCCTGACTCGAAATTTGAAAAGTAAAAAACAAAATTGTATATTATAATACACTCTTTTTATTGGTTACATAGATTTTTACAACGTGGTAAAATATTTTTTAAGCTTTACATTATTTTTTAATTATTACTTTTATGTGTAATTGTTATGCCTAATTATGTATTTTAATATGCTAGAGGATCGAGTTAGATTGATGAAGCAAATAAAAGAACAATATAGTAAATGACAATATCGATCATTTAAATGTCATTATTTTGGACAAGGAAGAAGAGTGGAAATGAAGGTGATAAACTCCAATATATTTTATGTGATATATTTTAATATGTTATATGATGTGATTTTATGTTTTATTTTTGGGATAAGATCCTAAGTAATTTTGTAAAGAGCTTCTTATTTGTATTATTAATCTCTGTTTTTCTTTTTTGTGATGAACTCCATCAAGTTATGAATTATAAATCTTTTACTTTTTAAATATTTATATTTAATATATTAATTTAAAGGTATGACAGTGCTATTAATAGTCGTTATAATAGTAATGATAAATATATAATTTTCTAGTCTCCAACCAACTCTCCATAATATACACTGTTAAAATTTTAGTCCTTACAAAATCATCTTTTTAGCTTTAATCCTTCAAAAATAGGACTTTTCACTTTTGGTTTGTGTTGTTTGACTTTAATCCTAACACAAATCCTCTCCAGCCAAATTTTTCTACAGCCACGATGCTATAAAATCTGGACCATTAATTGGTTATTACAATAGTAGTTAACAAAGAGTGTTGTAATCACTGGCGAAAATTTTGCTAGAGAGATTCTAGCTGCAGTCAGCAGAGGATCTGCGTTCCTTTAATCCTAGTAATATTTATGTTGAATTAGTCTTTGTAATATTTTAATTGAAAAACTATTTTTTTATTACTATTTTACATTATTTCTTAATCATATTGACATGCTAGTTTAGTTCAAAAATTGAAAGAAAAAAAAATAAGTTGGTGAAATTACTGGATTTTGGATATAAATGAATAGTAACTATTATGACGCCACCAAATCTAGCTAGGCAGGGGGGATGTGGAAGTTAGAATCACATAATAATAAGCCAGTTGAAGTAATGCAAGAATACAACATATCACGTAATGCAAGTCTGATCAAGTTCTAACTTTCACTATTTTGAATATAAATGAATAGTCACATTATGACGCCACCAAATTTTGCTAGAAAGAATTTGACTTACTATTATTTCTAATTTTTTATTACTATTTTACATATATATATTTTTTTTTATCTTTTCTATTAGATTTAGTAGAAAAGATAAAAAAAAAACCAACAAATTTAATTTACGAGTCTACCAGATGTCCCGGATCTCCGAAGCTGCGCACTATTCTTCTAAACATATCCCTGGATCAAAGCGATCTTGTCAATTCTTAACCCAAACCATTGTCCTCCGCAACCCCAACCCTATGATAGTGAGTTAGCTGCAAGTGACTCCTGCATTACTAAAGTTGCTAGCAACTATCAACCAAGTGAAGTAACAACCACGAGCAATGTACAATTTAATGTAATCAACACAAGAAAGGTGCCACTCAAGGTATAGGGGGAAAATGGCTTTCACTCAAGAAGATTTATGACTAAATACAAATGCTGCCGCAACAATTATTGCGCCAAGGCGGCTCTTTACCAGAGTTTTCTTTACCACTTAATTTTTTTTCACTAGTGATTACAACATTAAATAATCATAATAATAACACAATCCAATCGAATTAAATTTGCTCAATATGATTTGGTTTAGATTGTTGGAAGAAAAAAAAAAACTCAACCCAACACAGTGACCATTTGTAATGACTAATGTGAAACAGAGAAATATCAATAATATCCCTGTTTTGCCATTTGCTTCTTAGGTGATAGAGCACAAAACAGATTTGCAATTTGGATCTTGGATTTCGCAAAGGCCACCAAACATTGATAGTAGCCCTAGATTTTGCACAGATGGGACTAACTTGGTCACAAGCCCGACCAAATATAGCTAAGCCACAAAACTACAAGAAAACAACTAGGATGTGTGTTTCAATCAAAAAATTCAGTTCTTATGTGAACAAACTTCCCCTGAGGAACAAGTTGACAGCTGAGCAATAATTATGAGAAACAACCTCACAGGTTTGGAATTCAAAAGTGCAATTTGGGGAATACCCTGATCCCACTACTAAGTGAGATGGTCACTTTCTTAAAATTTCCTATATATGTAGGCAGGAACAGGGGAAGGATCAGATTTATCTTGACAGGAGCAAGAGAAATAATAATGTGTATAATGCTACAGCAGCAGCAGGTATGGTAAAAAAATCATACAAAAAGAAAATGGTGATACGAGATAACTATAGTGGATGCATTGGATGGATGTGAAGTGATTGATATTATACCTCCAGGACAAGAACTTCTTGTTTCACAAGGTGAACCTATCAAACTTGATCAGCCATTAACAACTAATCCAAATGTGGGTGGATTTGGTCGGGGGGGAGGGGGGGTGGAAGTTAGAATCACATAATAATAAGCCAGTAGAAGTAATGCAAAAATCCAAATATAGTAAAACTCGTATGAGACGCACCCTAATCTCACTAAAGAAGCTCAAATGATTTGCAAGAATACAACAGCCAACTAGCCAAGTAACCGATCAAGCCAGCAATATGACAATCGAACAAGTAACAGTTATGTTACTGCCATTCTATTAATTCGGATAAGAATTGAAACGGTAAGCAATCTTAAAATGGTGACAAGGTGAGGAATAACATAGTTGAGTTTAAATAAGCAGAAATAAGGTAGATGTAGAAATATATGTGATACTCTACCAGTCTACTTTTCCTGTTTCAAATATCAGATTGGGATTTTCTTTAGGACCATATGCAATCATTAATCCATTGTTGCAAGTTTCAATCCAAATAAATGTTCAAAGAATCTTGATCAAATCCAAGCACACAAACCATGAATCATTAAAAGGAGGAACATGCAACAAGGTCTAACAGGAGGCAGTAACAACTAACAAAAGGCAAAACCGCCTGCTAAGCAGTACCATAGTCACAAAAAATCAAAAATATATTTTTTTGCCACATGTATAAACTTCTCCTAAATTATGTACTATTCCACCTTTTTTCTCCCTTCGCAAAATGTAACAGACCCTTCTTCACCTCAACCTGAAGCTTCAACACATTCCCTCGCAAAATGCCCTGGCTTCCCACAATTGAAGCAAGTATTTTTTCCACCGCCGCCGCCGCCGCCGCCACCACCGCCAAATTTCCCTCATTCCATGCCGCAATCCCTAGCCAAATGACCAACCTCCCCACACCGAAAACAACAGCCACCGCTGCCTACACCGCCTCCGCCGCCAATGTTGCCCTTCCCGGTGGCGCAATCCCTCGCCATGTGTCCAAATCCGCCACACCTAAAGCAAGATACGCCTCCGCCACCGCCACCACCTCCAATGCCTATATTGCCCCCACCTCCGCGCACGCAATCCCTCGCGAGGTGGCCGAAGCCACCGCAATTGAAACAACCACCGCCGCTGCCGCCTCCGCCGCCACCAGAATTACTGCTCCTGTTGCAATCCCTGGCGAGGTGGCCAAACTCACCGCACTGGTAGCACGCGGCGCCGCTTCCGCCATTGCGCCTGGCGCCGAAGCCAGAGACGGCGGCGCGGTTGTTGTTGCCGGCGGCGGCGCGGGGCTGGAGAGGGGCGCCGTCGACGCCGGTAACGTCGACGGCCTTGGTCTTGTCGTTGTCGCCGGTGGCGATGGCGAACTCGACGCGGTCGCCCTCGAGGAGGGTGCGGTAGCCGTCGGATCTGATGGAGGACTGGTGGACGAAGAGATCCTCGCCGCCGTCGTCGGGCTTGATGAAGCCGAAGCCCTTGCCATTGTTGAACCACTGCACCACGCCCGTAAATCGCTCTTCCGCCATCGAAATCGCTTCGATTTTTTAGACCCAACAAACCCTAGAAACAGAGCCTCAAGCGGTGTAATGCCAACGACAGAGCCCGTTGTGTAGAGCACTTTCTGTGGAGTCTCTATATATGTTCGAGGTGAACTGCAATTCCAAGGGATCTATTAAATCAAATCCAGCCCTACCTGTTAGTGTTAATCATTTTTTAAGGATGTTAATCATTGATTATTAACTCATTATAATAATTTAAACGATTTTAAATCATCCACGATTAATTGTATAATTATTTTAAAAATAAATAAAATTTTAATTTATTTTCTAATTTTTGCTGTAAAAAGATATTTTTAATTTTGTATATTACTATAAATGTTTATTTTAATTTATTTTTACATTATAAATATTAAAGTTTAATAATAATTATGATTTTTAAAATAATTACTATAAAAATCAACAATTTTATCATATATAATGAATTATGATTAAATAATGATATAAATTTTTTTATACTTTTAGTGTATAATATTTTTTCTCTAAATCTAAATTGTCATCTTTAAGATTTATCTTTTAAG
>PYAF01003265.1:747752-759648 GCA_007407185.1 Glycine tomentella | reverse complement strand
ATTTAAAAAAAAAAATCTTATGTCACAACAGAAATTATTTATTATAAATTTAAAATATAACTTGTGACAAAATATTTATTTATTATGAATTTTAATTTTAATATAATTTACATTTTTAAAATTATTTATTATTATAAATTTAACTTAAAAAATAAACATTTAATTCTTGAGGCTAAAATGTTAATTTTAGGATTCATTTATTTTTCAGAATAGCATAAGGTACCATAGGATGCAGGATAAAACATGATAGAATAAGAAAATGTTTGATGTCCAAATGATAATAAATCAGATCACGATATGATATGTTTAAATTTTAAAAAAAATATTGTAGTGATGCGTAGTGGGAAAAAGATGTTTTCCGAGCGATTTAGAGTTTGATGAGGGTGTTAGCTCGTGGGACTATCTTTTGTGCAGAGAGGGTTCTTAGTTCTTACTCATGTTGGAGGATTGTTTAATCTGGGGATGACATAGCTGTCAACTGCTAAACGTCTTAAAGAGAGAGATCTAGTCCGCATCTCAGCCTTATTTTTTCTGATTGTATGTTACATTTGCAAGCAACATTTTATTTTCATATTTGTATTTGATATCTGCACTAACAATACCTAAGTACTTCTCATCAAAAGATAAAATTTGGAAATGACAATTTACACAGTGAAGTTGGATTCATCTATATTGCATGATCCCTCAAAAATAGTACTTGTAAAACTGGCAATGAAGTTGTTCATGAACAGTATAAAAATAGTCAAAGAAAAATTACAGGGTCGTCATATATCTACACAACGCAGGAGGGTTGATAGACTTGCTGCAGCATAAAGTAGGAGATGATATTTGTGCAAGTGAACAGAAATTAATAGACTTCGACATTCCATTGCTCTGCTTTCTTCAATTGCCTCTTGTACTCAACCCAATCAATGCCTATAGTACATAATGAAACACAAGATGTAGTTAATGAAGTTACTCTCCAAATGATGTACCAAGACAAAAAAAGGTTGTGGGAAATATAAGGTTTGGCCCAGTGGTTGGGGAAGTAAGGGAGGAGAGTTTGCGCATTCGAATGCCCTAATCGACATTTCTAACAAAACTAATATTTGCTGATAAAAAGAAAAGATAAAAAAGGTTGTGAAGAAAGGAAAATGTATTACCCTCTTTGGCAGCCAATGATACCATAATGTCATCAATTCCCTTTTCCATTCCTTTTAGTCCACACATGTACACAAAAGTGTTATCCTTCTTCAGTAATTCCCATAGCTCTTCTGCGTATTGAGCCATTCGGGTTTGGATGTACATCTTCTCCCCTTTCTCGTTTGTTTGCTCTCGGCTCACAGCAAAGTCAAGCCTGAAGTTTTCAGGATTTTTCTCTTGCATCTTCTCAAATTCCTTCTCCATACAATTGAAGTTGTATCAGTATATTGCCCAGGAAAATCTACATAAAAGAAACCGTATCACTGAAGTTTTGAAATAATGTGGAAAATCTGATTCTTCTTACCTCCTTGTAAAGCAATGAGCTGCTTGTAGGGACACCCAAGAAGAGCCATGCCAAACCATTGAACTACATATATGTCAAAACATGGTTAATAATCAAATTTGTCCACTTATAAGCACATGCTAATAATGGTAGATTTTTGTAGCTTCACATGCAGCAGTCAAGTCAGTTTGCCAATGCTTACTATACAACAATAACAAAAACCTTATCCCACAAGGTAAGAATGGCTAAATGAATCACTTGAAGCCAATAGATTCAGCTAAAAACTAAAATCTCAGTGACAAAGAAAGTTTGCAATACCTGAGGAACAGCTCAGGTACTCAACCTGTGTCCCACCAGGCTCAAACCCCATCTGCCCCAGCTAGCAAAACTAGCTCCCATAAATAGAAAAGCATTACCATTATTTTAGAAGATCCATACAGATAAAACATCGGTTTGCATAGTCTGATGCTTTGAAATTGCTACTAGCAATTTAATAGTGTCTCATGGTGAATTTTGATGTTAAGGACTTAAGGTTAATCACAGTCTCTAGTAATATTAGTCCCTCCAACACTTGAAGTTAACATTTATCATTAGTTTCCAGTGTCCAGCCATCAAGTCCGTTATGCACTCTACAATCTACATATACAAGTGAATAAGGATATTAGTTTTTGGGAACACTTACCTTGTAATCTTCGTGCTTCTCAAAGAACATTTTCCATAAAAATGAGCGAAATGGGGCAATCCCGGTTCCAGTTCCCAACTGTGAAGAAAATTTCAATGATCAATGGTGAAGATCAGGGCAACATTCATGACCATCACATATACCATATTCGTTTTCTATTAATGTACCATGATGATGGTGGCATTTGGATCTTTTGGCATAAGCATTTCTTTCCCAACAGGTCCAGTTATTGTTACTTCAGCTCCTGGCTTCAGGTCACCTGCATAAAGAGGAATATAAATAATTGGTAAATGAAGGGTAGATACCATTAGTATAACAAAGTAAAATAACCAAAAAATATATAGCTAAATTTCTTCTAGCCTACATTACATAAAATCTAAAACTACTAATCCTTACACAAGAAATTTGAGCAGACGCCCTTGACAATTTCTCCATTTTCATTGGTGTACACCAGCCGTTTCACGCATAGAGAAACCTGCATGGAAGCAATCATATCAGATCATAACTGAAGTGTCGGGTAAGGAAATGAAAACATGTTGTACAATAGATAGTCCAGTTAAATTGTTGAGTTTAGTTAGCAGTTCAGCACACAATTTTGGACTGATCAATAATATATAAACACTTCGTCAATACCTATCATTTCTCTCTATCTCTCTTCCTATTATATCAAATACCTATACTACCTACATTTCTCTTCTCTTTTTCTTTTTTTTCCCTTCTCTATCTCTCACTAGGTGTCAATTAGCATTAGGTATTTATGGATAATTTTCTTTTTGGACTCAAGTCTCAAATTAGTTCAGGTGTACAATAGACAAGCAACTGAAGGAAGCTTAAAACAGGACTCAAGTATGAAAGCAACAAAGTTGATAAAATAAAAGCTTTACAATGTTTAAAAAATTGAACCCCAGAAAGTAGAAACAATAATGTAAAAATATGACATGATACTCACAGTTTTGGAATCTCCAAAATCACCAATGGCACTGCTAGCAATAGAATACAATCTCAGTTTATGAGGTTTGCCATTCTTGTCAATACCATCTGGAATTACCCCAATTGATTGTCCTTCTCTGTAAGGAATCTCTCCTGCAATAATAACACTACATTAGCTCAAAAACACAAATTTTATCAGCAATCTACTTTAGAGTCTATGGAGGGTATAGGAAAATAAAAAGAACAAAAAAAGGAAAACAGAGGGAAAACGAATGAGCATCCGACCCTCGGTGCTGAAGACCATGTGCCAAGTTTCTCCTGGAGCATCATCCCCAGTGATCTTTGTGTTGAGCAGGCATCTACCAATGTAAGGGGTCTTGGGTTTAAACTTGTTCACAACCACACCTTCATCCTGTTTCTTGGACTCTTTTTCAACCTTGGCTGGTGCCTCGGTGGTGACTTGAGCTCTGATGGAAACTACCCGTCCACTGCTAGAAACATCTCTGTATTGCAATGAAGCCTGAGAGAGAAACCATAATTCACAACCCAGATCATCCAAAATTGTAATCTCAATCCTCAATTGCATTAAATAATAAAAGGACAAAACTTAGATACAATAAGACACAATTTTTTTAGGTACTTTTAATACACTTAAGTAATCCGCATAATAAAGATTTGTATTAAAAGTTAACATAGATTATCGAGATGAAATTCAAAGACAGGTACTACAAATAACTCCCGCAGTCTGCTTAACCAACTGAGTTACACCTCCTTGGTGATCAAGATGAAATTCTGTAGGAATCAAAGACAAGTAGTACAATAACTAACACACCGTGTTTAATCAACTGAGTTACACCTCGTTAATTATCGAGATGAAGTTCTAATTCTAATGGGAGAAATTTTGTGCTAAAAAAAGAAAACAATCATGACATGTTTGTGAAACATTACCTTCTTGAATACAACTCTCTCTGGGGCAATGAGGGAGGTCCTGCTTGGGAGAGAGGTAGACTTGGTGGATGGAAATGAGACTGCAGCACTAACCGCAGCAGCCATTGATAAAATTAGCTAAGGGGAGAAATGTTGAATGAAGTGATGAAGAATGTGTAGTAGGCAAGGAAATGAGTATGAATGAATGTTGTTGTTTTGATTACACAAACAAGAGAGGAGTATAAGATTTGAGTGGACGAGATTTGGAAGCAAATGCAGTGGCGGATATTATATTAGGATAAGTGTACGTGGTGTGACACTCTGATGGTATCTCCGACTTTCAACTTTCATTAAATAAATTCAATTCAACTATAATATATCTTTTAAAATATTACATAATTACAAATATCTTATACATCTAAAACTTATTGTGTGTGATCATTACCATAATATTGAAATATTTAGTGGTTCAAATAATAAATTTTAATATTTATAAATAGTTATTGATGAAATATTTTTATCAAAAAATTATTCCTGAAATAATTACATTCCATCTCTTTAAATAATAACAACCTATTCCAATATTATAATGAATATTTCACATTTACAATGTGATAAAAAAAAATAGCTTACACAATTTTATTCTTGTTTCCTTTCCTTCCACTGCCATCAAGTAATATAGTATAGATTCTTGATTTAGAGAGAAAACAAAAATATATGCGCAAAAAGTCACCATTTTATATTTCTTTTCATTTTACCATATCGAAACACAGGATTCTAATTTTTTTTTTAAAAAAAAAAAACTATTTTCAGGACATTTTGATCAAATATAGGGAACGAGCCAAATATCATTAGAATCTTGAATTTTGCTTCACCACAAAAAAATTATAAAAATCTAGACTGCTTTTGCTTTATTTTTAAATTATATTTCTCCCCTTTGGAAAACCAACTTGACTGGGCAACGTCTTATGCTATGTTTGCATCTAAGGCAAAGAATGGGAAAAGAGTTGTACAAGAAAAAAATGACAAAAGATGAAAGAGATTGAAAATGTAACTTAAGTCCTTATTTTTAAAATTAGGTTAATTAATAAAAGGAAAATATCTTAGAATGGCCGTTCTTAAATCATTAGTTTATTCATAACATATAAAAAAGTTTAATCTTTTATGCGATGTTAATGTAAATTTTTTACATAACTAATTAATCAGAAATCAAGATAAATATGTATAACTTTTAAGGAAGTTGTAAGAAAAATAAATAAATTTATCATATATATGATAATTTATTATTGAATGAGATTATAAAATCTCTTTATGTTATGAGTTGGTATATTATTTCCGCATTTATAAAATAATCAAACTTTAATTGAGAAAAATTTTAACTTTATTTTTTTGTGTGTGTGTGGGGGGGGGGGGAGTCAAAAGGAACGGAAAAAAGACTATAGGTGTTTTATGAGAAATCAAAATCGTTCTCTTTTTTAGTCAACAGTGTCAATCGTTCCTTTCCCTATTCTTTCGAAAGCAGTGTGTAACACCATTGAGACTGCATAGCATATGGAATGTGGTTTGCAAATTCGGCCCAATTTTGTGACCGAAAACTCTGACCAAAGCCCAGCCCAAAATTGCAAGCAATTGGGCTTAAACAGCAAAAAAAAAGCTAAAAAAGGGGACGTTTTTTACTCAAGGTGCTGAAAGCTTTGACTGTGTATCTGGTAAAGATAAGAGAAATAATATTGGGAAAAAATTGTATTTTTTTTTGTAATCCACGCTTTTTAGACTTTATTTTAATTAGAAAAATCTTTTATTTTCATCCTCTCTATTTCAATCCTCTAAGGCTATGTTAGGCAAAACTAAAAAAATTTAGTTGAAAGGCATAATCTGATAGCTGGTAGCTAAAAACTGGAAAAATTAATTTACTAGATTATAATTTATAAGTATTCAATAAAATTAGTTGTTAAAATAGCTAAAAAATATATGATGACAGAAAAATAATAAAAATATTATTTATTTAAAAAAATAATAAGAAAAATGAATAAATACTAAAAATAAAAAAATAAGAAACTAACATTTTAAAAAATATTATTAAGAAGCTACTAAAGAAATTATTTATTGAATAGTCAATTAAACTTTTCAACTAATAAAAAATTAAAAACTAATTAAAATATCTTATCAAACTTGTCTAAATTAATTAGAGTTTAACGAACCTTAAAAGTGTCTTCCTACAAGGAAGGAATCACTCCTTTCCCATAACAATATCATCGTCGTCGAACCTCCACAACTATTTTACCCTTAAAATCGTTGTATTTTTAAAACCTCTGCTGGATATTAGTTGATTTTCCATACTCGGAAATAATCACCTTTTCTACTATTCCTAATATTTCTTTTAAAAAAAACTACTTCAGATGTATCATGGTAATTTGGGTGTGATGTTATTCTCATCAAAATTGACACAATGATGCTCTTGTCCATGTTGGATTCAGATTTCAGGTGCGCGGAACACTTCTCAATTTGGAAATTGGAGTATATGATTTTGATTTTGATTTCGATTTCGATTTTTTTTTTTTTTGTCTGATTATTGTCTCTCCCGTGGTTTAGTGATTCTGTTTCTAATCATCATTTGCGAGAATACAAGGAAATTAATGCGATACATGTAGGCAATCAATTAAGGGGGGGAATTAAAGAGAGTAATAAAAGTGGAGTTTGATAATAGAAAGATTAACTTTGAACTAATATATAAATTATGTGTCTGAAAGTGGTATCACATTGATTTGATTTCTAAATTTTACCGTGTATATAATTTAATCCCCAAGTTTGATAAATTAGTCATTCTTTGCCAATTTAGTCTTTAAATCTATCGATTTTACGATAATTTAGTCTCTAGATTGAGTTTACTTTATATTGGAAAGATAAAAAATTCAGAAATTACATACTTTTAAAACTAAATTAACACAAATGATTAGTTTTGAAGACAAATTGCCTTTTTTACTGTTTAATTTTAGATCATTATTGCTTGGTTGAAAGTTAAAAAATCACTCTCATTCATCAAACTTGCATGCTACACGAGTGGCCAAACTTTGTGGTGTAGGAGTGTGATTGAGTTGTGCTCCACTTCAGCATTCCCAAATGTTGGTTTTTGATAGAGTATCGTAGGGTAGATTGATGCACGTAGCCGAACTACCCAGTGGGACGAGAGGGGTTTGCTGTTGTCGGAATGGGCTTTGAATAAGAGAACAGAAGAGAAGAAAGACAAGTGTGGAGTGTGGAGTGTGGGATTAGGATAAGATGAGATGTGTAATGTCATGAAGATAGATAGGAAAAAAAACGTTAGAATATATTGTGAAAATATGAAGTAAAAATATCATTATTCTCAGTCATATAAATTAGAAAAGAAATATGAAACTTTTTAATTTCTTAAGGAATGCTCTGGTTTAGAGACCCATTTCTAGCTTGATGGCTTTTTTTTTTTTTTTAATTCTGACTGGAGGATTTTACTTGTTTTGTTGTGATGTTTTTGTGTACCGGACTCGAACACAATCACTTATGTGTGATTGTCATAAGACAATTAATTACTATAGGGACCAAAGCTGCCGGTTGTTTTGTTGTGATGTTGTATTGTTTGTCTTTGGTATCTTGATGGATTTTCCTGTCATAAAAGAAGTAACAATGTGACTTTCTTAGCTGTTGTTCTATATCTCTTAGTAGTGACTGTCTTAAAATTGATAGTAGTTTCTGTAGTGCACAGCTAGTTTCGTTGTCTATTCTTGGAATCTTTTGAAGAACCTTATGACATTCCTTTTTAGTGTATTATGCCCCACTTCCTCGTGGTTTGTGGTAATGGCAACACTTTCTCTAGATGATAGCAATTTATTCACCATAATGAATGGGTCTTAGGTTTACCTACGTGTGGTACTTGTATTCATACGCCAAAAATGATCATTTTATTCTATTGTTGGCCCCCTTGCCACTGACTTCACTGGCGGAATATCATTGAGGCAGAGGGTTCAGTTGCCCCCTCCATTATTATTATTATTATTTTCTGAAAACAAGATATTTCTTCAGTCAAAAGTTATGAGATTAATTTTAAAAAAAATAAAATACCAATTAAGGAGCAACTCTTCTTCCCACAAATACTACTCTATTAGCATAGTCATAAATCGTACCTCTATGCATAAAGAATTTAAGTTACTAGCCACTTGAGCTAGACATTGTGAATTTATTATTATTATTATTTTCTTTTTTACTTTCTGATGGAAATTATCAACGTCGATTGGTTGTCATGAAAGCATTTGATTTTACTACTCATTCGGCCAACTTTTGTTTTGTTCACCTTTGATTGGTTGCCATGAAAGCACTTGATTTAACAAGGCATTTGGCAACTTTGCTTTATTCATCCATAACCAATATAAGCTTTCCTGACTTTAAGATGGTGAAGAAAGTTGGAACATCTTTTAGAAGATGTATCAGCCTCAGTGTCTTTAGCGGTGACCTATAAGTCAATACAACAAATAGGTCCTTATGAAAATTAACATCTAATGAGCATTGTTGAAAACTAAAATTTGCTACTATTGAAGTTATCATTGTTAAATCCCATTAGCAACTGAAGTAGCGTTTTCTAGCTAACTAACCCAGAGGAAAAAAGTTGAGAAGTACATTTTACTTTTCCATTAGAAAAGAGCAACTGGGGGCTGTTTATAAAAGCACGATTACAAAGTATAGCTGTTGATATTGGCCTATAAGGTACTACATTCCATAAGAGTGTCAACAAGAGACGAAGCTAAGTTAGAAGAAATGGATTAGGCAACAAATAATTCCCTTTATAGTTGAAAAAAACAAATTTGAACAATTGGATAAGGCATTCGATTGTATATATACACTCACAAGAACAATGGATCAATACTAATGGTTGAGAAACCTCACAACCACAACAATGAATAACTTACTGGTGATCCTATTGATGTAATTTTTGAAATCCTCTTGAACCTCTAGACTGATAAAGCTCCAACCTACCCTTGGATTCCTGCAACAATGCCTCGAGGGTTTCGTCCTGCGTCACGTTAGGTTGCTTGGAAGCCCACTCAAGAACTCCGAGCAGCTCAGCCCGAGCAAGTTCCTCACTGTCTGGCACATGCAATGCAATGTAGGAGAGCAGGACTAGTGCTGAAATCTGCACTGTCTGTTCTCCAAGATACACAAGCTGGACCAAGTGTTTCGCACCACTGGCACTTATGATTGCCTTGGAGTGATCAAGGTGGAGGTAGTTCTCCGAGCAGGCGAATTTTGTGAGAGATATCGCTGCTTCCCTTGACACTTCTGCATCTCTTTCGTCGAGAAGCCGGACCAAGGGACCGATTATCCTCGTCTCCGTCGCCCGGAACGTCCTCGCCAGATTCCCAATAGCCTTTACACAAGGAATCAAGAGTTCTGTATCTTCCTTCTCAATGATCTTAAGCACTTGATCAACAACCGCCTTGCAGGCTGGAGAATTCGGCTTGAACGCGGATCTTCTCAATTCTGCATCTTTCTCCGCCACCGCTGTGATCTCCTTCACCGCCAAGGCAGAGTTGTACATCACATCTCCAGTTCCTTTCTCAAGCAGTATGGCAAAGCACAACAGCGCCCTCGACTCTGTGATGCTTCGACAAATGGCCGCGTTACCCTTGGCCAGCTGCCGGAGCGCCCTAGCCGCCATTGCTTTCATGTAAGCCTTATTTTCAGGGTCCTCAATTTCCCTCCCCTTCATGTTAATCCCGGAATACGAATAGCTTTGCTGGTTAGACTGATGGTTTTTCTTGCCATTACCTCCCTGCGAGTTCGGCGTTCCTTCATTGGCTTGATTGGGCTGAACCTGTTGCTGCTTGTTGGCAGCATGCATTGCCATGGTACTTGCGACCACTCTATGCATCTGATTTGTTGACCTATCACCCAACGGATGCTGCATCCTACTCTGCACCTGTTTTTCCTCATCTTCACTCTCCTTCCTCACACCATTGTCATTAGAATTATTACTATTAGCCATCACAACAGCATGGATTGACGTAGGTTTGTTGCTAACAATGGCGTATTTACTATGCTCCTGAACGGTTTCAAACGCGAGATGACTCACAAGTAAGCGAACAATGTTATGCTGAGCGAAAAGATCCTGGCATTTAGGGTACTTGGCGACTAATTCAGAAACAGCCCAAGCAACCACAGCGTGCACTTTCATGGGACCTTCTTTGAGGACTTTGGCGAAGACAGAGCAAACACCAGAGTGGATCATGAGTTCTACACTCTCGAGGTCACGGCCAAGAAGCCCAATTGCTCTTGCAGCGTTTTCTTGGCCTTCTTTCTTTCCCTCTTTCTTGGCCTTCTTTCTTTCCCTCTTTGATGAGCTTTAGTAAAGGTCCGACGCCGCCTTCTTCGATGATTAATTTCCCGTAGCGGTCGTTGTCACGTGCGAGCGACACGAGGGAGGCGGCGGCGTCGGAGCGGTCGTCGAGGGAGCCGGTGTGGAGGACGGCGACCTGCTCCCAGATGAGGCCGAGGATGGGATCGTTGGCGGCGATTGGGGGGAGGCCGAGGTACTCGGTGTCGGCGCGGTCCTCGGCCGGAGCGGAGACGCGGAGGAGCCAGGAGACGTCGCCGATGGAGTTCTCGAGCTGGGAGGACATCTTGCGGAAGGCGGCGGTGGGGATGATGCTAAAGACGCGCTTCATGAGGCCGTTGGCGCGGCATTTTAGGGTTAGGGAGAGGGCCTTGTCGAGGACGAGCTCGGTGTCGGCGATGATGCGGCGAGTGGGGCGCTCGTAGAGGTCGGAGCTCGCACGAGCCGCCTGCCGCAGCAGCGCCGCGAGCTTGTCGGCCTTGGATTTGAGCTCTAAGCACTCTTGCTTGAAGGAGGAACTGGCCTCTTCCGCTGCCTTGGCCACTTGGTCCGCCAGCTGGATCGGCTTTGCCAACAGCTGCTTCACTATGTCAGCCATTCACTTCTTGAAAAACTTTAGTCTTTATTGAAGGAGTGAGTGATTTGTAGAAATCTTGGTTGGGATTTTCAGTTGTGAAAGATTTACAAGATCCAAACGCTGTTTCTTCTTCTTCTTTATATAAGCTTGGCCAGCCAGGATTAGCGGCTCAACTATATTGGCTAATATGGCCAAGAAACGATAATTATTTAGGAATAAGCTTCTTTTAAGAATAATAAAAGGACACAGAAGACAATACAGCTTTCCTTTTCATTCATTGAATTTTTTATAATGCTAAATACACGAACTTGATAAGCAAAAAATTGCATTGAAGGGAAATGATCGCAAATTAAAAATGGTATAGGTTTTTGAGATTTCAAAGGTATTAATTTGATGTCTTTTTAGTCTCTTCTGTTAAATCACTGAGAGGGATTTGCTATAAAAATAAAAATAAAAAAAGAGTAAATAAAGCGTTATCGGTTATCAGGTTGGGTCACCTTGGATTTAGAATTAAAGTGTGTACAACTTATTAAAAAGACTTGGATTGACTTTTGCAGATGAATCGAATCAAATTATTTTAGAGTGTGTTTGGACAGAGAATTTTAATTAGGGAAAGTAATTTATTAGGGAATTTAAAATTCTTCAATTTAAAATTCATTGTTTGGATACTTTTATATGAGGAATTTAAATTTTTGGAATTTTAAAACAGAATTTTAAACAACTAAAAATGTGGAATTTGAATTTCCCTCTAAAATGTGAGAAATTGAAATTCTCTTCTTTTTTAGAAGCTCTAAATGCATAATTTTTTGCTCCGTCTCAATCACCGACGTACTCCGGCCTCCGCTACTCTCACGACATCACTCACCTTACGTGTTTTTTCCGTGAATGAGGTTCAAAATTTTAAAAATGAAGAAATTCAATTTCTTTATCCAAACACAAAATTTTGAAAATACA
>PYAF01003265.1:714378-747652 GCA_007407185.1 Glycine tomentella | reverse complement strand
CCTCCGCTACTCTCACGACATCACTCACCTTACGTGTTTTTTCCGTGAATGAGGTTCAAAATTTTAAAAATGAAGAAATTCAATTTCTTTATCCAAACACAAAATTTTGAAAATACAAAAATTTTAATTGATGCATTTTAATTTCCCTGAATTTTAAATTTCCTGAAATTTTAAAATACTCCATCCAAACATACTCTTAATTAAATTTAAGTGAAGTTCAAATCAATATATGGATTGCATATGTTTACTTTAAAAGGTTTTAAAATGTAGAAGGAAATCTACAAGTCTATTATCTAAATATTGCCTATCCACAAAATAATGCCTGAATTTGCATTAACAAGTCAAGATCAACAACAATAAACAGGGAAGTACATCTTCTAAGGTTGTAACTTGTAATTTTTGGTGTTACTTAGGAAAAAAATTCAAGTATTGGATGTTAGAAGTTTTTGACCAAGTAAAAAGGCTATTTGAAAGTGAATCTTGAAGTGCAGGTCTTTAAACTAAAATAAAAGTTAGTTGTTAAAGACATATTTGAGAGTTATGTGGCGTAGGTGAAAATAACTTCTACTAAAAAATGCATTCGAGGATTAAAACGAATATTAGAGAATTAGAATTGAATGAAAGGAATGTTAAGTATGAAAGTTCTTTTCTGAAAATATTAGTTGAAATTCAAGACAAATAAGTTTGAAGATATATCATTTAATAAGTTATAATTAATTATCGAGAAGACACATATCGTGATAGATAATATTATCGTAATGAGTCACATCTACAAACTTTTACACATGTTCAAATTTTATAGTGTGATTAGTAGACAAAAAAAATCTATAAATAATAAATTAAATAATCATTTTTATTTGATCAAAATACTTGCACAAATTCCTATAAAAGCCACACATTATGGCTATTGGTTCTAGACTTCTAGGAGCAAAATGTATGTTTTCATCCATCTTTTAATATGATTTGTTAAGTCATGAGAAAAATCAAAATTCTTTAATATTTTCATTTATGCAAATAAATAAGTTATGAAATATGTGTTTGAACGTTTATCAGACGAAAGAAAGTGGTTTTTATATTTGTCTTGATAGGCAATGATTTAAGGATGTTTTTGTATATGTATAGACACTTAATGTTATGATGTTTTGATCCTTTGTGCAGTGAATATATGTTTTATTCTTCATAAGATTTGTCAAAAATGATGGAAAAAATAAGTCAACAAAAAAGCTTCCAATGATATTTAAAAATGTGTCAAAGCAAGTTGAATTGTACTTCGATATGAAAAGGAAAATATGTCTACTCACACTAGATATGAATGCAAAAACAACAAGATAAACAAATTGTTTCATCATATCAATTTGACAAATTTGTGATATATATTAAATGTTCAACGAACACTTCTCACCAATTGACAAAGACAAAGGCATTGCAATCACAACAATTACCTTGTGAAGAATCTTATAAATAGTTAAAGATTTGAAGTTCACAAGTTAAAGAAACATATATGCGAACAAACAATCTGAATATTTAAATCTTTTTGTAATTTTTTCTAAGGTAGAAACTTAACTCTCAAAACCATTTGTATATATGAGAGTGGTAGACTTGAGTTTATCCTTGCATTCATTTATAGGATGATAGAAATTTGTGTGCACTTGAACCTTTAAATAAATATGCGAGATTTCTTAAATCCTAGACAGGTTTGATTCAAAGAATACTTGGATTATTTGCTTGAAGAGATAATTGTAAAGCTACTTGGGTTTGAGCCAGAAGTGGCTTGAGAAAATAATATTTATTACATTGATCAACTATAGTAGAACTTGGTGAATTGGTCAAAAAACTGAACATATTCTCAACAATGGAGACAAACTAGTATAGAATCTTTGTGTTTTTCTCTTTACACTTATTTGTTTATCTAACCTTGAATTGTGATACTTTCTTGTGTTAGATTTTCAAAAAAAGTTTCAATAAAATAAAGAATTTTATTATATCATTTATTACATTTATATTCGTTGATATTAAACTCATTTTCATAAGATCATATATGTTTTTTAATAAAGGTTTGAGAAACATTTTAGAAAATACAATTCAACCCCCTTCTTGTGTTTCTTTTTTCTCTACACAATTTCTTTACTTTCTTGTCAATTAGAATTCAATTTACTGCATATGCATTTATGTTTTCGTATTATATGTCTCACCTCATTTTCCTCTCTAAACTTAAACTTTTCATTTTTTTGCCTTATTTTCTTCTTGATATTTACACTTTTTTAATCTACTAGCATGTTTAATAATGTTATCAAAATCATATTAACAAATAATCATTTTTTAATCTACTTGGGTTTGAGCCAGAAGTGGCTTAAGAAAATAATATTTATTACATTGAACAAATAATCATTTTTTATAATTATAAAAATTAACATTTTTTATAATTAAATAATAGTTACTTTGGATTTTCAAAAAAAGTTTCAATAAAATAAAGAATCTTATTATATCATTTGTTACATTCATATTAGTTGATATTAAACTCATTTTCATAAGATCATATATGTGAAGTATAATCATTTTTTAGCAAATGAATAAATTTCTATAAAGTATTACTTATATTAATTAAAGAGTTAATTTTACTGTCCAGCGATGGATACCGTCCATGGCCATGGATGGCCAAGTTTTCCTTCCTTGCTTCAGTTGATTGGTTCATCAGTACCATGTAACAAAACTACAATGCAATTGACAACGTGGAAATCATATATATATATATATATATATATATATATATATATATATATATATTAACAACGTGAAAATCATGAAACATCTTACGTTATAGAGATTTCTTAATTACCATCAAAATCATAACAGTACTGCTGCACTTTTTTCACGATACCGTATTCCTAGTCTTGACATTGGGAAACCGAAAAGTACACCAACATTGTATAGAACAGCCAGTCGTAAGTTTACCTTATCATTTTTAGATGTATGAACAGAAAGAAAGATAAAGAGGAAAAAATAAATAAAATGAAAGTGAGCTAAAAGAATATATATATATATATATATATATATATAGCTTTTTTATTTTTAATATGCTATATTACTAGGTAAGTTTAATCAGACTCTTGTTGCAAAATCTGAATTTAAAATCAATTAAAAAACTATTCGATGGTGAAAAATGTTATAAAAATATATTACTAGCATCGAATTACATTACACGTGGGTATTGATCTGAGCTTAGTAAAGAAAAATGCAAATATTAGGCTCTAAGGTCCAAGCCATTTGTACCAAAAGTTTAGGAAAGGAAGATTCTTGGGGTCCAATACGAGTTGAGATTCCCGTGGAACACGACAATCAAGCAAGTCCCTTTTTCTCGTTAAAAGGCAGCTTTTTCAATATATATTTTTTAATAAACAGAAAAGGTTAAATACGTACTTGTATTTCATGTTAGATTTTGTAAAATTATGTTGAAATACCAGTCGACTGATTATATATATATATATATATATATTCATGTGTTTATTTTCATATTATAGAATTCATTATGAGTCTATAATTAATTTTAAGTTAAATTAATTTTAGATAAATTTTATATTAGACTGAAAATCTATAATAAATTTTACTACTAAGATCACTTCAAAATTAATTTTAAATAAAATTTATTTTATTCAAAATTTATTTTTTCAATATTCATAAAACACGCATAATTTTGTCTATATATATGTCATAAATTCTAAATTTGATAGTTATACACAAAACTTATTAAATAATTTTTATGCATTTAAACATTATCAATTTGATCATTATCTCAATTAACTCCCTTGTGCATTGTAAATTAAGCTCCTATATGCGTATTGCATTCTTAATTTGGTTTTTTATTTTTATTTTGTAGATATCAAATTAAAAATGTGTTATACATATAGAGACTAAATTAAAAATATATAAGAATTTTTTAAATGAATACATAAGGATGAAATTATTATTTAACATATAATGCTATAGACCAAATCAATAATGTTTGCATGTTTAGAAATTAATTTAATAAGTTTCTACTTATAAGCAGGGCGGATCCAGAAAAAAAAAATAAGAGGGGTAATAGTGGCGGGGATTCGGAGGCGGCGCCTCCGAAATTCTTTTTTTGTGAAGAAAATTAAAGGAACAAATTATTATAATAAAAGTGTGAAAAATGTACAATTTAAAAGAGAAAAAATTAACAAAATTAGCATGTGATGAGTGCTCAAAAGTAACAAGAGTGTAGTCACTGCATTCATAAAAGTTACAAACATACATATCTATACTCACTCTTTTCTTATTTTTTATCTTTTTTATTATTCTTTTTCTATACTTTTCAATTTTTTCTCTTGTACAAATATTTAAACTATTTTTTTATTTTACTTTATTTTATTATTATAAAAAAATTTCTATTCTTGAGAATTTAAGGGGAGCACTACCCTCCCAATTTAACACCTGTGTCCGCCCATGCTTATAAGGATGAAATTGAGAATTCATTAAACGTATAGAACTAAATGATATATTTAACCAATAAAAAATTGTAAACACCTGCTTTTTTACCTTTGGATAATCCTCTTTTAAAATTATTAAATCTGATATGTTCAGATAAATTTGTTCATGCATTGATAGCAGACAAGAATCGAGCTGCGATTTCAGTGGTTTAGATAGTATTATAGTAATATAAGTGTATAACTAACCAATAATCACATCATTCATTGCAACATAATAGATTTAGTGTTTATTTTTTTATATTAGTGTTTATTTATTTTAAAGCGGAGTAAAATTAATTTTATAGAGTTGTTTACTGAAACTAAATTATCACCAAACTCAAATTTTTAGATAATATAAAATTCTTATTAAGGGTTGTTGTTGAACTTATTGAGCAACTTACCATCAAATTGATTATCAGATGCAAATATGAAATCCAACAAATCTTACACTCAAAATATTTAATCCTCATTAATATGAGAATTATGTTGAAAATTTCACATTGACTAATAATATGATCAAATCAATATATATAAGAAGAAAAAATTATTACCTTACAAATTGATGTTGTGAGATTGAATTAGGTCAATTGTGCAAACTCAAATTCTAAAACAAAACATTAAAATTAGAATACATCTAATTAACTTTAAATAATTTTGTTATAAAAAATTATAAAGATAGAAGAATATGATCAGAATGAGACCAATTTTTAAAAATAAATAATATTATAAGAAACTAAAAACAAAACTTTTAAAGTACAAAGAACCAAAACTGAAATTGACATAAATTATAAGATAACATAGATGTAAAAAACTAAAAATTCTGAATCCTTTTTAATAGCGTGTAGATGTTAAAAGCACCAGATCCACAAATGTCTACGCAGCTTATCCAATACAGGGAAATCTACCTCGATCGACAAAGGGTCAATATAAGACCAACTTAGTGGCAACATCAATGCAAGTAAGCTAATCGAATCGTTTATTCTTACTATGTGTACCTTTTTAATTCCTTTACTATGATACAATCTTTGGGGAAGCTTCACCCTTTTGGACTATCCATGAAAATACTATTATGGAAAAGTAAGATGTCAAGGTCATGTTGTGCATGCGCACATTCACACCGAATCTGACCTTTTGGCTTTGCATATTATCATGGTTTGAGACTTTGAGGATCCCTTTTTTCTATTTAAAATAAGAGTAATGATATATGTATATTGTGTACATCTTAAAATGGGAAGGATTGGGATAAAAAAAACAGAGATAGAAAGAAAAATAAAGTAAAAGGGTGATGGAAGAAAAAAGAATAGATAAAAATACTTTTTTTAAAATAAATTATAAAAGATTTGCACCCTAAAAATATTTTTTTCCTATTATAAAATAGAATAAATTACCTTGACCTTCTTTGAAATTTTGTAAGATTGCATAAACTTCTCCTATTTATTCTACCTCTACACTAAGACACTAACAATCTTAATTATTTTAAAAAATATTATACCAACACTCCATGTATATTACACTAATCATTTAATTGTCTGAAAAAAATAAGCTAAAGGAGAGTTTGTGAAATCTCAATAAATCTAAAGGAATGCCATTATCTCTATAAAATATTGGGGCAAATATAATTCAATAAGTTTTGAACATTGAAAAAACAGCAGTGCCACCTGCAGGGTTTTTTTGTTTGTTTGTTTGTTAGTTATGGACTGCACGAATCCGGTGTCACAAAACATCGTGATACACGTGTCTACCCGTTATGTATATTTTCATGGTACTTGTCGAGATATTCAATATTAAACAAAGTAGTCCAAAACCATTCCTTTATTAGTTTATTTAATTTCTAACTCGTTATGTATATTTTATCTGAGAAAATGACCATTTTTGAGTCACGGACAGTAAGATAGTCGTTAACGAGTATCTTGTGTTGCAAGTGCAACTTCAATTAATCTGCTATTCTATTTATGTGTTTGTCATAGATAGATCTCATGGCAACATGATAGAGCATACTTTCTAGGGTAAATTTACCCTTCCTAATAGCGTTTGTTTGAAAGGAAATTGAAAGTTGAAAGCCTTGGGCCAAACACCCGGTGGTGCACTGTCGCCTAGAGCATGAAGCTGAAAAGGCAACAATGTATGAAAATAAAGTATAAGAAAAAATATTTTATTTAAAACTTTCGTTTTTTCTACTATTCATGATAATATTCAAAATAAATATCTGGCAGGCCACCTTTAAAGTAGTATCCACTTTAATCATAACTTTTTATCCACAAAATTTAAACTTAAAATTTTATTTAAAAAAATTAAATATAATATTATTCGGACCAATAATTTATTAATTAATGTGACATATTTTAATTTAGATTATATTTAACAAAACTGACTAAAAACTAACTTATTAAATTATAAATATTTAATAAAACTAACTATTAAAATAGTTAAAAATATAAAAAAAAAATAAAAAGTCATCTAAGTATTTAAAAAGTGTAAAAAAAATTTCAAGTCATTTAATCATGATAAATTTATTGAATTTTAAAAATAATTATTTTAAAATAATTTAAATGATAATATATAAATTAAATTGCATATCATAAATTTATTAACTTTTAAAATAATTAAAACAATAGTATGCAATTGAATAACAATGTAAATTATACTAACAATATATAAGTATTAAACACTTTTTAGGATTAGGTACTTTAAATTCGATACCAAAAGCTAAGCTGCTAATGATGCACACTGTACAACATAGAAGGCCTCACGAAGGTGTATAAATTTCCAGCAAGATTTTGAGAGAATATGTAAACTTATAATATCTGTTTATTCAATAAAAAGTTCTATAGTGCATTTAAGAGACAAAATTCAACGGATAAAATCTCAAGACAAAATAAATTAGAAACCAAAACCATTAAATAAAAACTACCAAACACTCAAAGTCTATTCATTTCCTGAAGATTTAAGCAGCAGTTGCTTGTTGGGCGGCAATCCTTTTCCTAGCTTCCTCAATGATTGATAGCTTAATACCTTTACCCTTGGGAAGAGATATCCATGGTTTTGTTCCCTTGCCAATGGTAAACACATTGCCCATACGAGTTGCAAACTCGTGGCCAGTGGCATCCTGAACATGGATAGTCTCAAAGCTTCCCTTATGCTTCTCTCTGTTCTTGATCACTCCAACACGACCCCTATTCCTTCCACCTGTCACCATGACTACATTCCCAACATCAAATTTGATGAAATCAACAATCTTGTTCTCCTCCAAATCCAACTTAATGGTGTCGTTAGCTCTGATGAGAGGGTCTGGGTAGCGGATAGTGCGACCATCGTAGGTGTTCAGGTATGGGATACCTTTTTGCCCAAACTGCACTGAACGAACTTTGCAAAGCTTGAACTGCCATCATACAAAAGTAAGACATGTGAATCATAACCATTAGGTTGGAACTAAGTTGCAAAGGCAAAATTCAAAGGACTATACAGTCCAAAAATTGATGCTTCAGAAAAGCATAAACTTCAACACCAAGTTGATATAATATAAAACACGAACTTAACACAATGAATCCACAAAGAATAATGTAATTTGGGGTATAGAAGGATGGAAAACTCCAATGTAACCAAACAGAAGTACCTTAGCCTCGTCATCCCTGACTGAGTGAAGACGGAATCGGCCTTTGGTGTCATACAACAGGCGGAAGTTCTCATTTGTTTTAGGGATTGATACAACATCTATAAAAAAAATATAATTTTAGTAAAACAACAGAAGAAAAATCATGCATCAGCAAATCAATAGAAATTATAGACTAGAAACATGAATTATTGCACTGAACAAACTCTCATGTACTATAGGGTTAGCTGGGAGTCGTATTTCTTTATGTAAAGGGGAGTATATCAGAACCCATTAAGCAAAACAAAAACAACAATAATAATGAAGTACAAGTACCATAGAATAATATGTAAAAGATATATACTCATTCAAAGGGAAAGCACACCAAAAATTTTATTTTCACAATAAGAGCTAACAACCCCCTCCTCTCAACACATAAAACAAACACCAAAAAGAAAAGAATAGCATATTACTTAGTAACATGAATGGAGCAGTAATTCTTAAAATTGAAAAGCTACACACATATTACATACCCATGAAACCAGCAGGATATGTCTTGTCTGTCCGGACTTTGCCATCAACAAGGACATGTCGCTGCATCAGAATAGCAATGACTTCACGGTATGTCAGAGCATACTTCAGCCGGTTTCGCAAAATGAGTATGAGCGGCAGGCATTCTCTGGATTTGTGTGGTCCAGATGATGGCTTAGGAGCCTAAACAGGAAAAAAAATTATATCGATTTTTTAAAATGAAATGCACAGTTGAAAACGGCTAAAAAGATAAAGCAACTTTCACTTACAAATGCACCGCCCAGTTTGTCAAGCATCCAATGCTTTGGAGCATTTAGCCTCTTCAAATGCTTCTTCAATCCTCTCGCCTGTTACAATCATACATTGAAGTTCAAAGCCCAGACACAAATTAATTATAAAAAACCTTCAATATCAAGTCTAACACTAAACAAATAAAACTCAGCGTTACAACATACGAATTCCTATGCTGCCGACATAATTTTTAATTTTACAGCATACACAGAAAGCAGATCATATTCATATTCAAAAACCAATCCTCTTCCAATTTCATGTGCAAAGCGAAATCAAAAGAAGCCCCTTAAGATGCATGAATCCATTGTTAAACGAATAGAAACGGCATGATTTGGAACACGGATCTGAATTCTAAACGGATAGCAATAACTATGAGTTCAAATATAACAAAAGTTGGACTAAAAACAAGTCATTTTGTAAAAATTGAAGATTTATTTCGAGTAAAATGCCAAAAGAAAAAGGATGGAAAACATTGTGAAGAGGAGATTCAAAAGGCATCAAAGCTGACCATTGTGATTCGCTACCCTAGCTAGGGCTTCCGCTGCTACTACGACTCCCTCCACCGAACTGAAGAAAAGAAAGAGAGGGGTTGCGTCTCTTTAAAACCCTAATCTTTTATTGATTATTGATGAATTAGTTTCTCCTTATATTTTTTGGTCCATGATCCACTAAACAAGGCCCAACAGAATGCCCAAACAGTAATACAACAATCATGGCCCATATTTCCATAACTTATTTAAAGAAAGAGTATATTACTGTTGGCATTCCCTCCTCAGTTACATTTAAATGCAAAAAAAAATTAATTAATTATTGCAATTTAAAAAAATTAAATACGTGGGGTGTTTGAACAAGTCGTCCCTAAACGTGTTGAATCACGCCTACCCAGAATGCAAGTGAGCACCATTCAAGTTGTTACTGGACGTGATCCTACTAACTTTTGACTGGAATGTCCAATTGAGGCAAAAATGGTGTTCAAATTTTTTTTCAAAAGATACCTCTAAGTATCTCAAAATTACGATTTAATCAATCTTCAAAAAAAAATTTATTTTCTAATTTTTTATTTATTCAATTAGTGAATTGTATGCTATTTTTTATTTGTCTTATTACTTTTCTTAATTTAGAACATTTTGATATAAAAATACATAATTAACATATTTTAAAATAATCTATATATTTATAATATTTTTATAGGACTATAATTAGAGTTAGAAAATCTATATTGTTTTTTATATAAAGAACTAAAGATATTATTATTTTTATACTCCATGTAGTTAGACTTTTATTTATAATTTTTTTTAATGTATATGCACATATATATATAATATTGTATATATATATATATATATAATATTGTAATAAAGGTACGTAAATAAAATTTGGCTCCCTCGAACCGAATTTCTGGCTCCACCTTTGAGTAAAGGGAATTTACAATAAAATCACTCATTGAGTTAAAATCATTAGTTTTTTTTTATTTATTTTTTCTAATAGCATATGTTATAATTATAAGAATATCTTTATTATATAATATCCATGTACATTGATATGGAGGGTAGTAATTGGGAGGATATCTAAAAGAATACTCAATAAATTCTATTATCATTACATCAAAATTCAACTTTATCAAGCCGGAAGTATTGTTCCATAACTTTCTCAAGAGCTAGTATTCGAACTTTTATATTATGGAAGATCTAATTAGACATCTTTGAAACAAATTTATGTGAAAAGAACAATAATGCATGATGAAAATGTAGCTCTACTTTAACTTGTCTAGTATATGATTCTATCACGCAATTAATCTCCTTAACTAACTACTCACGCTCTTGATATGTAGCCAAGCCTGCACCTCAATTGTTCTTCTCATACTTACACTTTCACTGCTAGTTTGATAGAAATGTGCAATGGAAATATATTTATAGTAAAATATTTAAAATTAAAAAAAATAATTAAATAAATAAAAATAGTAAACAATTCACTTATTGAATAAATGAATTTTAAATAAAATTTTCAAATTAAAGTATAAAAATGTAAGATTTACACCAAATTTTAAATTTTTTTTCTCCTTTTCATATTAAGATATTGTTAGATGAAATGTCTAATATACACTCCTTTTAACATATTTTTTCTAATTAATTAAAATTTGTTAAGAATTACAAAATTATAAAAAAATTATTAGATATGATATGAGACTCATACATGTTTTTATAGACATATTAAAGAAAATATATTTTTATTGTATATAGAGAGAAGATAATATCTTATCCAAATATACAATGAAAAGAAATGTGTTTCCATTTGTACATGTCAACAACAAAAAAGTGTTCCATTTGAACGATCCCGTGGGAGGTTTAATCCACGAAAGCTGCTGACCTTGATCTGATGTCCAGTAGGTGGATTAAAAATCTTCTGCTGAGCCTTAATCCAGTCTTGACAGAAAATATCACCATGATGCGCATACGACTGAGACATCCAGATTTTATTGTCCCACTCCTTATCATTTCTTCTAGATGGTGAAAAATTAACCAAATTTTAATTTGTATAATTTAGTTCCTAAAACTTTGAAATTACTTAAGCTTTACTATGATAACAAACAAACTAGATATCACATTAGTATGATCACTTTAATCTAAATACATATATGGTTAAAAAATATTACATATAATAAAAATACGGAAAAACAGTTATGTCCTAGTTGTCTAGAAAGTTCTATTTAGTTATTCAATCACATATTATGATAAATTTGTTTATTTTTAAAATAATTATTTTTAAAAATAATTTAAATGATAATTTATAATTGAATAATGATGTAAAGTTATTTTACTGTGTCAATATATAAATGTTAAATTCGTAAAAATAAAAAAATATTTTATATTTTAAAAATAAAATTCAAAATGTTTTTTTAGAGAAACTAAAGTTAAATTTCACTCATTTTGAAATAACTAAAAACTTACTATGTAACTTTTGTTATACTGTAAAATCTTTTTTTTATATATATTATCCGATCATATTCTATTTTAATATGTTTTGTTAAATTTCAATATTTTATGGAAATGATTTTTAAAATTCAAAATAAATTTTAATAACTTCTCATGTTCTCATGAGAATATTACTTTATCATTTATCTCTAAAAGGAATTGAAGTGACAATTTAACATACAAAGGCCATAATGTGATTTCCGACAAACTTGTAATTTTGTTTTTTACATTTTTAAAAACTAATTAAATAGTTAGCTGAATCCGAAAATTAGAAATTTCAAATTAGAAGTGATACTTAAAACTCAATTCATATTTTATAATAGTTTTAATTATTTTTAGACTAAAATGTTTATAACAGATAGGTTGTAATGGACTAACGACAAATAATTAAAAAAGAGAGAAAAATAAGTATTAATTTCAATGATAATTTGAAAGAAAAAATAGCATGAAGTTCCCTCCTCACATCTTCAATTCACTCGTATATATCTCCACAGTCCACACTCAATCCCACACAACACAATGTCATAATGCATACAATATAAATCTAGATATAAGATTTCACCTACAGATTATTGCTTAAGTTAATTAAAACAACTTTGTAGTACTTAACATGTTTCACTGATAGTTATAAAAATATTTTAAATTTGTATAATATTAACATTATACTTTTTCACTTTCTATTTTTTAAATTTTCAACGACTATGCTACGTAGTACTGTTAAACTCAAAGGCGATTCAAATAACTACGTGTGGGCTCTCACTCGGACGAGTCAACTCGCTACCAACACTGGTCCGTTTCCCAGCTCCGACAGACGCAGCCAGAACCCCCCGACGACGTCGTTGTGAGCGAATATTAAATAATTTCCGTCTAATTTTTTTCCAACCCTGATGCAACTCTAACCGAGTTTACTTTTAAAGTAAATAAATATTAAACAATTTAGAGTTATTTAATTTAATACATACTATTGCTTATTAAAAGCCGCAAATATTAAATATTTTATAGTAATAAATATTAAATAATTTGGAATACTACTTAGATCACTACGTGAAACTTTATTTTTTATTTATTTTTCGGTGGGCTATTTAATGCTTAATAAAATACATAAATATTTCAAAAATCTTATTAAAGGACCGAAGTGTAATACAAAAGGAATAAAGGACTATTGTTAATTTAAGAAAAATAAAAAAAAATTGCAAAGCCTGGAAACGAAGCGTTTAGATTTAGAAGAACAGAAGATGCAGCTTCGTCGATCTTGCTTCTTCTTTCATCATTCGGCATCGCGTTAGGGTTTGCAGATTTTCAATTTTCCTTCTTTTCGCTACGTTTCTCGCTTGGAATCTCGCAATTCCTCCGTTGTTCCGTTTCAGCAACTCATCAATTCGAAAGACATCGGTTCACAAGGTAAAATATTTCGTTCCCTGAGCTACAATTTGATGGTGTTCCTTGTGTTACATCCTCGATTCCTATTCATCAGTTTCATCGAAATTCGATTAAAAACAATTTCCATGCATCATTTAAATGTTTTTGAATATTATTATCTGTGTGGAAAACTAATTGGAGTGTGAATTAATTTTTCTGTGCCTGTAACCTACATTGTGTGTTGTGACATGTAGCTGTATTCAACAGTTCTGATCCCTGTTCCTCATAAATTATGATCCCGTGTTGCGCTGAGGCATGATTTTGGTAATCTAATAATTGTAATTCTCAATGAAACTGAACTTTTGCTGAATTTGAATTTAGGAGGAAGAGCATGTAATAAAGGAGAAAATGGAGGTGGAGGTGCCAATCTCGCTTGATTCGAATAATCAACTTCAGCCAGAGACTGTAGTTTCAGTTCAAATTGGGGATCCTGGTGTTTCCTTATCTGTTGCAAATGCTGTTAACCCGCTGCAACCAGGTCAGTTTTCGAGCTTCATTCCTATTTATTATTTGGTGTTCAGTTGGGTTTTGACGCGTGTCATTGTTGAGATAATAAGTTAAAGGTTTAATTGCTTGATGTCGTATATAGCTACAAAAAAACCGACCAGGCAGTGGGCTGCGTGGACTCGACAAGAGGAGGAAAATTTCTTCACCGCGTTACGACAAGTTGGGAAGGTATATTTATCTTTCGGGTTGTTACCTTTCTGATGGTATCATAATGATTGCTGATCAAAATATTCTTGAATGTAGAATTTTGAGAAAATCACTTCCCGTGTACAAAGTAAAAACAAGGATCAGGTATCCGTTACAACTCCATGTGGCTTTTTAACCCTTTTCATTTTCCCATTCCCCCCTAAAATGATTATTTTTTAGATTTTTGCAAATAATATCATGACTTGTTTTAGTTTTCTTACGTTTTTTTTTTCCCGTGTGGGGGCTGGCTTGCAGGTCAGGCATTATTACTACCGACTTGTGAGACGGATGAACAAACTTCTTGGTCCAGGATTATGTTTGGATGCCAAAAACTCTAAAGATACTAATGCTGCAATGCTTCGCTGGTAACAATTTACTCAGAGTGGTTGTTAAAATGGGTTTATATACATGTAGGTGCGCATGTGACTGCACGCATGTGTAAGATGCAGACTCGTTTTTTGTTCACCAAGTTAAAAAAGTTATTTCTATAATGGTGCATTGGTGAAGAACTGAAATTTAGTCTATTTTATTGTATACACATAAGGAAAATCATGGAAAGAACAGGACATGTATGGAAAATCATGGAAAGAACAGGTTGATAATGGGAGGAGAACGTGTCCTTGTATATAAATGGATAGATGCTTCAGATATCTAGCCTAGACCATAAGGGTAATCACCTTTGGTAGTAAGAAAACATTAAGGGGTGAAATTCCTGACTAATATTCTTAAAGTACATAACATCCCCTGTTTAAATACCCTTTTTAATTTGAGGATAGACTGGACTGTTTAGTGACTTAGTAAATGACATTCAAATTTAAGACTGAGATTGACAGTGCATTTTATACTTTTATCATATTATGGTAATTTCTTGAATAAGAATAGGTGTATATCACTATTGTTATGGGAGTTTTTTGCATTGAAAGTTTCTCACTTTTACATGTGACACAGGTGGTCTTTATTAGAAAAGTATAGCTGCAAAGCCTCAAAGCTTCACCTGAAGCCCCGGAGATTTAAAATTTTTTTAGAAGCCTTGGTTAGTACAGGCTATTTATATTTGTTTGGGATTTTTTTAAATATTTTATGTATGTGCTGGAGCTGATCAACATTTCTTGTCACAAAGGAGCACCAATTATTGAAGGACCGGAAGAAGAATGTGAGGAAGCGACCCTTACAGGGGGGGAATTGTATTCCTTCTGTGCCTACCACAGTGTCAAATCAAAGTAGAACATCAGGAAATGATGCCTATGCAGTTAAACTGGTACTTGTTGACAGTCAAAATATTTTAAAATTAGGACCTTCTAAACCATCAACGAAGCGCAATGTAAACATGGGTGTTAACCGTACTAACACTAGGGGAGATTCAAATAACATGAAACCAACAAGGCAACGAAAGAAATCTGGTGATTGCTTTTCAATTCCCTTCAATATCTCTTTTACCAGTTTTCTGCTTTGAACTAGTTTTTCCTTCATGATAATTGGATGATATACATTTAAAATTTAAATTAAATTTGCATTAGTCAAAGTTTTTACTTCCTTTAAAGTAAAAACTTTGTTCTCTTTATTTCTCAGGTACGATTTCAACGGCTGCTTATAAAAAATGGGAGAAGGCTGCAATTGCTGGTGTTTCTTTAGTTGCAGATGCTGCCGAGCATTTGGAGCGAGCTGCAACTGTTAAAGAAATTAAACAAGACCAGGAGAATCCAGGTAGCTACCACACTTGAAGTTTTATCCTATCCTTGCTTCCACAAGGGCTTTCTCGGATCTTCTGTAACTTCAACCGATTTTTCTATGTTCATTCCAGGAGAAAAACGTTCTGATCACACTGATTATGTCCTGCCCTCTTTACCCACATGTCCACAAAATCAATTTGTTGATAACAATGTGAACAATATTATGAAACTTAAGCTCCAGTTATTTCCAATTGATGAACCTACTCGAAGAGCATTGGAAATGGTGAGTATAAAAGAAAACCAACAAGCATCTTACTTTAGAAATGTAAAATTGCTTTTGGAAACTATCATATCTTTTATCTTTTTTCCCCCTCTCAGGATAAGCATAATCCACACCTGGAGCTTACACTTAGTACTCGAAAGAAGATATCATCAATTTTAGAACATCTAAACCGTAAATGGGGTCATTCAAGCATAGCAGCTGGAGAAGTAATGCTTTTTCCTTATGGTATTCAAAGGGAAAACTTGGTTAATTGTCCGAGATGGACCCAGGAATCTACTCTTAGTGCAGCAGATATATATGCAATGATTGGTAGTCCACCCATCTTCCGTTTAAGGTACCTCTTTTATCTTGCCCATATTGGTTTATTGTTATATTTGAAGTAACTAGACAGTGACATGTAAGAAAACTATTTAAGTGTGATGTTCTTAATAATTGCTTAGATAAAAGAACCTGTGAAAATTTATTCACTTCATCACTGATTAATTGGTTAATTTATAATCATGCTTTGTGAAATGTTGAAATGATGAGGGAAAAGTAAACAAAATGGTTTTTAGATACTGAGTTATATAAACCAGCAAAATGTTTCAGGGATTCTATACATACAATAAATGCTTTAAATGTAAAGCCATCTGGGCTACTTTACCTTCTTTATTGTTATATTTGAAGTAATTAGACAGTGACATGTAAGAAAACTATTTTAAGTGTGATGTTCTTAATAATTGCTTAGATAAAAGAACATGTGAAAATTCATTCACTTCATCACTGATTAATTGGTTAATTCATAAACATGCTTTCTGTGAAATGTTGAATTGATGAGGGAAAAGTAAACAAAATGGTTTTTAGATACTGAGTTATATAAACCAGCAAAATGTTTCAGGGATTCTGTACATACTAGAAATGCTTTAAATGGAAAGCCATGTGGGCTACTTTACCTTCTTTATTCAAGATATTTTTAAGTATTTGAGTGTTTGTCCTTAATTGTCTGTTATACAAAGATAGTAATTAACTCATTGATGGAATTTGGTGAACATGCTCAAGAAAAGTAAACAGCATGAGGGCTTGTGTGTGCAGAATGGGGTGGTCTATTTAATTAAGAGACAAGCGATAGATTAGGAATAATAAATATGGAATAGAATTCATTTTTACTATATCTACATTGCAATGATCATATTTGCTTATCTTTGTGAAGGTATGGTTGGTTCTCCAATACCGAGCTTGGGTTATTAAATATGCAAGTGCCTGTAGCATCTGGCTCCATGCTCAGACAATACAAAAGTACTGTGGACAATGCTAAGGATCAGATTGTGAATTCAGTTTCATTTCCTACACCATTGACTAATACTCATTCCATGGAGCTCTCTGAAGATTGCAGAACATCCATGAACAGAAACCATACTCTTATCACTGCTTCAACTGATTTGTCTAATGCTAGGGGCAACAGTGTTTACCTGAATACACGCACTGAGGAATCTTGTGATCCTACAGCCAATACACTATGGCATGGAAAAGATGTTAGGGATGGAGCTGTGACTACACAGTTGGGAGACATGGTAATTGTCATCCTCTCTATTTTTGTTGCTTTTATTAGCCCTATAGTGTTACTTTAGGCTTTCATCTTGTGTCATAGGATCTTGAAGTGTTTCCTTATTGTACTTTGTTGGCTCATGGTATAAATTTTCTCATTTCTTGAATTCTTTTGATCTTGGGCATATCTCCCCTCCTTTTTTAGATTGTTATGTTCCAATTACACACTACATGGTTTGAGTGGTATACATTAACCAGACTTTTTATTTGGATAGTTAAGTTGCATCATGTATCATTATCAGCATCCATAACTTTTAAGTTCTTTGTATGTATTCAGGATGAGTTGAAATTAAGCATTGGAGCAGGACTGTCAGCTGGAGAGTGGGCTGATAGCCTTACCAACATTAGTGTGGGGGATCTACTTTCAGGAGTGTCCCAGGATCTTGATAACTGCATCAATCCTCCTATTGCAGAGAATTGCATTGATATTCAGCAAATTCCTTTTAGTAGTGATTCTTTTGATGCTGCTATTGCTGCTCACATATCTAGACACCAAGACAGGATGGGACAATCATCTCTGGCATCCCATATGTCTTCCATCTGGGATGCCGAAGAAACTTGTGATGCCTTTTTATTTAAAAAAGATCCTATTCTTCATGAAGATCGTTCTTGTTTATCTCCAGTTGCTTCTTTAGAGTCTGAGAAAAAGGTTACTAAAAGAAGCTTTGACAAATTGGACGAGGTAGTATTCTTAATTGTTATTACTAGACATTGCTTGTGAAGTGAAACAAGGTTTAATTTTCAGAGTATTTATTGCAGCTGTCACCTGAAAGAGAGAGGCTTGTGGATGATTGTGCTCAAACAGACCCTATGCCTATGGGCAGTTCCGAGTCTGATGCAGATATCCAGGAGCATTTAGGAAAGGATTTTAGTGCGCTAGCAGATATGTATTGGGTATTTTTCTTTCTATACAACAATTTTTTCCGTCAGAGTCCATGGCTTCTTTACAGTTGTTTAGGTTCACTTACGGTCATTTAGTAGGATGCTTACCTCAGGAAGTCATTACAAACATGTTTACATTCTGTCACTCTGAACTATCAAACAAAATAATAAATCCGAGCTTCAAAAAATTTTTGAACTGTTGAATTCATTAGAAAGATTGAACTACTATTTTGTTATTTTCTAATACACAATTTTTTGTGTATATGTATGTACACAATGCATCTGACTTTATTTCCTACTCTGTCTTTCAATTCTATCATGTTGCAGCCTGATTCCTTGGGACCTTTGGATTTGGATATATCATCATCAACTAAATACCATAGCGAAGATCTAATTTTTAGTGATAGTCTTAGTGGACTGAATCGCTTGATAGCCAGCAGCCTGGATGCATTCCAGAATTGTTCCTTTTTTGGGTTTGACAAGAAGGAAGCACCATCAACAGTTGAGGCTCGAGAATCTGCTGCCCTTTCAGATTTTAAAATTGGAAGTGGTATCTGAGACTCTCATGATCGAATCTTGGCAATGGTTTTCCATTTCTGGCATGAACACAATTGAAGTTTGTTAAGAATTTACATTTTTCCTTATACTGACCGGAGGTGTGCATGCTAAAGAATTGGATTGAGCCACTTCCAACTCTTCCTGTATATGTTTCTCTAATCTGCGTCTCTTTCCTTTTGTAAAAAAAAAAATGATCATGAAAGGATCGATCTCCTGTAGAAATATATCTTTATTCTCTGCTTCTGGATGTTGTATTTTAAGAAGACCGTCTTACAACTCCGTGGCATGGACTTGTTTTCTAAGCTAATGGACTCCACCCGTCTTTCTATTATGCAAGCTAAATATCTAATGGACAAAAACGTTTCAGTTATATGATTGATTTTTTTCCTATTTCTTTTAAAGTGATAACTTGGGCCCAATGTTATGAAATCCTGTTCAATGATCTAGCGGAGGTAGTTGGTTAGTGGGTCACTAATTTAACCGGTGAATTAGTAATTGGTCTGATTTGATCCGACATAAAAAAAATTAAAATTATATATGCAAGTTAGGGAAGGAAGTTAGAAGCTTCTTGTTGATAAAAAAATTCAAGCATTGCTTTTGCGACAACTAGATCAGCAAATTCCTTGTAATAGGACACATAATTTTGAAGAATGGTAAACCACTTTTTGTAATATTACATTTCAATAAACAAATTTTAACCCAATTTTAGCGGAGTAAGCAATACTCTAATTGAGACTGAATAGGTAAGTTTCTTGTCATCTCTCAAGCTCAACAAATGCATATAAATCATCAAGACTTCTTATCATCTTGCTCACATCTCTCCTACTCTTGCCTCTTAGAAATGGTGGGACAAGGAATCAACAATGATGAAGAACTGTTTTCTACTTCCTATTTGTTATTAATGACATTACTATGATACTATATTTCTTTCGTCAAAATATCAAAATTCTGCTCTGTCATCTATCGTCAACCACTTGAAGAAAATGCAAAACTTATTAGAAATTCAACATGACACAAAACAAACTATACAAAGAGTATTTTAACAATTACAACTTCAAGCAACTATTTGTCAACCAAAATCCTCTAACAACGTTGAGAAAATTTGAAAAAAAAAAACTTTAAAAAAATGAAGAATCAAAGTCTTAGTTGTTTCTTGCTTAATTTTACCTAGACCGAAATTCTAATGTCATAATCTCCCAAGTATTATTCACAGCTTTCTAATAGCCACGAACTTCACTCTTAAACTCATCCAATGGCTTCCAAATTATCCTAATCCTCTAATTACATAATTTTTCACCATGAATTAACCAAAAACAAATCTTGAATGCAACCAATTAAATTCTAAAACTTTCACTATCCTATATAAAACCATGTGCAGAAGAAGAAAACTCATTGGAAATGGGACTTAAGTGCACTGACGACCAACAAGTCGCAGACCTGTGCGGTGCGTTGGTGCAAAGATGAGCGTGAAGATGAAGAGAAGGGTCAAGTGACGATGAGCATGAAGAAGAGAAGTGACTAAGGTGTTTTTGGGTTGATTCAAAACGATGTTGTTTTGAGTGTTTTTTTTTTTTTTTTAACGTGAAAAATACAGTCCGGGTTTTAAAAATCGGCCGGGTTGTCGGCTTTACTCAAAATCAATCGGGTTTGATTGGGTCATCCTAGGTCAGATGCATGGCCAGTTCAATAATCAAACTAATCCAGTTATGCCACTAGATCTTTATAGGATTGATCCGACTGACTGGACCGAATCGGATTTTTCAAGTATGCTTGGACCAGATACGTAAACAATTCATTATCTGATATAAAAGCACTCAATTCTGTCTTGGAACAAATTGTGTTTCATTTTGAATTTGCTTGAGGTTTTAAATGATGAGGGAAAAAATGACCTTACAGGATATTAGCTTGTTCAGTTCATATAAAATTCGAGATATGGTAGCACAGTAACTTTCGTCCCCTTACAGCTTATTTTTAGATATTATTGAGGGCAAAGAATAATCTGACGCACAAAGTGAACTCCAATGCTTGTCTAAGTTTAAGACCATAAACCAACATTGATGTTTTAGACTCTATTCCTAATCCTAATTGCTAGTTTGAAATTAACACGCTTCAATTTAAATTTTCTATTCCCTTGCCGTAGAAAAGTTATCCATATCCATATCAATATATAATTACATTTTAATATCATGTAACGAGTGAGATGGATAATGCCCGATTATTTAATTATCAATATGTGAACTTTCAACTTTGGTATATAATTTACCCATATTTTTTTGGATAAAGAATGAAATAGAAAAGAAATAAAAAAGAGGGATAGGTATAAAAAGGAAATCCCTTAAAAAAAGGTATAACAAGGAAATAAATTGGAAATGATGTGTTATTTCGATGAATAAAAATAGGAAGACAAAATATAAAAAAAAAAATCTTCATTTGCTTGGATGAATGAAGAAATTTGTAAAAATACTAAAATAGTTCCAAAAAGTTTATTTTTTTCACCCCATAAATTTTTATTTTTATATTATAAAATTATTTGATTTTTAAAATTAAAAAATTACCTTTTTAATAGCCATCAAATTAATCATGACAAAAAGGTAATTTATATTAAAATTAATTCTATTACTATTAGAAAAGATAACATGTGCCATCAATAAGATAATTATATCATAATTACATAATTAAAAAAAAAATATAATGAAAATTCGATTCTATCACGTGTTTAGATATATAATTCCAGTTAAAAGATACATAATAAAAACATAATTCTGTTTCGTATGAAGACAAAAGGGAATCACATTATTGTAAAATTTAAAAGAAAAAAAAGTGTTTCCATGATATGTAGGAAAATAGTGAGGAAACAAGAGTGTCTTTTTGTGCGTTTTAGAAAAAGTAATGGTTACTAAAAGTTATTAACATAAGTGTTTTGAAACTTAGGTCCTTTAACCAAGGTTTGAGATTCGATTCTCAAACTTGAACATAAAGTGATAGCTGAATAAACTACTTTACCTAAAAATGGGCTGACTTGATGAAAGAAAGATTATATCTACCAAAAAATAAAAATAAGGATTGGAAGAGTATTAATGGTGGTACAAATACCAGTCCCCTTTATCAAAGTTTGTAAATGCAAGATTTTATATTGGCATAAATATTTTGAAAATACAAACTTCAGTCAGAGATCGAATTCACGCCTATTATTCAAATAAGATATCTAGTATATATAATTTTCATATCGACAAAATCCTAATATTTGCCCAATAACGAGCTCGACAATTTTTTTAATTAATTTATTTTCTCTTTTAAAAGTTATCAATCCACTCATTCTTACCAACGTTATGCTCACAGCAATTTGTATATAAAAAATGTAAAAAAATAAAATTTATAGGTCAACCAGACTGGGATTCACAAAAAAAAAAAAAAAAAAAAAAAGAGAGAAAAAAATATACCCAGTCCTTTCAGAAAATCATGCTAAAGACAAAGTGAGATAACACTGGTAGCAACAAAAAACGAAATTAAACCACATAAAAGGCAGTGTGTAGCACGGTAATAATGCGACAGCTTTCTTCATGTGGCCTTTACCATCTATGCATAATCATGCAGGCACAGATAATTAACAAAATTCTGTCACTTCAAATGGCTATTTTCCCTTTAAAGATATTTAAGCTCTTAGCCAAAAGAAAATATGGGGAAAAGGGAACTTAATCTCACACTAAGTACAACCCTCACTTGTTGGAGCACATCTCAGACCAAACATGCTGAGAAGGAACATTGACAGCAGGACTAACTTTTTATCCAATTCATTTAAGTTTACACTTTAATTATTCTCCTCTATGAAGAAACATGCCTACTATTTTACATAGAGAAATGTTAACACACTTTTTACTATTGGTTGAAATTTGTTGAAAATCATAAAATTATGAGGGTTCCACTTATTTAATAAACCTCACCATTTTATAATTTTCAATAAACGTTGATCAATAAAAGATTGTGTGTTGTTAGCACTCCTCTTTTACATATATGATGGCAACAAGTGATTGTACCAAACAAAAAAAATCATAATTGTAGCAGGAAGCTACAAGGATATTTGTCATAAGGGTGGACAAAGACTATGAGAGGCCAGCTCCTTTGAGGAAGTTAGTAATGCTAATAACCATTCAAAACTGGTATTTCAACTCCATATTGTCATTATGAAAGAAACTTGGATGAGGAGGGCAAATGAATCATTCTTTGATTAAAATGTCATTCTCTCCCATTATTTATTCCTAGCCTTTGAAGAAGCCCATTTGAAGTAACCACAGTTTGCTTCCGAATTAGATGCAGGGCCCTGTAAGTGGAAAAACACGTTAACATTCTGCATAAGGCGAGTGATGCATGAATTCCGAAATGACAGACCAAAGGAAGACAAGATGTAAAACAGAATACCATCTAACCTATCAGAAGTGATGGCTATAACCTATAATATAACTCATGGAGACGCATGACAAGCTCTAGTAAGATAGCTTATAAAACCCAATCCCAACCTTAAAACACATGCTGCTTATTACTTTTCTTCGGTGTTACAATATATGGTGCAAGTTTGCTAGTTCTCACAAGACAAACCTTACTTTGATCCTCAAAAGAAAGACTATCGATTTAGCACCTACAACTGAATTCCCGTATAGTGGTAGACTCTAGTGAGTTTACGAATCAAGTTTACCAACCCTCAATGAAGTTACAGAAACTTGAGTTTGACAAGCTTACAAAACTAGAGATCAACATTATTTAATGAGTGACTAAAGTCCTTTGATGGGCAGATGGATTGAGTCCTCACAAAACTATAGTGTAGTGCAGAAGAATAATTTTAAAGTTACTTAGAAGCACAATGCCCAAAATCACTCACTGGAAACAGATTACCTCAGCACGGGCACAAACAAAGAATCTGCGGCCAAAATTAGGTCCTTGTTTCTTCACCACCCGAGCAATACAAGGTTCCTTATGGCCCTTGCAAATAGGTATACTGTTCTGCATCAACTGTTGTATTCGTTGCCACTCTAGTGAAGCCACATTACTTTTTTCTTCTTTTGTGGAATTACCATTTGGTCCAGCTAAATCCGGATCACATGTATCAGCATCCAACTCATACTGCTTGGGACTGCTATTATGAGCACATACTGTTGGAGTTTCCTGTAAACGAGAGCTTGATTGAGAGGGTTCTGCCTGATTATTATTTGGGTAATCAGAACATGAGTCATTGACTACTTCTTTTATGGAACTACCTTTGTCAAGATTTGTACTTTTCTGAAAAAATGACCGAAGTGAGAGCTGGGACCATTGACCATTTCTAGCTTTTTTGTTGGATTTGTTACATTGCATGGTTGTTGATTTTTTATTTTCACTTCCAGATTTAGAAACAGAATCCTGAGAAGAACATCCAGAAACTTTGTTTGGTTTCAAAATGCTACTAACTTCACAATCCTGGCTTGGAGGAAAATGAGATTCATTTGGACTTCTTGTGGATGAACCAGCTCTGTTCACTGGTTCTTCTCTCTCACAAGTACTATCCATTGCAATGTCTTCTTGTGCCATCTCACATGATTTCATTAGTTCAGAAACTTGTCTTTTCATCAACACTGACACTGCAAGAAAAGGTTCAGAAACAAATACACATTAACAATAACCTCATATGAACAGAGAATCTCATCCAAAGAAGAAACAATGTTTTGTACCTAGAGTTTGCTGTATACCGTGAACCATGGGAACATATCTAGCAGATAAGGAAGGAGTACTGTGCAGAGAGACATCAGGAATTTCATGTAAAGACATTAAAACTGGAGCATGATCAGATCCTTCCAGTTTAACGCTATGCCCTCCCTTCCACCTATGGGCACTGAGCAGATCAGGAATTCAGTTAAAACCTACATTCTTAACCTCGAGGAAGACATGCAGCATTGAACCATTTGACACAGTAGTGGTGAAGAACCACACTAGTAGTGGAAAAAAAAAGAACAATTTCTGAAAGTAGGCATACAGTTTTTGCAAATTTCATGTGCAATGTAAGATGATGTAATCCAAAACATAGGGTATGTTACAGTATCACCGAGTATCTAAAATTTACATTAAAAAAATAACTGTTTAGCGTCAAAGACAAAATACCCTAGGATTCCACATATAATGCTTGTATCTTACCTTAGTGTGCTTTCTGGCTTACACCGTTTATACTGTGTCAGAATATCACATTCCTTGACATGGCATCTTATAAAACTATGGCATTGCAGGTCATCCAATTCATGTAAGCATGAACCAGCAAACAGAATATGGTCAATTCTACTCCCAAAGTTAAATACTTCAGCACCTGTATTTTGTGACCAACAGGTGTATGCTTCCCTTCTGCATACAATCTCAAAATATACAAATATGATTTAACAAGATTAATACTGATCATATTGAAGGCGTGACCACAAAATATGGAAAACAAAATGTGAAATTAGAAGAAACAAGAAGGGAAAATATGGACATATATAGTTCATGCACGGAGAAATGTATCTGACATACAGACTAAAAATAAGATTTAAAGTAGATATATAGTTCATTACATTCAAACAAAACATTTTCACAATCCGAAAAAGGTGACTTCAATTTGAAAGCAACATAATCCCATATAAACTATAAAGATGAAAGCTATTATACCTGGAAAAAAAAAGATGACAAGATAAAAAGTTTATAAAAAAGATAGAATTAAAACATTCTCCAATCTCCATTTTCTGGCAAGGCAATGTTCATCAGGTATCAAAATCAGGAATTAAATTTCCAATCAATATCTGATATTTAACAAAACTGGTAACTCCAAGATCCTTACCTATCAGGATGTTTTGCCCTGAAGACGTCAGAAAATTGACCCCCATTTTCAATTAACATTGATTTGAACCATTTCCTAAACCTACACATGAATTCAGGCAAAAAAGTTAAGATAATTATCATCATATTAGATTAGACATTAAAAATACTTCATAGAATTGTGGCAGTAAGCTCACTCGTTATTTTCAAAATCAGGTCCTGCATCACATCGATCAATTGCAAATGGTGCAATATTGAGATCACCAACAACAAATATTCTCCTTCCTTGATGCAGGAGAGACTCCCATCTTTGCTATTAAAGAGAATATCAACATCAATCAAACAGAAAAACAAAAGAAAAATGAAAATTTTCAGCTCTATACAAGAAAACAGAGTTAAAAAAATGAGTACTGCACACAAACTATGATATTCATGTCTCATTTATTAAAAAGTTTTTTTTTTATCAGCCAATGTTAGTTGTTAGTTTGTGCTAGAATGTTAGTGGGGAGATTCGAACTCACGACCTCTAAACATATTAAGATGGACAAGCAGTTTTCAAGTCACATTTTCTTAGCAATGATACAATTGGATGAACCAATTCAAACTTTTCAAACATAATCAACATTTACAAGTTCAGAGAATCTCAAACTCTAGCTCCAAATTACTTGTCTAGTTGTCTTATAATTAGTATAGTTATCCAATAACACACAATTGAAGCATAAAATACTACCAAAATCCAAATAAGAACAAAAGCCACCGTTTGAAGCATGGAAAAAATTCTGCAAAGCAATGACTTTTGGATTTAGTCATCATTCACTGATTCCATTAACATATAAACATTTAAAATACCTGTAATATCCTGTAAAACTTTTGTTTAAACTGAATCCTTTCTGTGTCATCACCTCCAGCTCGGGGCCCATACAAATTGAAAAGAACTAAACAAATTCAAACACAAGTACACAACTATGTCAAAACAACTATAAATTTCTTCTTTTTCAAAAAGGAAAAAAAATATAATGTAGATGATTAGATTAATGCCTTAAAAATATATACATCATTCTTTCTAGTCTCACTCATGTACACCCCTTCACACAACACCGGGAGAATGGAACTTGGCAAACAAAGGAGCCAACTTTCAAAAATTCCCCCCCCTCTTATACTAAATATAAGGCACATACAGAGAATACTCACCAAAGTGAGTGTGATCTGTGATTATGCAGCGCCCCTCACTGTCAAGACTTAGAAGCTCATCTTTTGAAAATTCCTCAAGATCTTCCATCAAGAATGGCAATTTGTCGTTGCTAGTTTGAGAGTCTCCCAAAAGACCAGTAAACCCTTCCTCTGCTGCCAGCGGCAACGCCACTTCATTACTCGAAAATGCAGACTTTACACGACAAAATGTAATGACACCTGCACACTCAACACAATTTATTGCCTAAGAAGCATGAATGAGACACTCGAACACACTATTATAAACATGTTTTTTAATGACTTAATAACTCATTTGGTCCTTCTAACTTTACAATCTTTACATTAAATTCTTAAGTCTAAAATCTACTAGTTTTAGTCCCTTCACATACACTTTTTAATCCATTTTAGTTCCTGCCGTCAACAATTATAGGGACTAAAACAAATTAGGAAATGTATGCGTAGAGACTAAAACTAGTTAAAAAAAATGTGTAGGGACTAAAATGAGTTGTTTGTAGGTGTAGCCCCATACAAACTAAAAGATAAAGATTGTATATTTATTGAGATCAAATGAGTAATTAAATCTTCTTTCTTTTTTTTTACCAAGAGAGTCTAGTTCAGTTGGTCGAGTGGAGTGTGTGAGTTGTTGAAAATCTCCCTGGTAAATGTCTTTTTTTTCTTATTATTGATAAAAAATTTAATAGAAACTGCATCCCAGTTCTTATTCAACAAGTCTCACTCATATTTCGTAATTTCTAATAAATTTTAACCGTTAATAAAGAGAACATTAGAGGCAATGAGCTAAAGAGCTTGTCGTTAACAGTCCTCTTTTAGAGTTTTCAAGGTCAAATGATAAACAAAGTTTAACATCTAGAACACAAGCAATATCCTCAGGAAACAAGATGAAAGAAACAAACTAGATTGGTATTTAATTTGTTTATATTCCATTTAGTTGATGAAAGAGAGGGGTGGGTTACCCGAATAGCCGGTTCGGCCCTTCTGGGAGGTGCGGGTGCATGAAAAGAACGATTCGTATCCGTCCGCCATGACCAAATCCGCTGTGAGTTCCTGCCTCCGCAGTTTCGTCTCCTGAAGGAAAAGCATTGGTGAATAGAATGAGAAATTCAGAATAAAACGAAAAAACGATGAATTGGGAAAGCACCTGAAAACAAATGATGTCGGCGTCGAATGAATTTAGCAGATTCCGGAGAGACCCGAACTGCGCTATGCGCTGTCTCAGACCGTTTACGTTGTAACTCACTATCTTCATTCTATTCGATTCTTCGCTCCTTGCAACTTGGAAGAACCCTCCTCGCGTGCTTGTACTTGTAATTATTCCCGTTCCGTTGAAACAAATTGCAGAAGCAGTTTATTCTTTTATTGTGAAAATTACAAAAATAATTTAATTCCAAATATTTTGATACTATTTTTTTTTTCTTGAGTAAGATAGCACAGTGTCGCTGGAAAACTTTATGTACAGAATAAATCGAACACAATTTTTTCGTTAGATAAATTATTTTTCTTATCTTTTAAAATATTTAATGCACCGATAATAATTATAGTTCATAAGTAAAAGGGAATTTTCACAAATTAAAAAGTGATTTTAATATAAATATAAATTCAAATGTTAATCTTATTTCTTGATCTGTAGACTGTAGTATTTACCACGGATGGAGAGCGTATTAAATAAAAAAACTTATAAAGACTGACGAAAGAAAAAAAAATGTATTATAATTAGTTAGTATAATAATTCTATAATTTAAATTAAAATAACCGCAGAAATTAAAACTAGAATTATGTTTAATTGTAAATATTTTTATTAATCTTTGCTATCATGTTTTAGTCAAGAAATATATTTAAAAAATTAGCTACATATTAACTACATTATTAGCAAAGTAAAGCTTGTAAAATAAACATCAACAAAAACATGCACTATGTCGTTTGTAAAAATTTATGGAACTCTAGAAATTATTTATAAAAAAAGTGAAAAAAGACAAATTTGAAATTTAAAAACATCTTTAAAAATAAAGCACAATTATGAAATTATTAAGCCACCACTTATATTTCCGTTGGGTTTATTTTTGGAGAAGGAAATATAGCAAGTTAGCAACATCACTATCAAGCCATTATCCTCATTTACAATTACCATATTTGTTAGTGTCTTCCTGAAACAAAGAAATTGCAAAGGAATTGATAGTGTTTTGACTATTTTCAACTCTACATATTATGTTGCAGCACAGGTACGGGGAAGCTCGTTAATTGCTTGTTGGGATACTTCTATTGGCTGTGTTGGGATCGTTATTATGCGGGAAATTAAGAGTTTGTTCATTCGTAAACTTTTTTTTCTTTTTTTAATTTATAAAATTGTATAATAAATAATGGTTGTTTAGTCCTACAAATTTAATTCATTCCTGTCGAGAATTCAGCTTTCCGTTGCTTTTAAAATTGGTTCACTTTATACGCATACTGATTGCAGTTCTTACGCATGAGTATCATTTTTCTTTTACGGTACATGAAGAGAACAAAAGAAATAGAAAGCAAAGGACTACGCATGAGTATCATTTGACAATAGACAATAAAGGTATCATATAAACTATTGTAGTGCTAGTGCACAATCACATTATTTGGACTAGTTACAAATAAACACAAAGTATATGCAGAGACTCGTCACGATGGTTTATGGGATCTATTAATTATACTAAAAATCTAATAATGTCTTTATATGACGCTCCTGTTATTCAATTTCGTGAGAAAACTCACGTTCCTGAATGCATACTTCTATACTTTTCAGAAATGAATTTCCCATAATAAGAAAGCCTTGATGTATTGTACACGAGGCTAGAACAGAATATGCATCAACAAACGATGCATGAAAAATGCATCATTCGTCCTAGTCACTTCTTGCTTCAATTGCTATTACAAATAAAAACCTATCATATCATTCTCAGCAATAGCACATACCCATGAGTGACCTCTCAACCGCTCCCTTAAGTCATCACACATCACTCCACAATCACATCTCTGCCGCCGATGAACATTTTGAGAACCCATGCTTGCAGTTCTTAGAAGTCTACGAAACTCTGGTAGGCTTATTTTTCCATCTTTGTCAATATCAGCTTACTCTCAAGCATGTATGCTGAAAAGCCAAAAAGGAATATTAGCTGCAGCAACTATGTATGTAAATTATTTTTAACTGCACAGCCCAAACTGAGAATCAGATCTTCTAGCAAGGCACTTACAACTGTCCCCCTACATGGTAAACTTAGGGATGCAAATATAGGTAAGTTAACTACAAGACAACAATTTCTAATCTTTTAGAGAATTTTTCATATAGTGTGTTTAGAGCTTGACAAATGACGTGAGACCAACCATTCTAAGTTCTTCCGTAGTCATATAGCCATCTTTATCTATGTCAAATTTCTCAAAATCAGCCTGTGACAGTTGCTGCCACTTGTCAGAGTCTTCCTCCAATTGATGCACGTGTAATGTAGCCGCTACAAACTCCCGGAAATCCACTGGGCCATCAGTGTTGCTGTTTATCTGCAAATACTCGATATTATTTTTGCAAGCCCAAAAGTAGAACAAAGCAACATTAGTGGAAAAGAGTGATTTTGGGAGACCACATAAATTGTCGTAGCAGTAAAGTAATATTATCAATCACCAAATTTCATGCCTAACAAATTTTGGACATTGAATATAGGCTGAGAAGCAGCAAACAAAACAATGTGTGTTTCTTGTAAACGATCAAACATACTAACCGCTTGCAATATCTCTAGTACAGGTGATTCTTTCAATTTCCAAGGGGATCTTTGGCAAGAGCCTGCACAAAATCTTCCCCTTTAGACTTAAGTGGGGAAATTATATTTAAGGGAATAATTTGCTCGCAAATAAATACCAATAAGTAAGCGATATATGTATATAGATTTAAGTTGGTCACAAAGCCAGTATATTAAATGCTACCTGTCTCATCTCTTCCAGGCTAATAGAACCATTTTTGTCCACATCTATAGCATCAAATTTATCTTTTATATCAGCTAACTCTTCTTCATTAAGTGTGCTAGCCAATGTCTACAGGGTAATTGTTGAAATTATATATGTTTGATATGTTCATAAAACTTGTATTGTAGCAATAAACTTAATTAGTAAATCATAATCCTAGCCAATTAGGGGAAAATCATGATAAGATAAAGAAATATGGTAACTAATCCCAATAAATAAAGAAGAAATAGGGAAATTAATTCTAAAGGATAATATAAGGATATGACAAGATATTTCTATATATTCCAACAGTAATCAATTATAAAAAAAAGCTGGACATCAAACAGGTTCCATGCCTTCTGACCTGAAAAGGCTAGAATTAATTTCTCTTACCCTCAGTGCACATTGTTTCATTCGACTATATTTCACAAACTGCCGCATTTTGCTCAGGACAGATATATCAATAGGAATCTCCAATGCTTCACCTCCTTCTCTAACCCATGGATGTGCTAAAATATTAGGTTTAATCAAAATAGTTCAACATAATGCAACACAATTACACATAAAAGAACTTTTGATTACATGTAAAAGAAGACAATAAGTATAACTTAAATTATTACAAATAATTGAGTAATTACTTGCAATTAAAAGAAAAATGAGCTCAGCAAGAAAAGGTAATTAAAAGCAAAATTTTAAATGTAGTCACATGATAGAACTACATAATGAGGGTAATTAGGCAATAGCTATGTCTATGACTTCAATATTTGGTATCAATGTATCATTAAAATTTTATATAACTGCATTAAATACAAATTTAAAAAATATTCTAAGTTCTAACAATAAATTTAGCATTTAAACAGGGATGTATGTTGAATTCAATGCCTAAAGTTTAGGTGTTATATAGCATAAGCCTAAATTTGATTCGATGACAACAAACTAAAATTATTATTATTATTTTTATTATTATTATTATTATTATTATTATTATTATTATTATTATTATTATCATCATCATCATCAATTCATCATCATTACTATTTTTTATTAACAACCAAATATCACTTAAAGGCTCAAATAACATAACAAACAGTTTTCTAAATGTAACAAAACAAGATACATAATAAAGCTTGAGCAATTAATCTCGCCCGAGGATCCTTTACTCATCACTACTACAGACGACACATATGACGATGGTTCTAAATCACATACGACAACAGTTTTCGAATCGTCTTTGTTGCATGTGTCGTTGTAAGTTGGACCTTTCAACGACGGTTATGAAAATTGTTTTCGTATCTCCTGTTGTGTTTTTTTTTTGTAAAAGGAGATACGAAGACGATTATTTCGAAAACCGTCTTTGTTTCCCCTATTTTTTTTACAAAAGATACGAAGACAATTATTCTTAAAACCATTTTTGTATGTACACATACAAAGACAATTTTTCCCAAAATCATTTTTGTTTCTCCTATTTTGATTATTTTTTTACAGAAGATACGAAGACGATTATTTTTAAAATCGTCTTTGTATGTGCACATTCGAAGACGATTTTTGGAATAACCGTCTTTGTTTCCTCTATTGTATTTTTTTTTTTGTAAAATAAGATACGAAGACAGTTTTTCCCAAAATCGTCTTTGTATGCATACATATAACGATGTTTTTTGCAAAAAACGTCTTCGTATCCCATTGTGTGTTTTTTTTTTTTTTTTTTTAAACACATCCTTTTCCCAATGCACCTATATTAAAAAATTATGCACCTATATTCAAAATTGAAGACAACATACTAATGTTATATATTATTATATGTATTGTAAGCCCAAAGTCATCAATGTAATTTTCAATCACAAGATCAACACTTGTCAAGTAAATAGATGTTATAACATCAACATATTTTGGATTTTTTAGTTTTTATTTTCTATGATGATTAAATATTTTTTCTTATCATATCATAATTATCTAAATCTTAATTAAGTTTGAAATTGTGTTTTATTTTTTTTATGATATAAATACAAATATAAATGTTGATATATTTTTTCTTAATCGATATAAATATAATTTATAAGATTTTTAAATATATATATATATAAGGGGAATGTTAATCCACATTTATTATTTTTTTAGTATGAGTATATTAACAACCAACATCATAAATATTTAGACAAAAAAATCATTACATTTCCTTGTATCATTAAATTTAATGTAAAAATATTATAGTAATTTATGATTCAATATTAAATTAATAATTTTTCTCTTCTTTTTCATCTCTATTAGCATTAAATTTATGATGATAGATGAGAGAGGAAAGAAATTAATAATTTAATATTTATAAGAGAAAAAAGATGAAACTATCT
>PYAF01003265.1:683704-714278 GCA_007407185.1 Glycine tomentella | reverse complement strand
GATAATAGGGATGAAATTAAAGAAAAGAGAAAAATTATTATTTTAAAATTGAATCATAAATTATTACTATAATATCCTTACATTAAACTTAAACTTAATGTCACAAGAAAGTTTAATAATTTTTTTCCAAATATTTATAGTATTGGTTACTAATGCACTGACACTTAAAAGAATGATATGTATTAACATTTCCCTATATATAATATACAAATTTTAATAATAATAAATAACTAATAAATAAGATGAAATAATAAATCATATTTACACTTTATAATGTAACATATTTACATGACTATTTTTTACCACCCAAATATCTATTCAATTTTTTAACTTGATCAATTTTATGATTTTTTTCATCATTAATGTTTTTATAAAGATAATTTCAACGGTGTCAACACACATGCAACTTCAATTTTAAAGGATTTTAAAACAATTTTTGTGTGTACCAAAATCATATTTTCATACCACAATGTTAAAACAAATGTCAAAAAGTGTAATTTTAATCTTCTTATTTTATATAATCTGTAATTTTAATTTTCTTATTTTAAAATTAAAATATTTAATCTTTCAACTTAAAAAAATCAATAATTTTTGTCACATAAACTAAATTGAGAAATTGACATATTAACGTTTAGTCACAGCTTTACAATAAAATTACTATTCAACCCTTTCTCATCAATCTTCACCTATATATCTCTTGAACATCTGACAAATACTTTGCCTGTTCCAGCCAGTTTTGTTCCAATAGTTTGGAAGGTGCACCCAAAGCGTCAGATTCAGCAGAGAGACCAACAATCTTTATAACATCAATTTTTAGAACTCCATTCTAGATTCTCCGAGTAAGTTGGTTTAAAATGCAATTATTTATTAAATATTCAATCGGAAACTTGAACTAGCAAAACCAAAATAGAAAACGGAGAAGAAGCTAGAGAGGCAATGGTGCAGTCTTCCCCATGCCATAATATATATATTATATGAGACTTGAGACTTTTCTTATTAGGCTTAAGCATTTATGTTTCTCCTTATTTGACCCAAAATAATAAAACCCCTAATTTTGTTTTCAGGTTCGACCCTTTAAAAAATAAAACCCATAATTTGTCGATTGTGGTTTATTGTTGAACTTGGATAGTCCGAGGTTTGAAATTGAGGTTTGGAATGTCCATGACTGTTGATCGATCAGTGGGGAGTGCTGACAGTGGTCATTGTCAACGATGAACAGAAAAGGAGGAAGAAGGAGGAGTGCTCATAGTATTTTTATGGAGGAAGGAAGCTGGGCGTGGAGCAATTCAGATAATGATTGCAGCGTTGTGCGGTTTGAGAAGGCTTCGGTTTGAAGGAGATTAATGGGAAAGAGTGGAAGACTAATTTTTTTCTTAATTGTCAACATCTTAATTTACACTTTAATACTAAATAAAAAATAATTTCTAAATTTTAGGAAAGAACAACTGTATCAGTCCATTTTTTAAAATAAATTCAGTTTATTCCCTTTTTTCCCATCATATACAAATAACTGATTAATGTCAAATTATTAATTAATCAAATAATTAGTATAATTTAATCAGGGTAAAATATTTATTAAACTCGAGGGTTTCTAATGACTCGTTTTCCTTCTGGTACAAGTAGAGGTGAGAAAAAATATTTAATATTTTAATAAAGTGACAATGTTTCATTTGTTGTGTAAAACAACTTTTTTCGGATATTGTGTTCACCCAAGAGTTTCTCTTTTATCTTCTTATATTAAATAATAATAATAAAATATAGATAAATAAATATTAGTAAGAATAAAATAATAGCAACGATAATAATATTAATAATAAATATCAATAAAAATGTATTTCCATTTAATATTAATAATTTTATAAATAAATAACTTTAATTTAGATTTTTCATTTTTTTTTTACTTCAGACAAACTTTTCACTTACTTTTTATTCTCTTTCTTTTATTTTCATTTTTTATTTAGTTTTAGCAAGCACCCCTTCCCCTCAACACTCTTTATGCTTATGTACAAGAAAAATAGGATATTAAATTAAGATTTATTTATAGCAATGAATCTATATTTAGTTTTACATAAAAATTAATAATAAGTATTTATATAAAATTCATTATTTATTTATTAAAAAATAAATGTTTAAATTATTATGCAAGAAAAAAATCAATTTCCCGTGATACACATTTCTGTGTCCGTGATTATCGTTAATCTTACCTCAATGCGCATACCATTGCAGACTCAAGTGCGTCAGATCAGTAATAATGAAGAAAACATCAAATCCAGGTGGACAAATCCAAATATAGTCACTTGTCCTTCATCTTCTAGAATTTTAGAGTTGCATCACATTAATTAGTCCACGATATGTCTACAATTTCCATCAGATATGTTTCTAAGATTAAATATTTTAATATTGGTAATAAAATTCATGGGGCTTATTTTACATATATATAAAACATGAGCTTCTTTCATTGTTAACTTCTTGGACGATTATTTTTTGTAATATTTTATAAATTAATATGACATTTTTTAATGTATTTTATTTTTAAAATGTCATTCATTTTGTAATTACTTCAAGGTAAATACATTGTAAAGTTATTTAATAATAAATTTAAATAAATAAATCATCTTATTAATATACATAATATCAATTAATTCCTTTTTTAAGTTATTTTCAAGTATACAGATTTACACTTCCACCACGAGTTTCCATAAACTAGTGATTGGCACCTGCAAGATCAATAATCAAATATTAAACAAAAACTTCTTAAAGTTCACGGTACTATTTTTATTTTGGTAAAAACATGGTACTAATTTGCTAAGGGTGAATGTCTTAATCAGATTATTATATTATCTTTTTCTTGTATTTCTTTTTTAAGTGTGAGAAAATTTCTTTTTACAATAATTATATTCGTTCACTGAATGACTGTAATGATGTCCACGACCTCTTTAAGCCATGACATAATAGGCATAGAAATTATTTAAAGTAAAATAATAAACATTTAACTCAAATATAATATTAAATTGGAATTAGTACATTTAAAATAATAAAATATAACTTACATTTGGTAAAATGTTCAATAATAGATAGATAAGCAATTTTTTTCCTAACATGATAATACTTTTCATTTAAGCTCACTTCCGCCCATATATAATTGGTTTTGTGCATAAACAGTTTTAATAGTTATCTCTTCTCTATCAAACGGATACTTAAAGATATATTGACAACCGAATGTATTATTAGTTTATTACCATCTTTTCTTAACAAAGGCACAAAAATACTTTCAAATTCGTTGTTATGTCAAATATTAACTTAAAACATTAAAAGGTTTGATACGCTTACAAATGCTTCTAAGCATGACATTTTACAAATGTATCACAAAAGTTAGGAGCAAATGTAAGAATTTGTAGTCTGTATTAAAAAAAAATAAGAATTTGTATTTTTTTGAAATCCTTTAAACCTAAGCACTTTTGATTGTAATGGTAGACGATGCAGCCAATAATTAAGACAGTGCAACTTATTTTCATTTATATGTAGAGGCAAATATAAGGTATACTAGATCAGGTAGCTAGCTAAGACATAGGCAACATTACATGATATCCCCACAAAGGATAAATCACAAGTACAAAAGCACAAAGGTAAGGATTATTATTAATTCATGGCCCTTAAAAAAAATACTAAAAACACCAAGTGGGCATGCAAATAATACATAAATAATTATTATTAATTAAGCAAGAATCTCCTTCAAAGGCTTGGCCTCAAGTTTTGCCTTCTGATCAAGTTCTTGCAAATGCTTTTCATTCTCAAGGTCCTGCAAATGCTTTTCCTTAGCCAGTTTCTTCATCCTTGCAATCTCAAGGTCCTTGCTCATCTTCCTCCTGTACATTTCAGCAAAAGTGATTGGTTCCTCCATCACAGGCTTCTCTCCCTCTCTTATCTTCAGAGGGTAAACAGTTGCATTTGGTGCTGGGTTTTGAAACGTGGCTATGGACAAACGGCTATGGTTTGAGTTCACCACCGCTTGGTGATCAGCATTCTTGAACCGTCCATTGCTCAGATACTGCATTCATGCACCCACCACACAAAAAATGAACAAATTATGAAAAACAAAGTACACGGTTAAACCAATAGACTTATTGCTTTATAAAAATAAAATAAATCAATTACTAAGCTAGTCTTTCTAAAAGCTTCTAGAACTTCCCTTCATATCTCAATATTTTATTTTAATTAACTAATAAAAACATATTCGCTGATATATATAGTTATTATTATTACTGATAAAAAAACATATAGGTATTATTTTTTACTTTTTAATAGTAGTTTGTAATAAGAATATGTTTTTATTATCAGCTGAAAATATTACATAATAGATAAATATAGTGGCACCACGAGGTCTCCAAATACTGAAGAGATATTTAATGCTGTAAGTGCACCACTTAGTCACAATCACCCATCATTCGATCAAACATATCCCTTGCCTCAGAGCCCGAACCCTCAACATTAAAAATTGGTGACCATGCTCTCCAAAGAACATGGGAATTAATGGGGAGTCTTTTAGTAATAGAGACGTGAAAAAAATCTTTTCAAATTAAATTGGATTAAAATTGAATTTAAATTGAATTATTTTTTTAATCTATTTTGAAAAAGGAATACATTGTTTTTTAAAAATAATTTAATTGAATTGAATTATTTTTACAAAATCAATTTGATTAACTGAATTAATTTTTATTTAAAAAATAATTTGAAAATCAATTTAAAATTAATTCGACATTTATAATCAGTTTAAGACTGTTTAAAAACTAATTCCATCAAGAATCAATTTTTTTAAAACCAATTCAATTAAAAAATTATTTTCTAAATTAATTTGATTATTTAAAAAAGGAATTTAGTTGACAGCGAACGAAAGGGCATAAAATGAATGAATTGCATACTGACATGACCATGATCTCCAAGATTGACAACAAAAGCAGCCTCCACAGGCTGAACGGTGATCCACGTTTTCCCATTGTCCCTGGTGGCTTGAAGTCCACCCACTTGGTCCTGAAGCAGCAACGTGATGGTGCCCGGATCCGTGTGGCGCTTGAGGCCAAGAGTGAGGTCAGGTTGAGGGCATTTCGGGTAGTAATTAACCACCACCTTCTGGTCCATGTCAACACATGCTTTGCTTAAAGCCTCTTTCTCTAACCCCATTGCTTCTGACAACACCTCCAAGAGCTTGCAAGCTAGAGCCATTAGCTTCTCGCTGTATTCCTGAGTCACCGATCTCCACCCTTCTGGCGTGTCTGGCCACCTTGAATAGTCCCTCTCTCTCATTGGGTACGAAAAGTATGTCACTATTTCTCTCCAGTCCTGCACCGACTCCCCCTGTCATCATATCCACCTCGTTAATTAATTCAATGCCATATTTTCTACAAATATTATTCATGCACATTCTAGAGGAAATAGCCAATGCACCACGTGTAATATATAACCATAATGTATTCCAATATATAAAGTACTGTACTTATTCAGAAAAGGCTTTAAGTACGTAAGACGGCTTCTGGGGTGGATTACCTCAACAAATCCCCCACAATCGGAAACAAACCTGATGCGTGGGATTAGGAGGATCTTTCTCAAGATAAGTGTAGCACTATCATAGACAGCATGCATTGGATTAGTGATACACTACTTTCTCTCTCCTCCGCAATTTGTTCTTAGCGTATATGTTATTCTCTCTTTCCACTTTCCACATCATTGAAGTGAAATTCCACATCATCTTTATTTTTTTACAAACACCACTTGACTTTTTATGTTTATGCAAAAAAAAAAAAAAGTCTTTTCTCGTTTAATAAAGATTTTAAGTTGGATTTTTTTATCTACAATTTCCTGTATTGTCAAATTTAGTTGCTTTTAAATCTTTTTTTAATTATACCCTTCATTTTGAATTTTCATATATTAACTTCAACATAAATATGACTTTTAATTTAAATGAATTAGGATTAATGAGATTGAAAAAATAAATAAAAGAATAAAAAGGAAAAAGAATGAAGAGGAAGATAAAAAAGAAAATGACTAAAAAAAATTATATGAAAAATGACTAAAAATATATGGTCTTTAACTATGGAGCTTTTCTGTACAATTATTTTAACTGTTTCGTTCTACATTTATTTGCAAATTAAGTGCAATTTATTATATTCTCTAAAATAAGGTTGTGTTTTTCTTTCTTTTTCAAAAACTACTTTAAAATAAAATTTAAAATGAGAAGTTTAAAAAATGATTTTTTTTATTAACTTAAAAGATAATTTAAGGGATAATACGAAAAGAAGAAGGAGACAGTTCAAAAAGAGATGAAATTTAGCTGTGCCTTCAACGATTTTTTAAATAACTTTGTTACAAAATTAAACTGCTTGTTTTTTTTTTTAAAAAAAAAAATAAGTTTTTAGAAATCTGTTTGTGTACTACACGAAGTCAACAAATAAATTAGGCCAACCAGTGCCTAAGTTTAGGTATACTATAATGCAACTGTAATGCAAGAGCTCTTATAAAAGCAATTCAATTCACTACAGTACGACTTTTTTCGTAAGACTTGATTGGGAATGATGGTGTTGACATGTTATAGGTGGTGAATGATATTTAATTAATTAATTAATTTTAGTTGACAGTAAAATCGTTCGTCAACATCATTCCATTCGAATAGAAAAAAGGGAAAAAGACTCACAATAAAACCGAAAACAAAATACAGAAAAAATGAAGTGACAATCTATGAGAGAAAAAAATGAAAAATCTAAACTTTCATCTCAAAATAAAATAAATTAGGATGAATGAAGAAAAATTCAAAATAAATGATGCTATAGAAAAAAGATGAAAAGTTGTTTGTAAAAATTTAAGGAAAAGTAATTTCAAATGCATAATTATTTAAAAGAGTGTTAGCAATTCGTTAAATAAGAAATGAGTCACTAACTTTTATGATAGTGGTTAAGAGATATTAATACCTAGCATTGATATCTAATATTAATATTAAGCATTGTATATCTCTTTCTGTAACTTAATTATCAAGGTACTTCCGGTATTATTAATAAAAACCTTCTTAGCCGATATTTTTAAAAAGAAAGAAAAGAAATGAGGCAGTAAATTTTTGTAAAGAAAATAAAGATGTAATATGGAAGAATGTTTACTTGGAGATGGCTGGAGACAATGAATCCACCCTTTTTGCCGCCGGACATATCGAAACGAAGCTTCTCTTCCGGTGGCAAAGCAAAGAAAGCTTTGGCGAGACGGGTCATCTCGGCCACGAGTTGTTGATCCACACCGTGATCAACAACCTGGAAGATACCCCAATTCTCACAAGCCTCCACGATCTTCTGGCAAATCTCTTTTCTACGTCCATCCACCTCGTCGATTCCGGCAAGAGAAATCACTGGGATCTCGTCGCTGAATTCGTTGTACGCAACCTTGGGACGCTCCTCCTGGTCCCGAACGAAGCTCGATTCCAGGGTCTTCTCCTGGGCCAGGTAAGTCAGAGTTTTGGCTGTTGGTGCCATTGTTGTCTTTGGGTTATTAACCTGCGTACGGTGTAGGAAAATTTGAGGAGAATGTGCGTTTGCGTAGTGGAATTAAATAGCAGAATGCAATGCTTTTGAAGTTTGAAGGATGGGTAAGAGAATGGAAGATAGGTACGTGGTGTTTTATAGCGTGGCATGGAGTGGTAGCTCCTACTCACTACCTACTTGTTCCCAAGCATTCCGCTCAACTCTATATGTCCCTTTCACGTTGTTACCCAACTTTCTTCGCATCCTCTTTTCTCCCTACGTACACAACTCACTAAATTCACAAAAATAAATCTGTTTTATATTTTATCATATTAATTTAACTAAAAATGCACTTCTCATGAAATTAATTTGTTTTTTCTGATTGTGAACATACATGAATTCATCACTTCTACTTTTTTAAAAATTCTAAAAAATAATGACTAAATCATTTTATACCAAAATCACTTTTTTTTAATAAAAACTTAAACAAACTGTTCTGTATCTAAATTCATATCCAAATAGTTAAAGGAATGTATCATAATTAAATTCATTTATAAATGTTAATTTATTTTAGAAAATATTATTATTTTTATCTAGAAATTTAAAAGCTCAAGATATAATATTCAAATTTTACTTTATTAATTCTCAATATTACTTATGTGGCCTATTTATTATTGAATTGAAGAGAAAGAAATAATAATAATAATAATAATAATAATAATAATAATAATATTTGGTGGGACAAAATTCCTCTAATGCCTTTGGTGGGACAAAATTCCCCTAGGGCTTCACCATTCCAAGGAACTCTCATGGAAGCTTTAGCCATACAACAACCAATAATTTTCTCAGAAATCCCAACATCTCGTAATGTATCCCTCACAAAATCTCACTTCAGTCTATCATAGGCTTCTTCAAATCAAGTTTAATAGTCACCCAAACCCTTATTACCTCCCTTGTTCGTCATAGAGTGGAATATCTGTCGAGTCACGATGATATTATTCCCACTCGGGCTATTAAACACAAAATTAGATTGGAAAGACCCTACCAACTTTCCGTTGATTGGTCTAAGTCTTTGAGAAATGAGACGAGTCAGAGCTTTGTAAACTACATTACACAAATGGATGGACCTGAATTGAAGTCTTCAACAAAACATACCTCATCTTTATTAGGAATAAGGGTAATGAAAGTCTTATTAATCTCTGCCACCTTCATGGGATCAAAAAACGCATCCCGAATCATCCTACAAAAGTCATGACTCATGACCCACCACATTCCAATGCTCCTGGAAAAATAAAGCATGGAAAACCATTAGGTCATGAGGCTTTGAGGCTCCCTCTAATACCTCAATTTTTCTATTTATTTAATTATTTGTTTATTTTTTAATCTTATTTTTAATGATTGATAAAGTCAATTGTATATATAATCTATAAATTTTACCTAGAAAAAAGCAACGAAACAATAATACTTAATGGAGTGAGATATAAATTGGCAGAAGGTGTGTCTTAGGACGAAATGAAAAAAAAAAAAACTATAAGTTTAATTGAGTGTGTTAAACCCGTTTTTATCTATATATTTTAGACTATCTCTTTTTAGTTTTTTTTTCCTTCTTTTTTTACCTTATCTATTTTTTTCAACTTCTTCGTATCTATCATTGGGTTCATCTGACACCGACTCTAATTAATTTGGGTTAAATATGTTATTGATTTTGATAAAATCTATAAAATTTGATATATATATATATATATATATATAATTTGAGTATTTATTAAAACATTTTTTTGACTGAAAAATACAAAGTAATTATCCAAGTTTAAGTGTTCATAGAATTTGATACTCATTATCAAATTTGAATAGAAAAAAATTTATTAGTGACTCTAATTTACAAACATATTTTACCAATAATTTAAATATTACAAGATTATATATTCAACACTCTTGTATAAAATTATGTCTTTAGAATCTATGTATTAGAATATTTCAATGAAATGACTTTAAATAATAAAAAAAATGTTTTCAGTTTTGAAGATTATTACTAAAATGACTTAAATACTACACACATTAAATGTATGGCAGTTACATTAATATTCCCTCCATGTGTTTACGCTGGAACATCAACTCACTCCACACAATTCATTTATTTCATGTGAAATAGAAATCCATTCCTATTATTAAAAAACAAATAATCTGCAGCACCTAACTTTTTGGCCAACATCAAACACTCCTTTCTCAAGTTGGCAAACTTACTCCACGTGAACCATCTCTCAAGCCCTCCCAACGGGAAAAAGAATTCTCCCAATTATGGATGCATGTTAATGCTTTAAAATGATTTCATAACTGTCCATTGTGTTAAAAATAAAGACAAATCATTTATTTTGAAACTTCCTTTGGTGCCTAACTACGGTCTGCTGGGTCAGGAAGAAGGCTGCGTTTGGATCATTTTTGAGTTGCTTGAATATCACATTTCTGTTGTGGTGCTTGCATCTTTGTTTTTTTGGTTGAATGCATGTACATACCTTTATTCTCAGGGCCCCACGTCGCATCCCCGAAGAACCTTTATTGGTTCTTTCAGAGATTTGAAGATATTACTCATTGTTATTTGTTGGGACATGGATTATATCAATTGTGGGGAGCTGGTAAAATTTCTTGACCTTGTTCTACCTTGCTTTTCTTTTGTTGCATATGATTCCTGTCTTATATGACAATTAAGTATAAGGATAAGATACAGTGGCAGATCCGCATGCAAATCCTTACTTTTTAAAAATTACATATGAATATATTGACGTGCATATTTTGCTTTTACTAATTTTATATATTTAAATTCTATATCCTTATTTTTTACTTTTATTATAATAATTATTATTAATTTTATTTTTTAAATATGTTGTATGACGACATTCGTTACTTCGTGGTAATGAAAATTCCCCACTGGAGACAAAGAGAACTAAAGTATTAAACTATTACACGCCGATTTAATTATGAGTTTTACAAATTTAAGTTAATAAAATTGGACTATACGTAGACCAAGAACCAGGCTAATTTCACAGTTTTACTAGAAAGGTGTTTTTGATGCTTTCACTAGAAACTAGAAAGGTGAATGATAAAGAAAAGCTTTTATTAGTTGTATACACGTATATGCCTATTTTGGGAATATTCAGTCCGGGTCTGTTCTTCATTACAAGAAAAATAAAATTATTTTTATATTAATTAAAAAATTAGTTAAAATTATTTAATTTTGCTTCACTTTTTATTTTGCGCAAATTTTGTTACACTTAAAATTTAAATTTATTTATTAAATTATCCTTCATTAAAATTTAATATTAAAAATAAAAAAGTCATTAGAGCCTTTCTTTTGTCTAACTTATATTACAAAATAACATTTGTTAAAACGAAAAGAGATTCTTTTTTTTGGAATTCTTTCCCTAGAATTCAACCTTCAACTTTTGAACAATTATGTTAGATTAGTGGACTGATCTCAAGAATCTCATTAAAAATATTTTAAAAACTTTACTCATTTTTTTGTTTTATTGGTAAATCTTAATTTGAATTTTTAGATAATTTTTTATGGATTTCACATTTAAAATTAATTATAAAAATAGACATTAAAAATAATATTTTTTGAAAAAAATTGATAATTTTTTTTATATAATTTAACCTTTATTAAGAAAAACTCTTGAATAAAAATAATGATAAATCTAATAAATAAAGATTCTTAAATTCAAAAATTCTTATTAAAATATTGTTATTCCACCATCATCACTGTATCAAAGGTTTTTATGTAAAAACATATCCTTAAATTGAATTTAATAAGATAGAAAGTTTTTAAAATTAATTTTATTTTGAAACTAAAAATTATAGAAAAGTTTATTGTTGTTTTTTAAGTTTATGAAATATACAACTAAAAATCATCCAAAAGCCTAACCATAATTTGTTTTATATTAAAAACAAAATATATAAAAGGAAATAACATTACCGTCATTAAAGAGACGCGTAGCCATCGAACTCTCTGTACCGCACTTCTAGAATTTCTACGTCTCCAGTGGTATTTATTTTGTCACTCGGTGCGTGCTCGTTGCCACGTGGCCGTGGTAATGAAATTTGACTTTTTTTTTTCGCCGCGTAGGCAAAGCGAACTATATTACGTTGATTCTATTTATGACATAAATTTTTCACGAATTGAAGCTGGAAAAATTAGAGTTATTTTAAGGATATGTTTACCAAGAACCTGGTTTGTTTCACTAGAAGAAGCCATGAAGGTGATGTATGTTGATAATGGTAGGAAGTAGTTTATATATATATATATTGTATTTATTTTAATACGATTTATTTCATAGTTAAAATTAAAATTAAAATTTTAAATTATATGACTACAAACTATATAAAAATTATTATTATTATTATTTTATTATTCATATCAATCATTATTGATAACAGGTGACGTGTGATAAGGAAAACCTTTATTGTTTTCTGAATCCATGCTTCGGCATTTGTTTATTTTGGAAAATAATAACTATTACAAATAAAGAATATTGAATGTATTTTTATTTCAAATAATTTTTTATAACGAGTATTGTTGACTATAATAGATGACATGGAGAAGTCGGATGTTAAAAAATAGATATGGATAAATCAGAATAATAATTTTTTATTCATTTCGTTTATTTTTTTATTATTTTTCATATATTTTTCCTCAAATGATGTTCTAATATATAAGAGCAATTCAATAACATCATAATAGTATGGAATAACAAACTGATTTAATCTTAATTCTTATTCAAATATAATAATAAAAAATTATAATAACTTAACAAATCCTAATAATAATTTAAAAATTAAATTACATAATTCAACACCCCCTCAAGTTCGTGCATGAATATTGGTCATGCCCAACTTGTCAATTGCTTCTTCAAACACTCTTACATAAATAACTTTGATCAACAATAGATTCAAGAGGTACTTTAGGATAGTCCACATCATGTGCTTCGGTTATGTGAGATAGAAACATCATGTACTTCGGTTACGTAAGATAGAAAGAAAATTGAGATACGGTAAGGGATTTGAAACAATTACATGTTCATGTCAATAGACTTCAGGGATGGTCTGTAAAAGATTCAGAACAATGCAACGAGCTTCACATCAATGACCTTCAAATGGAATACGTGCATGGAAAATTGAGATACGAGAAGGGATTCGGAACAATCACATGTTCATGTCAATAGACTTCAGGGTTGGTCTATGAAGGATTCAGAACAATGCAACAAGCTTCACTTCAATGACCTTCAAATGGAATATGTGCATGGAGGCTTCAATATTGAGATACGAAAATGATTCAAAATGAATTTATGTTATACCGTTTGTGTTGTTTTGGGGAAGAAATTAAGATACGGGTAAGAATTCAAGTCGGAACCAAAGATGCGAAGGTTATGTGAGGAGAAATAAAAGTGAAATATAAATATTGATACGGGAAGAAAAAAAGAAATGAAAGTTTGAGAATATGAAGAAGAAAAAAACTCTTATATAGCTGAAGATAATTTTTTTTCATAGAGAATATCATGACTCTCATTTATGGAAAGAATCATGACTCTGATATCATATTAAAAAATAGATATACATAAATCAGAATAATAATTTCTTATTCGTTTAACACCGGAGATGAGGAAAGGAGAAGAATCACTATAAAACCTGTATTATTGTTTCCTATTTTTGTAATTAATAGCGGGTTACATTACCTGCTGTTTCAGATAGAACCTAATGCTGGTGGACCATTAAAAAGTTCTTATTTTAATATATACACAATTTTGGAATGACATTTTAACTTTATGTCAACTTCAATTGTGAATGACATTTTTAACAACAACAAAAAAAATGATAGTTTTGGAATAACCATGTCGACGATCGTTAACCTCCAACTCCACCACTGGTTCTCTTCTTCTAGGATGTTTAAGGCGCAATTGCTTCATATAGGGTCCAATTACTTGAACCCCTACTACCTCAATTTTTTTATTGGTCTAAACTACCTGCATATGCATGTTTTCTTCTTCAACCATAAAATGATACTAATATTTTAGTCCCGAATAAACGCACGGTTATATAAAGTAGGTTTATATATCTTGTCAAATTATCAACTTGTAATCGATTTCAACTGTCAAAAGATTCATTTGTATAGAACTAAACCAAAACAATCCAAAAATATGAACGATTTGACTAGCAAATTAAATATTAACTCCAAATTCATCATTAACATTAATTCAGCTGAAGTACAATTATTTCTGAAGCAAGTCCATTTTGGTAGGACCCTTAAACTAAGGACATTTGGGAACTTGATTGCGGGTGGTGAGATTGGCGTAGCAAGGACAAGAATCTAGGTTTCCAGAAGTGCCAGGAGGGACACACTTGCACACCGCACAGCAACTCCCACATGCCCTCTTGCACAAACGTGGCCTTGATGACAGCTTACACCTTCCTTCACAAGCTATTCCACAATCTATCCATGCACGTGCATAAAGTAAGTTTTTTAAAATTTATTTGTTAAACAAATATTTATTTTAATAAAATAAGTAGTTTTTTTTTTGTTTTTATTAATGTGTTTATTTAAATTATTTTTTTAAATTATTTTTTTTATTTTATGAAATAAATTCTATCTGTTTCTTAAAAATATGTTTATATAAAAAACATTTATTTAAAGTTTTTTTTAAGTTTAAACAAACTCATTTTTTTCATTTTTTTTCTGAATACAAACTCATCCTATATATCTATTAATTGATGCTAGTTAAAAAAAAACTAAATACTTTTATTCTATAATTTGAGGTATGTTTTTTAATCTCTTAAATTAAAATTTGTTTTTTTTAGTGTTTCAAATTCGTGAAATATATTTTTTTAGTATCCCTTTACTTATTTTTTATTATTTAAATGCACAATTTGTGATGATTTTTAGGTACAAGAAAAATTATAAAAAAAAACTAAATATTATTTCACAAAGTTGAGAGATTAAAAAAAGACTGTATTAATTTATTTTTATAAGAGACTATTAAATTTAAAACATTAAAAACATATTTAAGAATAAAAAAAAAATACTATTATACATCAGAAAAAGTAATGGGGTAAAAGTAAGACTATGTTATTACCTATTATTGGCTGGGGAAGAGGGGTTGGCGCTGGAGTTCCATAGACTCTCACCTATTATTAGTTAAAAACCGTGCATGTGAAGGTCAAACAAAACAGTACTTAATTAATGTGTATGTGGGTGCAATCATAAAAGGACAATGCTATAAGTTAGTTAATTAGGGGGATGCTAATTTACCGTCTGGTGTGCATCTGCCACATGAAGAAGGACAATGTAGAGCAGAAGAAGCGCTGAGAAGGTGAAAGTTCTAGAGAACGCCATGGAAGGTAAAATTGATATATAGGACAAATAATATTTGAATACAAGCGAATTGAAATGAGAAGGAAAACCATTAGTATTTTATAGGCCTATAAAGATTGAGAGAGAGAGAGAGAGAGAGAGAGAGAGAGAGAGAGGGATGATTTTAGTAACAGATTGTACAATACGCAATGAATTAGATGCGAAACCATGATGGTGTCATGAGAGCACCACGAAATTGCTTTTGCCAGGCTTGTCCAGCACAAAAAGATGAACCTACGTCGGTGCTGATACAGAGAGGAGCTAAACTATATATATATATATATATATATATATATATATATATATATATATATATATATATATATATATATATATATATATATATAGTTGACCAGGGGTGAGGGTTTGCATTTCATTCTTTGAACTTGAATTAAATGCGAGTCTTTTTAGTTTGATCTGATCATGTTTCAATATAGACTAGCGTATAACAAATTGTTAAATATCCTGGATAACTGAAATTTTACGGGCTTGAGCTTAATTTTAGAGGGTCAAATTAAATTGATGTTTTTCTTCCCATACACCTATAGCCTGCAACCCGCATGGACTATTGGGTAGCCCATTTTTTATCCTCTAGTTGTTCATTAATTGAGAAAAATGACTAAAAAATACCATTTTGTAGTCTTTCGATGATTAATTTTGTAACTTCAAATTTTCTGTACTCTTTTAATGACTTAAAATAATTAGAAATTAAGGGATTGATAACTTTGAAGAATATTTGAGAAGTCTATAAAAAATCCTATTGATGTCAAATGAAATTATTAATATTTTGTAGAAATTTTCGGGTTATTAAGCTCCTGCATTGAACTTATAGGCCAATTGAGTTGTTTAGAGGCCTTACCATGAAATTAACTTTTAGAAATACTTTTAATACATGTCTAACTTTTAAATAGGTAAAATCAAATTGCCAAAATAAAATAAAATTACAACAGCTATACAAATTCGATCTATTCTAACTTAGTCTATTTTCATTCCTATTAAAACATTTTACCAAAATGTTAATAATTTGGTTATTCCCAAGACAAAATCCAATAAAAGAAGGGATCATGTAGAGGTGTTCACAAGTATGGATCATCCATGAACTCAAATTGATCCAAACCAATCCAAATAGTTTGGGTTAAGTCATTTATATATTTGAGCCAAAACCGAACTGAATTGATCAAAATCGTTCATATACGGGTTGAGTCACGAGTTTAAATCTATAGATCTGATCAAAATCAGACTGAACCGATCAAAACTGATAAAAAATTTTAGAGTTAATTTGTTTGGTTTTAAATATTGTAATAATTGAACTCCAAGTGTTGGAATTGCAAATGTTTATAATATTAACAATTATATTTTGTTCATTTGTTTCAGCAAATCTGATTTATTACAAGAAATTAGTTTGTAGGAAATAGTTGTGATTCAGACTATTATAGTAAATCTCGTTAAAGAATTTTTTGTCTTAATTTGTATTAGTCTATTTTAAAATATTATGTTAATGGTATTAAATGAATCAATTTTACTACTTTTAGACATTTGATAATATTATGTTAGTGTAAATAGTCATTTTCATATCTGAATATGTAGAGTACTAATAAATTCATCATCGAAAGATAAAAATTCAAATTTTAATCCCGAAAGTGAAAAAAATGCGACAAATTCATTCATCTAAGGGACAAAAATATCACAAAAATGATTATCAACATGACTGTTGAATTGATTAAACTAAAATGTTAGTAAGTTTCCACTTGACCAAAATGTCAGTAAATTTTCATTGGACAAAATGTTCCAATAATGTGTCAATGACCTGAGAAGACAAACAAATAGTTATAGAAAATTTGTGATGCATATAAATGGATATACTAAAATTTGAATTTCCATATTTCATAATGAATTTGTCAGTGCTCTACACATTCAGGGATGAAAATGACTATTTACCCTAAATTTCATTTTACCCTTAAATGAAACAAAATTTGGGATCTGACAAATTTATCTAATGAAAACTTACTGATGTTTTGGTCAAATGGAAATTTACTGACATTTTGATCAATCTATTATGCAGTCATGTTGACAATCATTTTTATGACATTTTTTGTTTCTCTATGCCATGTAGGCTCTTTTATTAACAGTAACAGACAAAAGTTAAAGGATTATTAGATTTGTCGCACTTCTTTCACTTTCGAGAACTAAAATTTGAATTTTCATCTTTCGGAGACTAATTTGTCACGTCTTTACACATTCAGGGATGAAAATGACTATTTACCTATTGTGTTAATTATATTGGATATTTGGATGAATCATGATATAAAATAATAGTTCTAAGAAAAAGATTCAACTTAAATGGCTAATCCGTTGGCTTGAACCGAACTATTCATGAATGAGTTGGGTTGTGTTCGAACCGAACCGAACCGATCAAATTTGATTGGATTGGATCCTAAATTTTACCAAAACCGATCCAAACCGATCCGTGAATACTCCTAGGATCATGATTGTCCACAACTACACACAATTTTCACCATAAATAATATTTACTTTGTAACAAAGTAAAACTTATAAACACGAGACTGTATTCGTGTCCCTCAGTCAGAATTGTCATTCATTTCCAATGGGCTAACCCACAACCAGGCCGGCTTTAAAGGCCCAGAATCTAAACCAAAACCAACGGGCCGAAACTCAAACAACCAAACAAAGCCACAATTCAAAAACCTGGAAGCCAACGGCTAGTTGATTGTGCATGGTAAATAAGCAAATAATCGCACGCGCCAACGGTCAAATTTTGATGCCACCACCACCCTTTTATAAGTGGAGTTTTATGTCCAAAACGCAAATATTCTTGTCTATTCATTCAGTCTCCATTGAATCTTGTTCTCTCAAATCTCTCTCACCGCAATGGAGACTCCTTCATCCACAGCAAGAAGAATCACAAGATCCCAAACCGCCTCCATCAACATCCCCGTTTCAAGTAAGCGATTTCCCTTGCTTTCTCTTCAGAAACCAACCCCACCACCAATGTTAATATTTTTATTTTGTTTTGACAGGAAAGAAGAACGAGGAGTGCTCAGGAAAGAGCGTTTCGAAAACGCGGCAGAGAATCAGCGTGCAACAACAGCAGGATAATCGGTGTGCGCTGGTGGACATATCGAATGATTCGCCGATCGTGGGGCTGGCGAACGGTAAGGACATGATCGAGACGCCGTTGTCGTCGATGGCGAAGAAGAAGAGGGCGAAGAAGACAACGATGACGCCGGGTTCCGGGGAGGCTCTATTGAGGGGCCAGGTGAAGACCCTCTTGCAGAGAGTGGAGAAAGAGGCTGTCATTTCCAAACTATCCATGGAAACTGTTGCACCCTTTCTCAAACTTGCCAATTCTTCTTCAGTTTCTCCAATGTCGCTTCTTGCGCCCACTCCCGCAAACACCCCACAACTCCCCAATCTTTCTGAGGTGCCTTTGGTGTCCCCACCTTCTTGTGTGGTTGAAGAACAATTGTCGATCTCTCGGGTTAGTACTACTCTTGCCTATAATCCTCATTTTTTCTTGTTTTCTTCTTGTCCCCTTTTTGTTTTCAAGAAAATTGAGAGAAGTTTTGAAATTTAAAATGAAGGTAAAGACACATTTTGTTTCTTTTCTAATTATTTTTTATTCAATCAAATGGATGAAAAAAAGAGGAAGTTGTTGTTTTTTAAATAAATAAAAATCTATTTTCTCTTTTAGTTTTATTTTCTTTTTACTAAAGGTAGAGTGTAAATCTTGATTATTAAAGGAAAAAACATTAAATTAAATTAAATTAAATGTTTTTATATATTTCAAAGATATTAAAGGTATTGTTTTTATTTTATTTTTATGGCAGGTGATGAATGAAATATTTGAAGGAAAGAACAACGAGAATGCTGAATGCGAGAAGACTGTGATAACAAGATCCTTGCTGTTGGATTTCTCGGACAAATCCGAGGTATCAGAATGCTCTTCTGAGGTGACTTCTCAGGAAGTGACACAAGGAAGTGTTGGTAGCGGGTCCACCGAGGATGATGGTGCTTCCATTTGGTCGATTCAGGTGAATGCGAGCACACATGACGAAGATGAGGACGATGAGGAAATGGGTGAAGAAGAAGAGGATTATTACGAGGATGATGATGATGACGATGAAGAGTGTTATGTTGATGGTGTAGGGTTGTCACTTAATGAGCTATGTGCTGGGATGAACAACATTAGTATGAATGAGAACAAGAACAAGGGTTGTGGGAAGCACACGAGGTTTGTGTACGACAGTGAGGATGATGAGATTGTGGAGAAAGTGGTGGAATGTTGTGCTGAGTCTGATGTGATGCGTTTGAAGGGGTTGCCTACACCCAAAGGAAAGCACCTTCGTTTGCCTGAGGAGGAAGAAAATTCTGACTTGTGATTATGATGCTGTAAGTGTTGTTTGATTTTGGTTGTCTTTCTTGACACCTGGTGTTTTGGGTTGGATCATTTAGTCATTGGAAGTTAATTGCTGCTCCAATAAACCATTGTTATTTTTCATTATCAATCAATAATAAAACATTGCTACTGATTTAAACATAATTTGCTTTGCCTTCTTCCATTTTCCCTTATTAAGCGCGCAATTTTCTTCTTTCCATGACGTGCTATTCGAGTTATATATATATATATATATATATATATATATATATATATATATATATATATTGAAGGAGAGGCTCATATGTAATGTGGCGTGGTACCCTCAAAGTGTGGTTTAAAGTATAAAATAAAGGGCCTGTTTGGATATAAGGCTATAAGTACTTTTGAGAGTTTCTCTACTGAAAAAAAAAAAACATTATATTTCCAGTAGAGAAGCTCTCAAAAGTACTTATAGCCTTGTATCCAAACAGGCCCAAAGGCTTTAACTATCTATTTGGTTACCAAATCATTTTAAAAATATTTATATTTAATTTTGGTGTCCATATTTTTAAAAGATTCAATTTAGTTTAAATTATTTTTAATATGAATCAATTTGATTTTTTTCATCCAATTAAATTCACACCCTTAGGAGGATTATAAGGATTTCAGCGGTTACTTTTTATTAACATTTTAAAAGCCTTCAAAAAATCTAAATAATCAAAAGCAAAATTATTTTGAAAAGAAAACAAAACAATATAAGTTTTAATTAATTATTATGAAAATAATTCAATACTCTCAACTTATATCCTTATGTCTTTCCTGAGGATGAGTTTTTTTTTTTTTGTATAAAACATTTTTTTTAATTTATGATAACATTTCAATTTTCATAAATACTTGGGGTCCAAAACCATAGCCCATTTCAATTCTCAAGTGAAGTCCAAACCCAATAAAGAAAGAGACTAAGAGAAGATCATAAAAGCGAAGAGGATAAGCAAAATATAACCACACGTTAACCATTCTCTAGTAGGAAGCCATGGAAACCTTCTCCATATCTCGAAACTCATCTTCCCTAATCATTCTCACTAGACCATCAACGAGGTACAAGCCAATCTTCCTGCCACAGCGTCACACTTTCAACCCCATCAGATGCACCACCACTGATAATAATAACAAAACTAGTAGTAGCAGCAGCAGCAGCAACACAACCAATGATGATGCAAACTCGGTTCAAGTTCAAGCAACAACCGCGACACCAACTAATCCCGTAGAAATAAGCTTCCGGAGAAGGTCGAGAAGGCAAGCCAAACGACTGCGAGAGAAGGAGAACAGCGGCATGCAAAAGGCGAGGGTCGAGACTCCCCCCAAGAAGTGGGAGGACATGTCTCTGAGTGAGAAAGCAGTAGAGCTGTATGTGGGAGAGAAGGGTGCTCTCTTCTGGCTCAACAAGTTTGCATATGCTTCAATCTTCATCATGATTGGGGGATGGATAGCTTTCAGGTTTGTGGGCCCTGCATTCAACCTTTACCAGCTTGATGGTCCTCTACTCTCCCCTTCTGATGTCTTCAAGTGATCTTCTTCATCTTAAGTTTTTGAGTTTGATCAATATTCACTCTTTTAGCTTCTGAGCTCAGATGATGCTCTCCAATTATGATACTTGCTACTATAGTGCGTCACAGATATTATATGTACAATTCCAGGAGAGCAAAGCCAACCTTTTTTTGTTAAAGAGAGAGTTGTAACGTCACTGCAGCATCTTTTTTTCAGGCATTTTTCGTGTTAGAAATCAACCCTAAACAAACCAGAGAATTTGATTTATAACCAAACCTAATAGTATGAATGATCCATATATATCAACTTTGTTTAGTGGGATAAGATTATTGTAATTGGTGACATCAACATTTTTTTATGTCCAGTTGAGGAGCCTACTAAGTCACAAGTAATCATCAACACCTTTTCAACTAAACCGTGTCTTAATCTATGAAATTGTAAGATCAGTTTAATTCTTGACATTTTAAGTCCTTTTAGTTCTTGACTAAGAAATTTTTTTATTGTAATCTTTCATATTATTTTACCCTAACACTAAAAATTAAAGTGAATGACTTTTTATATTAAATGAGAAATTTAGGAAGTTAAAGGCTAAGGTAATCAACTTATAGTCTTAGAAATTAATGTAATGGTTTACTCCATATTTTACCACTTATAAATACTGGTACTTGTGAAGTAAAACACTAGCAGTGCTTAGTATACCCAAGTAAAGCTCTGGTTACATGCACAGAAAAGTCGGAAAATTCTAGCGGATTTTATGTGAGATATGCTAATTCTCCAGCTTGCAGTTACTGACATATGGCATTGAAACTCACTAAACACCAATAATTAAATTCGCCCACGTGAACAGAGAGGCATGAAAATGTACTGTGAATACACTTCAGAACTCAAATGTTATAACTTAAAGAAAAATAACTGAAATTTGAAGAGAAAAAAGAATAATGAGCAAATACGCAAAATACTCACAACTCACTCACAATCCTCTATTTATCGTAAGCAATACACCTTTCAGAAACTGAAAAATACGATGCCACTAAGCATAAACCACTTTATGTCTTACGCAAATATAATGAGCCTTTCGAGAATATCAACTGTGTTTTGCTGGCAAAATACACGCTAGAAAATCAAAACAAAACTCAGCCAAACTAGGGGCACGTGACAGCAATATAACTAATGAATTCATCACTACACAACATTAACCGGTTGCATGGGGGCCATTCTTTGAGTTTTGCACCTGCAAATAATGAGCATTGGTTATTCAGTGAAGCGTGCAACAGAAAATGTTAACATGTTTGATTGCTTCATAATGAGTTAATAACGGGCATAATTTTGTCTTCGCTTTAATGACATTCAATTTGCTCCCTCTAAACATAGAAAAACCATATGGATGAGGGAATAACCTGTTACACTGTAGTCTTGAAGCATAATTATGATTGTTGCAATTTGAGCACATCCAATCTCCATTACGCCATTGCTTTGCTCTAACAGGTACAATGTAAAAATGTATTTAAATTGTGAATCTAGAAAAGTATGATAGCTCTTTAAAGTGTTTAGATGGAGTGATGTACAATCACAAAATATATAAATGTCTTCACTCTTCAATAATATTACAAAAAGCTCGAGGGAGAGAAATTAGTTACCCTTTTCCAATGAGGGCAGGTGTAGAAACTTGAGGTGGAAGCAATGTGGCCAATGGCAAACTTGGAGCTGTACTTGAGTTCATGCCCGGATAAGAGGGGAAGGCTCCAGGTTTTGGATCTGCACCGGTCCCTACCACTAGATCTAAACTTGTATATGTTTGCTGCTGATCATTTGTCTGCAAAGTAAGTAAGACTGTAAGAGGATTTTATAACTGTCAAAACATAATTTTGAAACCACAGCAGTGGATCAGAAATTAACTAAAAAACTAAGTCCTTACAGTTCCTACATTCAATCTCTTGTTGTCCCAGTCATAAACCAACTCTTCAGAAGCTAACCGCTTTGTCCCAAGTGCTTCACACCAAAAAAGTGGAAACAGCATGAAGTTTAACATCAATTGCTATAAATTGACAATCAATCTTGATATTAAATAACCAAAAATATTCTTATAAGTGCGATGAGCCCCAAGAGGATTATCTATAGACAACCATAAGAGGTTATGTTATAAGACTAGTTCACTTGCACATAGTATCTATTGATAGAAGACACAGCCTAGGAATTTTGCACCTACAAGGCTACGATACAAAGGAAGGAAGCCGTACCAGGTGGAAAAGCATTGCATTTTTTACACTGCAAACAATTTCAACACTGAATCAGAAAAATAATGAATACTTCAACTCTTGTATAATGTATAGCTCAACATCATTTTCAAGTAGAATTCAAGATATACCTGAGAGCGGGATGAGTAATTGTGGAAGCCACAGTTACAGATCCAGTCCCCATTGCGCCATCCCTTTGGAACAGATAGGTTATGGTTGGTAGAATTTTCATGAGGATGTCCAGAGCCGTAATTTCGGCCTGGTAGCCATATGGAAAGTGACTGGACACCATACTTATCTGCTCCGGGAACAGGCCAATTGGAGTTAAAATGCAGTGACTGCGACGGTGCACCATTGTCAAGCAATCCAATATTTATCTTTTGCTCTGGTCCTCCTGGGGCCCTGGAAAAATAGTGTAAATAAGGGGGGACAGATGCTCCTGTCATCGCAATTGCTGGCATTGCTGCTACCTCCTTTGGTTGTCCGCACTTCTTGCACTTCTCTCTTGATGCATAATTGTTGTTAGTGCAACCTATTGTTCCAATGCATACATACCCAGCCCCACAAAGCAGCCAGAGGGAAAGGAAGCCAAGTATACGCACACCAACCCGTCCATCCCACACAAAATACACATACAAAAAGCACAAACATCTCAACCTAGGTGATAGTGAGTTGTCATCTCAATTTGAAACAGAAGATCATAAACCAAAATCAAAATGCCATGCTAAAGTCGAGCACCTTTTTAACATCAATCAGGTGGGAAAATCCAAACATGTCTGAAATAAACAGAGCTTAATGCATGGCGGCATATGTCTGTCCTTGAGAGTAGTAATGTTTTGAAACAGAACACATAAAACTGGAAATACTAGTGAAATTACAACAATTAAAAACTGACTATGAACCAATCTAAATATGCTTCTCTATAAACACTTATAAAAGAACAAAATAAAAAACAAAATGAACCGAACATCTTCCATAACTTAAAATTAAATTTATCTACCTCAGTTTTTGGAGAAATTGAGATGAAAGACCTTCTATAAAAATTGATGTGCATAAACTAATTTTAACTTATGGAAGAAGTTTATTTCATTTTACCTTCTTGTTTCCTTCTCTTATAAGTATTTATTTAGAAATATCAGAAGCATACAGTAACTAGTAAGGTCTTCTATTTTGCAGTAAAGTCTCCTACACCCCACATAGAGCATGCGAAACTAGGTCGTCCCAGAAGCATATCAGTAACTAGTATGCTTAAATAAATATGTTCTTGATCCTGAAAATAAATTGTTGTCTGAAATAGATCCCTATTTAAATTTATTCAAATTTAGTCCTTAAAAATTTACAAAAGCCATGTGAATCTATCTAGTCCTTGGCGAGAGAGTAAAAATGCAGAGTTTTTGTTACATGTAATGAAGTAATGCTTAAGAACAAATAATATTTAAATAAGCCCAAAAAAACAGTATCTATGCACTTTGCAAAAGAATGCTTAGTGACTAGTGAGTGTTCCATAAATGAGCCAAAAGGAAACAGCAACACTAGGTCATATGGGAAGAGATGAGATGACTAAACACAAAAACAGGACCTAAAGCCCAATTCATAAAGCATATCCATGAATAAATGAAAAAAAAAAAAAGAAATTGATTGATTTGTAGGTGGTTGGGGGCAAACTAACTAACCGGTGCAGATCCAATCGCCAATACGAGGGAGCCACTTGGAATCAGCTGGGGTTTTAGTGTCGACGAGGAGGCGGGGTTGCTTGCATCGGTTGCAGAATGATCTGAAGGCGTAGTTCCTGTTGTTGCAACTGCTGCACTCCCAATCCCCTTCTCTCCCTCCTTCTCCTCCCATTTCACCTCCTTTCGTTGTTCCGTTCAGCATGCTCATTCTTCGCTACTTCCCCACTCACTCAACTCAACTCAACCCAACTCAACTACTACCCTCTGTCTCACAAGTCACAACAACACAAGAGAGGGATTTTGATTTTGGGTTCGCAGGAAGAAACGACAAGGAAAAATATATGTGCCACTTTACTCCTCTGAAAAAAACTGAAACTTTATATATACTTTGGTAACATTTATAAGTATGGATCTCACCCACTGCTTTGATTATTACCCAAAGTATGCTTTAATCACATTAATGCTAGAAAAAAAAAGTTTTATTATTCATAACCCTTAATTAATATTGAGACCTCTGATTTTAATTTAAAAGACCAAATTACCCTCCTTTCCCCATTTAAACCCTAGACGTTTCAAACATCCCACCCCTACCCTTTTGCATCTCTGTCACACGGTCACACCCCTTTCCCTTCTCCGAGACCGACGAATCTCACCCCTTACCCTTCCCTTGTTTGATCAGCTTCTGTCGCCCTTCTTCCTATCGACCTCACATTTACTCTTCGTTCCCATTTTTGTCATAGCCTTGCCTCTCATCAAGTCTAAGGTGAGCTCTAAAGCTTTTTTTTTTTTTTTTTTTTTATGATTTGATGATATGACCAAAACTTGTTTTCATTGAGCATTTATACGTAACAGAAATAAGTTTTCATTGAAGTTTGTCAGTCATGCAAGTAAGATTATCTACATGCTTACAAATGAGGCTACAAAGAGGTATGTTTTGGAGTCACTGTGGCTCCTTTCTTACTGCACAATATGGCATAGCAAATAAAGCCATGTTGTTAAGATACACGATGAAAACTAATTTTTCTATGTTCGACACCCCATAATAGACACACTACGAAAATAAGTTTATGTTATGTTGTCAAGTTATTTTCGTTAAAAACACATTTGTACTAATGCCGTTCGCCTTGACTTTAGTCATGGAGAGCATTTTCTTTTGGCATAGGAGCCTGTTGTAAAAGGGGCTTAATAGTCATTTGGATGTGTGAATAGTAATATATTTGAATGACAAACAAAAAATAATTAAAGGGAAAAAATGAAAAAAAAAATATAAAAAAAGATCCCTAGTTTAAAGGGATAAAAAGTTATATAACTTCTTTTTTACTTGAAAAGAATTGAATCTTAAGAGTAGATTATTTAGAGAAAAGAGAACATTTAATTTTGTCATACTCAAGTGATTAAAAAAACTTGAAAGAGAAATAGCGGTTTGTATTTTAAGGTCATATATGAAGTGAAGGTAAAGCAAGGGACAAAACCAAAACCAAAACCTCCGGTTGCAGTTGCATCATTATCACTGTTGGCTATGCCACGCCACACTCAAAAACAAGCAGCAAACAAGGAAATCACGAGACAATGGCACAAAACTTCGCACAAGTCTCCATTCACCCGGTTTCAGATAAAAACATCAAGCCAGCCGTCTCACATGACATGCATTTTCTTTTTTATAGTTTACGTACTAACATTATTTATACATTATATGTTTTATCCCATGGAACCAAAATGTAAGAGCATAAGATGATTGTTATATTTGAGTGGCCCCTCAATTATATCGAACAATAATGATGTGATTTTGTAACTAATGTGTATCATGGGCAAAATATATATATTACAGTTCTAAAGAAAAATTACATGCAAAATATTGTACTTCTAGAAGAAAAATATTGAGGTGTGTAGGTACAAAAGTGAGCATTGAACATTATATTCATAAGTGTGGAACTTTTTGTAGTTACACAACTCAATAAAAATTTGTAGAATACAAAATTAATCCTTCTAACTATTCAATCATCTGATATTATCTTTATGACCATGAATATCTAATTTTACATAATTTAAACATTGGTATGTTATCTAGCAATGCCCATTTACTTATATTTTAAATAGCATATATGATAAAGTACACTTGAGCTTATATTATAAAAAAATTGATGCATGCTTTTTCTGGAAAGAACGTCTTTAAAGTGTGCATGGATGCTGGATGCATGCTTAGATTATATGATAAAGCAATTTTACATTTAAATTTCACCGATGACTAAAAAAATAAAGAATTCAAAGAATGATTCCAAATTGAAAATAAGATAAGAACAAAGATTCTACATATTAAAAAAAAAAGAAACTATGTATGTAGTTTAAATATTTTGCCAAAAAGAGTTACATATTTTCAGCTTACCAAACCTACAAAAAATCAGTAGCAGAACCTCAAATCTTTGTCTGCATCTTCTAAGTGGCACCATTCTCCGGCAGCACAATCACCCATTACGCTTGCATCTTGGATTTTCATTTTTCATACACTATTTGATAAAATTTTTTGTTGCTTCACTATCATTCTTACAACATCAAAGAAGAATAATACCCTCGACTTGTCTCATTCTCCACACTCTCCTCAACCTTCAAATATCCATATATAGTTTAAATCACCATGACTCTAACTAAAAAACCAACATAATTACCATATTTTCAATTGAATGGAACACAAGGTTAATGATAAAGAACCCAACAAAAGGCACTACGTCGGTGCCTTGTGTTGGTGGTTAACAGTGTCCATCATCGCAGTCCTCGTAGTAGGTGCTGGTGTTCTTTCTCTAATAACCAAGTTTAAGTTTGGTCACTCTAATTCACCTGAATTCACTTCTCACCCCACCAACGTTGTTCAGAAATATGCTTCAGCTCTTGAATTGGCCTTGCAATTTTTTGACGTCCAGAAATGTAATTGTTTTTCTTTTTTGGTATAAACCACATATATTCTCCACAGGACATAATCTTATTCGAGCTAAAAGGACCACTATGGTCCAAAAATGTAATCTAATAATACATATACATATACTATATAGCAAGGACTTTATACTATGATTCATATAATTTGCAAATAACTACGTTTTTTTATTTATTAATGTGGTTGTAGCTGGTAAGCTGGAGAATAAGAGGGTTTGGTGGAGAGGGGATTCTGGGCTACGAGATGGGAGTGAAGAGAATTTGGATTTATCGAAAGGAATGTATGATGCTGGTGACCACATGAAATTTGGTTTCCCTTTGGCTTTCACTGCAACCGTGTTGTCTTGGGCGATTCTTGAATATGGAGATCGCATGGATGCGGTGAAGCAGCTACACTATGCACTTGACTCGCTGAAGTGGATCACGGATTATCTTGTCAATGCGCACCCTTTTCCAGAAGTGCTCTACATTCAGGTCAATTATTTGCTTCAACTTTGTGCAATTGTGCCTAGTGCTTTCAGTTGACTTTTGAGAAATATAATAGTTTTTTAATTGTGCCTAACGGCAACGTGTGATTCATACCGATCTCATCTAGTGGGATAAGGCTTTGTTGTTGTTGTAAATGCAATAGCTCTCTTTTTTTTTTTAAAGAAGCTCTTAGGATTCAATTGCATGATATGAGATTTTATTCTTGTGTTGAAAGTATGGGACTCTAGTGTAGGTTTTATGAAGTCTTAAGCTTTCCAATTATAATGACTAGTTTTGTGGTATGATTCTTGTAAAATTCATATCAGTTGATACCAGAGCTATTCACTGTATCTTAATTGTAGATGGGCAGTTCTATAAGGTTTTGAGCTTTCCAATTATAATTACTAGGTTTATGGTGTGATTGTTCTAAGATTCTTATCAATTGCAAGTTATGAAACTCGAGTTTCACATTGGAAGTGTGATTTTTAGTGTGGCTTTATAACTTGGCCTTTCCAATTATCATGGATAGGTTTAGTAACATTATTTTCCCAAGTTTCTTATCAGACAATAAAAGGAAATAAATTAAATCAAACATAAATTTGTTGTTCTTGCCATTTTTTTCTCTGTTAAGCTGAATCAAACCCACGTTTGTTTTCTTGATTGAAGGTGGGGGATCCTGAGGTGGATCATAATTGCTGGGAAAGGCCTGAAGATATGAAAGAAAAAAGACCACTCACTCAAGTTAATTCATCTTTTCCAGGAACAGAAGTTGCGGCAGAAACTGCAGCTGCATTGGCCTCAGCATCTCTTGTTTTTAAGGAGATCGATTTCGCTTACTCTAGGATTCTCCTACGACATGCTCAACAGCTGTTTACTTTTGCTGATGCATATAGAGTTTCCTACAGTGTCAGCATCCCTCAAGTGGGGAAATACTATAACTCATCTGCTTATGGAGATGAACTCTTATGGGCAGGTACCTGGCTCTATCATGCAACTAAGGATCCATCCTATCTAAACTATGTGACAGAGCAGAATGAGAAAGCATTTGGCGGTTTAGGAAGTCTATCATGGTTAAGTTGGGATGATAAACATGCTGCAACTCAGGTACCAAGTATGATGCAGTGTTTTATCTTTTGAGTAAATAGTTCATGCACTTTTTTACAATGAGAAATTAACATGTATATTAAGTTTGTTGACTTTTACAATAACTACCTTAAAAAAACTATGCCTACCATAAATTTTAATTGATTGATGGTGAAATTAAACTCGTTTTGTTTACCTTTCCTTGGTAGCTCTTGAATGAATTAGGCATATTAATTTTGTGTGATAGATCTTCTCATTATGCATTTTGTGATGTTGAACTAGGTTCTTTTGTCCAGAGTGAATTTCTTTGGTGCAAGTAACATCCCAGATGCGGAGAATCTCGACCTTCAGATGTACAGAGAAACTGCTGAAATCCTCATGTGCAAGCTTCTACCTGATTCACCAACAGCCACCACCAACAGAACTGAAAGTAGGATTGATTTCTTCCCTTTAGCATTTGCATAACCTTTGTCTGTCTATTCTTTTTCATTAAATTCAGGCAAAAAGGTAGCTAGCATTTTAAGTTAATAATGCTATAGATGATAAAAGATATCAAATATTAATGTTCCCTTTGGTTGAACAAACTATCATTATGTAACAGGTGGGCTGATATGGGTGGTACCATGGAACTCTCTGCAACATTCAGTAGCGTCTGCATTCTTAGCTGTTCTTTATAGCGACTACATGCTGACATCTCAAACTGAAATACTATATTGTAGTGGGAAATTGTATAAGCCAGTAGATCTTCGCAAATTTGCCATTTCTCAGGTATGAATGCAAGTCTTACAAAATGAGATGAACATTGTTCATTCTTATAATCATCGCTGTATTTAACTTCAAAATTTCTTAGTCAATCAAAATTTATGCATTAGCTTAGTTGGGTAAGCAATTTGTATGCGTTGTTGTAAACAGTAGACCTATTATCTGTCTTCAATTTCTAAGGATAAAAAAATTATACATTTGTATATGATGCTTCATAATGTACTCATGTGATTCTGTATTGCATTTATGCTTGAACAATTTCAGGCAGATTATGTTTTAGGTGAAAATCCTATGAAGATGAGTTATCTTGTGGGATATGGAACTCAATACCCCAAATACATACATCATAGAGGGTCTTCCATTCCAGTTAATGCTACAACTGGTTGCAAAGATGGATTCAAGTGGTTTCACTCACCTCACCCTAATCCAAATGTAGCATTTGGAGCACTAGTAGGTGGTCCTTTCTTTAATGAGACATATAATGATTTCAGGAACAACTCAATGCAGGCTGAACCAACCACTTACAGCAGTGCCCTCTTTGTTGCTCTCTTATCTGGCTTGGTTGCCAGTTCCTCCGTAGCATGGTCTTTTTAGAATTTATATGTATT